>JAFBJR010000421.1:1816510-1905111 GCA_016785285.1 Brachirus orientalis
TTTAATAATTACACTCAATTTGCTTAAGTAAGCAATTTCTTTAAATTAAATACATTACATTCTCTATTAAATTATATATATTGTCTTATTTACTGTTTTTATTACATGTTATTGTTCATCTGATTTTTGATTCTATGTTATCTCTGTCAGTTTTTGTTGTTTATGGGTTTATTTTGTGTCATAAAATGTTTTTCCTGTAGAACGTTTGTCATTGTTATGTAAACTTTACTTTGAAATTCTGTCAAATATCATCATGACTGTCCTTCCTGTGATGCATCATGATCCTGTGATGCATCATGCATCTATCATGATATAATTATCAATTCACTTGACCGGCCCCTGCTGACCAGACTACATGTTCATTGGTAACCAGGTCATTTAAGTTTGAGACCCCAGTCATGTGTTTTTAAAGCTGAACGTTACATGTTAAAATAATGATGTGTATGAGAATTGAACAAATTTGAACAAATGGGTGTTATTTTTTTGAACTAAATTACTCAAAAAAAATCAAATTTTATTATACTTTGATATTATACTTTGTTTCCTTCATGAGTTTATCTTCACAAAAATAGAACTATACTGTCTGTGATGTGAGCCAAAGATCCAGGTCACGGTGATTTATGTCAGCCTAAAAAATCCCTGTAAACTCCGCTCCTGCACATAATCAGGTTCAGGAAACAAGTGGAGTTTCACCAAGTTTTGACAAAAACAAAAACAAAAACAGCAACATCAACGCGGCCACAGGTACAGGAGATAACCAGGGTAATAAATGAATCTGTTCCTTATCGATATCAGAGTAAAGCAGAACTTTCAAACAGAAGATGTGGAGAAAGACTTGGTTTATAGAGAGTGTACATCATTACATACACTGTAAAATAATAAATAAGTAAAAGAAGCCTCATTTCTGGGAAATTTGTTTCAAAGAATAAAAATAATCTTAGCAACAAAGGTTTTACACAAAGCAAAATGTCATCATCAGATTTTACAGCTAAGTAAAAACAATAGTTTACATGAAATCCCAGCTGCAGCTTTAGCTTAATTAAGTCAAGGACAGAATTTGAGTTGTTTGTTATGTTATTTATTTATCATTTTAAGAAAGTTAGTTAGAAATTAGGCTGTTTCTTACTTTCTCAAAAACCAATTTTTGCAGTGTACAAGTTAGCTTCAATAATTCTCACCAAAGCAAAATTGGTTTACACTGTTTTATTGAAACAAAAAAACAAAACAAGAATAAGAATATTTGGCTTACTTCTACTGTTTTTGCATTGTATTTTTCTTTTTTTAAGGAAAAAATAATACTTTCCCCAAATTAGACATTTTTTTTACTTTCTTAAAAACCTATTTTTGCAGTGTTTAAGAATATTTGACGTGTTTCCACTTTTGCTGTTTTTGCAGTGTAACATTCCACGTGGATGTATATCACAGTAATCACACGTGCTTCACTGTGATAGAGCCGTGCAGCTCTGCTATAAGTAACTGGTCACACACTCAGGTGATAAGAGCAAAACAGACTCAGCTGAGCGAAAATAACACGAGGAGTGTTTTCACGGCCACAGCTGTTATCTGTGTGTGTGTGTGAGAACCAAAACATTTAAAAAGCTAAGGAAGTGAGGACCTTTTGGCTGGTCCTCACTGTTTTCACCCCTTGAAAGGGCTTTTTCAGGGTTAAGAACCGGTTTAAGGGTTAGGGTTAGGCATCTAGTTGTGATGGTTAAGGTTAGAGCAAGGGGCTAGAGAATGTTTTATGTCTATGAGGGTCCTCACTCTGATAGAAGCGCAAATATGTGCGTGTTTTCTTCTACTTGCTGCCCATGTGAGGACCAAAAAATGTATAAACACCTACAGCATGAGGACATTTTGACAAAGGGCTTTTCAGGGCTAAGACCTGGTTTTAGGGGTTGGCATCTAGTTGTGATGGTTAAGGTTAGTGTAAGGGGCTAGAGAACGTATTATGTCTATGAGGGTCCTCACTTTGATAGAAGTGCAATCATGTGTGTGTTCTTGTACTTGCTGCCATGTGTGAGGACCAAAATTTGTATAAACACTTACAGCATGAGGACATTTTGACAAAGGGAGGACATTTTGGCTGGTCCTCACTTTTTTCACCCTCAAAGGGGATTTTTCAGGGTTAAGACCTGGTTTTAGGGTTAGGGTTAGAACTGGGTTTAGGTTAGGGTTGGGTTAGGCATCTAGTTGTGATGGTTAAGGTTAGTGTAAGGGGCTAGAGAACGTATTATGTCTATGAGGGTCCTCACTCTGATAGAAGTGTAGCCATGTGTGTGTGTGTAAGTGTGTTCTTGTTCTTGCTGAGTCTGGACCAAAAAACCGTATAAACACCTACAAAGTGAGGACATTTTGACAAAGTGAGGACATTTTGACAAAGTGAGGACATTTTGGCTGGTCCTCACTTCTTTAAAGGGCTTTTTCAGGGTTAAGACCTGGTTTTAGGGTCAGGATTAGAATTGGGTTTAGATTAGGGTTAGGCATCTAGTTGTGATGGTTAAGGTTAGTGTAAGGGGCTAGAGAATGTATTATGTCTATGAGGGTCCTCACTCTGATAGAAGTGCAAACATATGTGTTTGTGTGTGCGTGTGTGTGTGTGAATGTGTGTGTTTCCATGGGCCCAAGAGAGAGAGAGAGAGAGAGAGAGAGAGAGAGAGAGAGAGAGAGAGAGAGAGCCCACAGAGGTAAAAATTCATTTCTTCAGAGTCATATATCAACGGGCATTTGTTTAATGAGCGCCAGAGTGGAAAGATGTATAGAACATGTCAGGCGTCCACTTGCAATGCGTTGTGGGTAGCAGATAGCATCACAGAGTGTGACCGCTCACTCTATCTCCCTGCTCGCCTCTTTTATCTGCAGCCTCGCTCGCCCCATTATAAATGAGAGGCGGAGGAGAACAAGAGGCGAAAATAAAAGAAGAAGAAGAAGAAGGGGAAAAAAAAGAGAGAAAACAAGTTCACAGGCAAAGTCTGTCTGCAAACAACATGTGAAAACACGACGTAAAAGCAGATTTAACGGGAATAAAGAAAAAATAGCACACATGTACACTGTAAAAACTGTCCCAACTAGGAATGAGACAAACTTTCTAAAATTGGTTTAAATTCATGTTTTAAGAAAAATAAAATCTGTCAGTGATGTAAATAAACTTCTTAATTCTTTAAACAAGTTAGTACAATTCAAAATAAAAAACATTTTTTTCAAAAAAAAAGAAAAATACACTGCAAAAACAGCCTTTGTAGAAATAAGCCAATATTTCTTAAATTGGTTTAAATTATGTTTTACCAAAAATAATCTGTCCATGGTGTAAGTAACCTTCTTCATTCTTTCAACAAGTTTGTACAATGCAAAATTTAAAAAAGCATTATTTCTGGGAAATTGTTATAATAAAAAAAACACTGCAAAAACAGCCCTAGTAGAAATGAGCCAAACTTTCTTACACTGTTATTAAAAAAAAAAAATAATAATAATAATAATAATAAATAAATAAATAAAAAATAAGCCAAATATTCTCAATTTAAAAACAAAAACACACACACACACACAAAAGTTTGCCAATGGGGTAAGCAAAATTATCTTGTTGGAATTCTTAAAACTAGCTCATAAACACTGCAACGTGCCTTAAAATGAAAAAAATTGAAGAAGGTTGTGTCAATAACAAGCAAAGAAATTCTCAAGTGTAAGGAATAGTTACATAAACATTTTTTTTTTAAGAAAATGCCAAAATGAGTCAATTAAAGTGCTTATTACAGACATTAAAAGCAAAACAGTGACACTCTTTGTCAACTAATTCAGTTGCTCAAAATGTAGTCGTTTTCATGTGATTCTGAAAATTAGATTTTTCCAGTGCATATTTCGCTTGCCATAATTTTTTTTATTTGTGTGTCAAAATAACAAACAATGTCCCTGAAATATATTTTTTTAACTTTCTCCATAATATTTTTTTGCAGTACATGATGAGTGGAAGTGGAAATAAGTTTTGGTGGGAACACGTTTCAGCCAGGTATCATCAGCTAATCTGCATAAATTAGGTTTTTTTATCACAGCACACACACACACACACACACACACACACATAACTAACCTGTATTTCTCCTCCTGCCTTTGTTAACATATGTAAATGGCTGCACAGGGAGGACATGTGGGTAATTAATAGTAACTGTGGGCATAATGTTGCTCTGTCAGAGACGTCTCTGGCTTGTGTAACATTTTAGGAGTAATGTGGTTAAAGTGGGAGTGTCTGTCTGTGTGTGTGTGTGTGTGTGTGTGTGTGCGTGCGTGTGTCAACAATAACAGGGAGAAATAAATTATCCAGAATTTAGTTTGCAAGCAAACAGAGTTGTTTGTCAGTGGTTTAAAAAAAAAACTGAACACAGACTTTTATTGGCCTTCCTTCCTGAAAACAGACAACCACATACTGTGGGACTGAATTTGGGGCCGAACACAAACAGATACAGCTGCTCTTCACTGAAGTCATCAACGTCCACCTTCTCCACTTTTATAGCCTTTAAATTTAGATTGAAATTTTTCTTCTTTTAACGGCGGTCATACAGGAAGACAAAAGATTTTGTTGTACAAGGAACTTAAAAAAATAATAATTAAAAGATCATATCCTTGTTCTCTAGTGACAAGGACGTTTACCTATGTAATGGAGCTTTGCTGAACAATTGGACTTTTGCTAATCCACAGGGATTTTCATGAATCAACTGGATTTTTGCTAATCAATGTGGACTTTTCCTAAACTACTAGACTTTGCTAATCCACATGGATTTTTGTTAATCTACTTGACTTTTGCTAATCCACATGGATTTTTGTTAATCTACTTGACTTTTGCTAATCCACATGGATTTTCGCTAATCAATAAGACTTTTTCTAATCAACATGGGTTTTCACTAATCTACAAGATTTTCGCTAATCCGTGTGGATTTTTGCTAAAATACTAAACTTTTGCTAATCCACATGGATTTTTGCTAATCTACTTGACTTTTGCTAATCCACATGGATTTTCACTAATCAACAAGATTTTCGCTAATCAATAAGTCTTTTTCTAATCAACATGGGTTTTCACTAATCTACAAGATTTTCGCTAATCCGTGTGGATTTTTGCTAAGATACTAGACTTTTGCTAATCCACATGGAGTTATGCTAATCTACTTGACATTTGCTAATCCACATGGATTTTTGCTAATCAACAAGATTTTTGCTAATTAACATGAACTTTTACTAAGGTACTAGACTTGCTAATCAACATGGATTTTCACTAATCTACAAGATTTTTGCTAATCCATGTGGATTTTTGCTAAACTACTAGACTTTTGCTAATCCACATGGATTTTTGCTAATCAACAAGACTTTTGCTAATATACTGGACTCCTGATAATCTCCTGGATTTGTGGTAATCAACTGGACCTTTGCTAATTGACCAACTCTCAATAATCTCTAAATGGAAGTGATCTCTTTCAAAACCACTCACTCTCCCACACCAAAGTCCATAGAGAAAATCGGTGATTTTACATCACAGCACACAGGAGTTGTTGATCCACTGCTGCCTCCGTCATTAAGTTCAAATGTTTTATTTTGTCACTTCAGTGTTTAAAATCCTTTGTTTAGAATTACGTCAGTGACACAAAGTGACCACACGAGGCAGCAGCAGACCAGCAGCTCCTGTGTCCCTGGGAGCTAAAATCACTGATTTTCTCTATGGAGTTTGGTGTATGTGGAGAATAGAAGAATCATGCTTCATCTTTTCAGCAAAATCACTGAGAAGCTCAGGGAACAAAGACATCCGGACTTAAGTTCTGTCTCTGATTTGGATTCAGCATCAAAAATAAGAGAAATGAAGATAAAACACAATTATAAACAAAGATAACTTTTACCACTTAATCCTGCTTTTTTCATATTTTCTACAGTGAGTCCAGTCCAGTGAATATCAACCACAACATGCTTTCCCACTCACTCTCCACCTGTCTCCTCATCACACACACACACACACACGCACACACACACACACACACACATCCATTGGCACTGTCAGCTCAAGCATGTTAACACCAGCAACTCTACCAGGGTGTGAAAGCCCATCAGTGTCTGAAGTCAGTGTGTGAACAGAGAGATGTCAGTGAAGGCTGCACTCACACACACACACACACACACACACACACAGTGTACACACACACAAACACGTTGTTTAGACTGTATTACATCACAGCTAAAAGCTTATTCTGGTTCATTTTCTCCGAGATTTGACAGTGAGGTCAAAGTTAGCGTCGACACCTCTGCACCCGAGCACACCTCATCCTGACAGGAAGTGAGAACAGCCGAGAAAAGCCTTCAAAGACAAAGAGCCGCGGTAACATCGAAACGTGGTCTTCGTCCGTGTCATTTCATTCTCTTGACGCTTTCATTTTTAAATTATTTATTATTTCACACATTGACTTTGAATTTGTTGACTCACGCATCAACAAAAGGACAAGGACTCAGAGAAACTCGTACTTTTCTTGCCAGCAGGTGGCGACTCCCTTGATTCTAAAGCTATGTATTAAAGCTGGAGCATTTTCCTGGTACGTTCATCCTCCCCAATGTTATGTCCTTCACTACCTTCATACCTCCATGCATCTTTTGCATTGGTATGGACTTTACACACTATTTCCTCTAGAGGGCAGCGATCAACAACCATTGAAGAGGTTATTTTCTTGTGCTGGATCTGAAATAGACAAATTCAAACAGATTTCGCTGCGGTGAAAAGAAATACCACTGAATATGAGTCGTCCCATCGATGGGTATGTCCACTGCAACGTGTGACAACTTGCCCCGCAAAATAATGTCTATATAGACACTTCGTTTTCCTGACTAATTGGACTATTGACTCTACACTGACCCCCCCCCCCCATGATTTCCGGTGGTATATCTCTGTTTCGTTTTTCATCGTAAGCTTTATGACAACAAATGATTTCTGGTGGTATATCTCTGTTTCGTTTTTCATCGTAAGCTTTATGACAACAAAAAGCTGCAGCCGTCTGTATCTCTGTCTGTTGTGTACAGTATAAATGGGCCTTTACTCCACACGGTAGCTTCATATGTGTCCAAAAGTCTAAGTTAAATGAGGAATGTAGCAATTATGGCATTTAAACACTCAATGTTAAAATGCTTTCCATTTTGCATCGAGTGTGATGGTGTCCCATGGTTACCCAACTCCACTGTGCGGTTGTTGTTTCACTCAGTTCAGGCTGCGTTCAGCAGAAGGTGAGAAACTTGCAATCAACTCATATTCCAGCACAGATGCTAACTAAAAATGCTAACTAACAAAATGATGTTCATGCGTTAAAGCTCAAACTTATGGAAGTGCAGAACTGCCACAGAGATACAGTTGAGGACAAAATTATCAGCCCCACTATGAAAATGTCATTGTTTTAAAGGTATTTCCAAAGTGCTGTTAAACAGAGCAAAGACTTTTTAACCCAGATTATTCACACTGGAAGCAGGTCCTTTGGTCAGATGAGACCAAACTAGAGACATTGTTTATGTTTGGAGACAGAAGACAGAGGCGGATTCCTCAGGAGACAAACTACAACAAACCACTGCAGGCTGTTATCCAGCAACAAGGAGACACAAGTGACTGTTAGCATCAGGGGGACAATCATCCTGACCCTGGTAGTTTTTGGTTTTTGTGGAATCATTTCATTTCTGTGTGCAAAGTCACATAATGGAAGCATCCAAAATAAAACTAGGATGTTTGAAAATGATTTGCTCTGTTTGACAGCACATGGGAGATACTTTTAAAACGATGACATTTTCAATGGCTAACAATTTTGTCTTCAAGTGTAGTTATAAGAAGATAGTAAATCTCACACCAGTGTGAATGTTCTGTCAAACTGAGGCGCGACGATGTTTCTGTTGCACCTGTGAACCTCAGACTCATCCCACAACAACCAATCAATAAAGTCAACTTTAAAGCAGAACTAATTTAACAGCTTCAGAGTATTTGTGATGGTTACATGTCTTCCTGTAAGGAGACTGGGGGCTGCCTCCACTGCCCCCTACCGTCTGTTAGCGGAACAGCAGGGCCGCCGACCCGGAGTCCTCAGACAAACATGAACGTCCCCATAGATCAAAGGCATTTTAGATGTTAATCATGGCAAAAAGAAGCAGAGACGATGGAGGGATGTTTACGGTGGTGACGATAAAGTATGTGCTCCCAAACTGTAGGGGGAGCTCTGTAGAGAAAAAGGAGAAAAAGCAACCAAAGTTCTGCTTTAAGGTAAACACGAGTCTCTTTAGAATGAGAAAACTAGATAAATGTGTGATGTTAAATGTTCCTTAGTTCATTATTTAGAAAGTAAGCCTTTTTTCCCTCAAACAGATGAGTCAGTTTTTAATCGGTAAATATAATGAATTTCTTTAAAGGAGGAGGAAACACTGGATTCATTTTTATTTCCCTTTCTTTGCTCCCACTTTCTTTCATTTGCTTGCTGAAATAATGTTTGTTCATGGCAAGTTGCTCTTTATTTATACAGGAATAACCACTTCATACCTCATAAAGGCTCCTCACTGGAACCATTTCCTGAATTCATGCCCACAGCGGCTCAGTCGCGGGCTCAGGCTCGGCCGACCTCATATATCTCCCCGAGTATTTACAGCATTTTCTGCGTCGCTCTCTGAGTCGCCGCCCCGGTAGGTGTTTTCCACCAAATGAACAATCTTTATAGACGTGCGGACGCCGTAACAGGCCTGATTTCCTGCACCGGCGTGGGTTGTGTGAGTCTCTGGGAATTTGTCAGGCTTCCCACTCAACAAATCAGCCCTAACGTATGATGTTTGGGCTGCCATTTTTATTCCTGTTTGACTGGTCAACTACCCAGAGGTAATGGGATGTTGGAGGCGGAAGAGGGAAAACTGCTGGTGGGAAATGTAAACACGTGCATTGTGTGTGTGTGTTTGTGTGATTGATCGATGCAACTCCCGCTCTCCATTTATATCCCACTTATTCGGGAGTGGTTAAGTTTAGGAAAAATGAATCGGGGGGGGAAAAACACAGAGAGAGTGAGAGGAGAGATCCGGCGGCAGATTACAGCTCGTACATCTGAGCTGAGGCCGGAGCGTCCGTGATGGAGGAGCTGTGAATTTTCTGTGAACATTAAGTTATCTAAATGAAAATCAATAGTGTGTGTGTGTGCGCGTGTGTCCAAAAACCACAACTCAAAGCATCGGGCTAAGAGTTAAAGCCACAGTGTGATTGTATGTGTTTGACATGAAGAGGAGGAGCCAACATAACCAGGACAAATCGTTGACTTGCAGCCTTAAAGGGACACTTCAGCTTCAGTCAACGAGCCTTTTTCACGTTAAGTGGCATAAAAAAATAAACATCTTATCACAAACACTTTGATAAAGTCAACTCACACTTTCGTAAAACAAATAAAAACGACAAACTGGGTAGAGAATAAGTAATAATAAGACATTTAAATAGTGAGGGAAAAGAACGATACAGCTGAGATGCAGCAGATATGATCATTTTATTTCTATTTAAACGCAGTGGCAAACAGGTGGGTTTTCAGACTAGAGAAGAAGAAGAACAGATCCAATCAGAAAAATCCCTTCATGAGGTACGGAGGTTGGTTGGATCTACCTGGATGTCCACATGGGGGAAAAGCGGCAGAAAAGACGACATTCGGAAGAAAGGGAAGCAACGACATATGGTGTGCAATGTTACAGAAGACAAAGCCCTTTGTAAGACAAACTCGAAGGGAAAAGCCACAACGAACCTGAAGCCACATTCGGAGGTGAGTCGTCCAGAAATCCATGCAAAGGTTCGTTAAAACGCTCAGCTGTTCTAGTGCTGTCGCTACATTTAAAATCTAAAAGGGTCCAAAATGAAACAAACCACCAATGCTGTTAATTTTGGGTTTAAAATAAAAAATACCAACTGATGTGCTGAAGATAAGATAGATTTGACTTGAACAAAAAACTGTACTTGATTTATTTGATTGTCAAGACAATTAAAAGTGTTTCATGTCAAAAAAATCTATCAAACTCAAACCTTAATAACAACATATTAATACATGGTATGATTTAAACATTTTAATACAAATACAAACATTAGATTTTAAAATATGATTATAGTTAGTCGACATAAAGGACGTCATCGGCTGGTTTTGCTAACCACGGCTAACCATGGCTAGCATCCGTAACTCAGAGGTGACGTCACTTCCTTTGCTCAGATTTACCTCAGTGACACAAACTGAAGTTTGTAAACCACTCACTCTCCCACACCAAAGTCCATGGAGGAAATCAGTGATTTTAGCTCACAGGGACACAGGAGCTGCTGGTCTACACTTGATTTTTGTCCCCATAATGTGACTGTGGAAACAGATTTAGGTCCCCACAACATAAGGAATACCAGCTACACACACACGCACACAAATAGCTATTCTTCTTAGGACTCTGATTGATAACCAGTTAGTGACTAACCCTAACTTTAACCATAACCACAATCCTAATCTTAGTCCTGAACTCAACCAGTTCCTCAGAAATGAGGATCTGCCTCCTTAGGACCAGGTTTTGGTCTCCATGAGGACTACTGGTCCTGACAAGGTCATTGTAAATACAGGAACACACACACACATTCTTCTACTTAACCTAAACCTAACTTAAGTCTAGTTTTAAGCCTAAAACCAAGTCTTAACCCATAAACAGGTCATTTAAGGTGTGACATAACATGAGGATCACACACACACATGTTTGCACTTCTATCAGAGTGAGGACCCTCATAGACATAATACATTCTCTAGCCCCTTACTCTAACCTTAACCATCACAACTAGATGCCTAACCCTAACCCTAAAACCAGGTCTTAGCCCTGAAAAAGTGGAAAAAAATGAGGACCGGCCAAAATGTCCTCACTTTGTAGGAATTATACGAATTTTGAACACACACACACAGAGAGAGAGAGCAGCCTATAGCTCGCCCATAAGACACATTTAGTAATCCTTCCAATGATGTTCAGAGCTCAGTGATGGTTACCAGACCTGCAAACACACACACACGCACACACACTCCATTGTTATTGTATTTGTGTGTGTGTGTGTGTGTGTGCAGCAGTGTTGTATTTCCTGGCCTCTCGTAACGCCACACACACACACACACACACACACACACACACACACACACACACACACACACACACACACACACACTAGAAAACAAAAATCCATATTATCGAGCGTCCAGTGTCACCACAATTATTCTTTTGAAACAGCCATTGAAAACAAATTACATCTGCACTGCGTTTTCATCCGATTGCTCTGGGTGAGCAATGCTCAACGGCTGGGCCGACACACACACACACACACACACACACTCCCTATAGGTTAGCTGTCTATAGCACAGCGTCGCTAACAACTGCTCTACCCCTGTGTGTGTGTGTGTGTAGCTGGTCTTCCTCATGTTGTGGGGACCTAAATGTGTCTCCACACTCACATTATGGGGACTTGTCTTCCTTATGGGGACAAAAATCAAGTCCCCATAACGTAAATGACTCCATTTTAAGGTGAAGACATGTTTTAAAGTTAGGCTGAGGTTAGGGTTAGGTTAAGGTTAGGGTCAGGGTTAGGGTTAGGACACTAGTAATTATGGTTAAGGTTAGAGTAAGTCTGCAGGAAATGAATGGAAGTCAATGGAATGTCCTCTGAAGTCATGGAAACCAGACTGTGTGTGTGTGTGTGTGTGTGGATAAAAGGCAATAATGTGCTAAAGGTTTTGGAGGGGAAAAAAAACTAACTCCCGTACTCATTCATCCATTCATTCACAAATCCTGATGAAAAATAAGACACTGTAAATACCCTCTAAAATAAAATATAACCTACTGTTTATGATCTTATGCTTACATGATCTTAAAATACACTTAATATTACCTTTCATTTCAGATCATACCTGCTTTACGTTTATTATTAATCAAGCTGATTTTTGTGTGTTACAAACAGTGACTATAAATATGATTAAATTCTGCTATAACATAAATAATTAGGCTTAAAATTAAAGACGTGACTTTTTTAAATATAATTTTGTTGATTCCATGTATTTTTTTAAAACAATAATAATATATAATTTATTTCACAAATGTATTCAACATAACAAATATAATGATTATCAATGCACCAGCCTTTAAAACCAGGAAAAGTCATCACAGATACTTTATCATGGTATGACGATATCCACAATCTAAGACCAGATCTTGTCTCATGTCACCATAGATATCCATACATGTCCAGCTCTGACACTGTCAATTATCTTTTCTAATAATGGTTATATTCTGTATATTGGCAATAAATTATTCAGACTCTGTTTGTTTGTAAACCACTCACTCTCCCACACCAAAGTCCATAGAGAAAATCAGTGATTTTACATCACAGCACACAGGAGTTGTTGATCCACTGCTGCCTCCATCAGTAAGTTCAAATGTCTTATTTTGTCAATTCGGCATTTAAAATCCATTTATATTTAAATCAGTGACACAAAGTGACCACACGAGGCAGCAGTAGACCAGCAGCTCCTGTGTCCCTGTGAGCTAAAATCACTGATTTTCTCTATGAGGTTTGGTGTTGGAGAGTGAGTGGTTTACAAACTTCAGTTTCCTGTTAGAAAAGTCTAACAGTGAGATAAAATGATTTAGACATTTAATATATATATATATCATATACTTATTTAGGTATAGATTTTATCCAATATCTATTTATTTTTTCTGATGTCCACACTGGCAGCCATGCAATAAATATATTTTTTACATTACATTTGAAACGTGTAATGATCTCAGTGAAATGACTGGTTGATGTTGGTTCTCTGTCTTGTTAAATAATCATACAGTGCCAGCGTTATGGTTATTGATTATTCTCTGTGTGGGCAGCACGATTGCCAGCCCCACTATTACACCTAACTGCGTTAGTCCATCTAACAGTATTAGACCACTGCTCTGCAGCCACATGAGCTCCCTCCAATAGCATCAGTCCAGCAGAGCCATGTGACAGTGGGAGAAAACAACAACTAATATCCAGCCGGCACGCTTGGTAATTAATCCTGGCTCGGCTTCCCTCAGTCGAGGAGTCCAGCAAAAGGCTAGAAGGCAGGATCCCTTTGTTAAGCCTTGACCACACAAGTCACCTCAGTGACTCTCCCGAAGCGGGAAACGCCAACTTTGGAGTATTAAGAAAACCAATAGCCTTGTTGACATGAACACGGAGGCCTAACCCCCGCAGCCCCCTCATATGAGGCATTGATTTTTCTGTCCGGCCGCGGCACCAAGACCATTCATTCTCTATGGCCGAGCCCGAAACACACACACACACACACACACACACACACACACATACTGTGGCTAAATTCTCCTTTCATCCTCTCACCTTCTTACCTTGGGGGTGGAAAGTTGAGGATTAAGTCACCCCCCAACACCACCAGCCTCAGGATCCACCATCACTCCACTGGACCAATACACACACACACACACTCATTAGACAATATGATTAATGTTACATGTTGAGAAAGGTTTTCAGAATTTTTTTAACCACAATAACTTAAATTCAACATATTATTTTAATATATATTTGCTGTAAACTGGTAAAATTTCTAGAAGCATACTGGTCTAAACCAAAGCAAAGTTTTTAGTTTCCCACACCAAAGTCCACAGAGAAAATCAGTGATTTTAGCTCACAGGGACACAGGAGCTGCTGGTCTACTGGTGCCTCGTGTGGTCACTTTGTGTCACTGATTTAAATATAAATGAAGGATTTTAAATGCCGAATTGACAAAATAAGACATTTGAACTTACTGATGGAGGCAGCAGTGGATCAACAACTCCTGTGTGCTGTGATGTAAAATCGCTGATTTTCTCTATGGACTTTGGTGTGGGAGAGTGAGTGGTTTACAAACATTCAGTTTTCTTGTTGCAAAAGTCTGTCTAACATTGAGATAAAGACATGAACATATTCTTAAGATATTGTGGACTTAAATTGTTTTTCTCAGGTGAGTCAACTGTAAAGTGTCTTTGAAAGTGGGAAATAAACTGACATGATGTGAGAGACGAGAACAGAGAAACATAAAATCCACGAAAAGAAAGTGAAACTGCCATTTTGCTCGTTTGGCACTGACACATTAGTGAGAGCGGTAAAATCACAGGCTCCCCACAGGAAGTGCTGTAAGACATTCAGCCGCATTAGCATAGCGTGAGCTAACGGAGAAGGGGAAAAAAAAACAAGATGAAAGGAGAAGAAGTGAAACAGCAGCAGATTTTCAAATGCGTCGTTTATTTTCCTTGGTGTCATTAAACATTTAAAAACGTGGCTGTGGTGATGAGGAGGAAAAAGTCACACAGAGATTTTTGCAGTGCATCAGTTCAATACTGCACCTCGGCATCAACGTCCTTACATCTATATTTTACATATCAATATTTGCCAGCAGGTGTTTTGTAAATCAAGACGTGTGAGAGCTGCAAGTGAGAAAATAAAAGTCTTCATTAAACAAACTTTATGACCAGCCCTGACTATTCTCCCCAATCAGATCAATTCCGTCTGTTCTCCTCTCATTAAGTAACAGTTTCAAACATTACGAGATTAGATTAGACTAGATTAGATTAGATTAAGTTAGGATAGATTAGATTTTAGTGATCCCACAAGGAGGGAAATTCACTTGTTACAGCAGCAAAATAGTCAGAGGTTGACATGTGACAAATATGAGTAGAAGAAAAGGTAATCATATAAAATTTGATTAGACTAGGCAATAAAAATCACCATAAAATGTAAATATAATCAAAAATAAAATAAATATAATATTAAAAATGTTAATTATTAAAATATTCAGAATGTTAATGATGGAAAGCAGCACGATTTCGATTGATGATTTATTTATTATAAATGAAATTATTCATTATTACGTTGATTTTTGAGAACATTTGAAGACATTAAATGTACACATCTATATATGTACTGTATATGTGTATATACAGTATATATACTTGTTTTATACTATTAAAAAACCCAATAAAAACTATTAATTTATTATCTAATTTGCCAAATTGTGTAGTAATTGTAGTATTAATGCTGCTGTTTACTGTTATGATAATCTAAGAGCAATTAGTGTGTTTAACCTTTTTTGTGAAACAGATTTGTGAAAATCATGGTTTCCTTTCGTGGTTATGGAGTGACCATGAATCCAAAAATCCCCGTTTCTGTTCATATAAGAGTCCAACAAAGGACTAATGTCGACAAACGGAGTGTGTTTCCCCTTCGGCTTCTGAGATTAAGCTGAATTAACACATTGTTGCTCCAGTCTCAGTGGAACATGCTCTGAATTAATCCAACTGAAATCTACTTTCTTTCTTCTTTAGTTTTTTTTTTTTTTTTTTTACAGAAAAGTCTCTGAATGTAATGGTCCCTTTTTTCCTCTCTTGCATTTCCCTCAAGCATTCTGTGATTACAATTTCTATTTCTCCCTCAGCATTTTCTCCCTTGTTCCCTCTATCGCAGTTAAGGAGAGCTTACACAATATCTGCGCTGGAAATGTTCCAGGGATAAATATCCCAAGGCAGCGACAACCTCCGCCTTCTTTTCGAAACTCTTCCTATCTGCAATTTGCACGGTCAACGCAGCCGAGTGAAAAGATGTCGAAAAGAAAGAGAGGGGGGGAACGAAATAATAACAATAATGGCATTTGCTTCTAAGAGCCACGTGTCCCCAAAGACATTCTGTGATCGAGGTGCATGTCGTGTGGTTTTTTTTTGTTTCTTTTTTTTGCACCAGTGGAATGTAACATGGCACACAGGTCCGTGACCCTGCTGGGGAAAAAAAAAAAAACAAGGTTGATTGTGATGTGGACAAAAGGAACAAAGAGTGAAATACATGAGACGAGACAGAAATGGAAAAACAAGCACGTCGTATTACTGAAAATGCACCTTTAATATGGAAAACGCATGAGAGAGAAAACTGTCATCACTTCACTTATTTATTCTGCAATTTCCCAGCTTGGGATTAATAAAGTATATCTATCTATCTATCTTACTTTCAGCAGAAACAAGAAAGAAGATGTTTGCCATTATTTTTGTTTGCGATTTGATTTTTCACTTTGTAATTTCAGTAGTTTTGAATGTTCCCACGACGTCCTTAAAGCTCCAGAGTCATTGTGATGGTTAAATGTCTCCACTGCCCCCTACTGTCCATCAAAAGGAAAACCAGCCTTTACACGATCATGGACCTGGAGTCCTCAGAATCAGGTCTTGCAAAGTCTCGGACAGACCCGAGCCAGATCAAGGCAGTGATAGTGTTACGTTAGACGAAAAAGAAGCAGATAAAACCGTTTGTCGGATGAAAACAACTGTCTGACCGCGCGAGGGCTTTTATACTCCAAAACTGTAGGGGGAGCTCTGAGAGTGACAAGACTTGCAAATTTCTGCATTAATGATAAACACATCATTTATTTGCTTCTCTTGATTTTTATTACCATTCAGCAAGTAAGGGACATTTAAAGGGAGCTCTGGGCGACAATATCAAGCCAAAAAAATGGGTTTTCAAGAAAGTGAAAAAATGTTTATTGTTGATTTTATTTTTGGCTAAAAAGAAGAAGAACCAAGGTAATCAAGTTTTGTAGTAGAGCCGATGAAAATGAAGCAATAAAACAACATTGGCGTAAAAAACAGATGTCATGGACATGGATGTTTGCAGTGGTGTCAAAAAATATGTACTCCCAAACTATAGGGGGAGCTCCGTAGAGAAGAAGGTGAAAAAGTGACCAAACTTGTAAAGACCTGCTTTCATTAAAGCAAATTGGTTTTGTTCACAAACGCAAGAAGGAAAACAAAGACTGCACCAAAATAAGAAGTCTGAGCACTGGTTAGTTCTGCTATCAAAATGAAGTTCTATGTGGTTTACCAGTAACTATTTTTGAATTTATGTGATAGTTCTGGTGTTTCAATTTCAACAACAGCAGCCACTATGGACGGAAACACAACAGAAAATTGTCTATGCACAGGTATGTTGCCCTTTATTCTTACTCTCATCTACAGCTTTCACTGACGCACCACTGCTGGAGCCTTTTCCATTTCAAAGCCCTACTCATGAAAACATGGCTGTCAATGGGGATACAGGGAAAACCACTTGAGCCACTTGACCAAAAGGCTCAGTTAATAAAATCGACGCCAGCTTAAGTCTATGATATCTTAAGAACATGTTCACTGCTTTATCTAAATGGTAAATAACGATAATGGTGGAAACTGAAGTTTGTAAACCACTCACTCTCCCACACCAAAGTCCATAGAGAAAATCAGTAATTTTAGCTCATGGAGACACAGGAGCTGCTGGTCTACTGCTGCCTCGTGTGGTCACTTTGTGTCACTGATTTAAATCTGAACAAAGTATTTTTAACACCAAAGTGACAAAATAAGACATTTGAATTTACTGACGGAGGCAGCAGTGGCTCAACAACTCCTATATGCTGTGATGTAAAATTGCCCATTTTCTCTATGGAATTTGGTGCAGGAATTTGGACTTGCAGAAACCAGTTACAGAATGAAATCAAGGACATTAGACTGATAATTTGTGCATCACTTTGGTCATTACTTTATTTTGACCATGGTTAACTCCAGGTAACGTTTTCAAAACACATACCTGTGCATTTGCTTTAAATTTGAGTACCACCGCTGAAACGAGTAAGTGGCTGATCAATAGTATGTTTAAATGAAAAACTGGTGTGAAAGCAGTTGTGGAACGACAGACAGACAGACAGACAGACAGACAGGCGGACAGACGTCTGTGGGCAGATGGAGTAAATCTGTTGCTGTGTTTCTGTGTATTTGTTGTGTGACAGAGCAGACAGTGAGCAGCCGGAATCGTAGACATTCTGTAGGAGGTGACTGATGACTACCATCACATCACTATCAGCTCTTCATAACACTCAATAAACACACACACACACACACACACACAGAGTAAATCTAGAGAAGATGGAGCTCTTGAGAAAATCTCACAATGGCCAGAAAATCACTTCTGATCCGTGAGATTAAGATGATTCAGAATTATAAAAATATATCACTGCAGTTTTTTTCAAACGTTTTATACTTAGGTCAGCACACTGTACACACATACAGTCTGGGCAGGTTTGGGTCACACGGTTTCAACAAGGTCCAGGAAGTCCTGAAGAATCTGACACCAGCTGCTTCAACATTAATAATAAAAAGAAGAAACTCAAAGTGAAAAACACCAACGTTAACCTCATCAAGAGTCACAGGTTCAGCATGTTTGACCCTCTTTCTATCTGCTCTGTTATATCACTTTTCACTTATGTTAGCCTCAGTTAGCAGACTACACTGTGTTAGCAGCTAACTTGTTAGCTACAGTCACATTAGTTCACTATACAGTGTTTTATTTTTCTTCTATTTGCAAGCTAGTTAGCTACAGTCACATCAACTTATCACAGTACTGTATTTCAACTAGTGGTAGCAAGCTAATTAGGTACATTCACTTTCGGTTATTATACTTTATTTTGATTCTGTTAGCAAGCTAGTTAGCTACAGTCACGTCAACTTATCACAATACTGTATTTCAACTTGTGTTAGCAAGCTCATTAGGTACATTCACTTTCGGTTATTATACTTTATTTTGATTCTGTTAGCAAGCTAGTTAGCTACAGTCACATCAACTTATCACAATACTGTACTTCAACTTGTGGTAGCAAGCTAATTAGGTACATTCACTTTCGGTTATTATACTTTATTTTGATTCTGTTAGCAAGCTAGTTAGCTACAGTCACGTCAACTTATCACAATACTGTATTTCAACTTGTGGTAGCAAGCTAATTAGGTACATTCACTTTCGGTTATTATACTTTATTTTGATTCTGTTAGCAAGCTAGTTAGCTACAGTCACATCAGTTAAATAAACAATGCTTTATTTTGGTTCTATTAGTAAGCCTGTTAGGTACACATCTGTTTATTACACAAAATCTGACCATTGACGTTTCCTTGTTTTGTCTGTATTTTCTGGTCACTGTGACACCAGAGCTGCCCCCTTGTGGCTATTCAATATATCGTTAACTTCAGGTTGGCTTTAGGGAGGAAACCAGTCCATGGTCTGGCTATAGACTTCTTAGCAATAGATGCTAATGTTGCTCCAGAGATGGCGCTGTGGTGTTTGTCGTTGTTTGTTTCACTCCATCCAATAAAATATTTACATAAGAAAACATTAAAGTAATATATGATTGGTGGTCACGATATTATTGACTAACAGTGTAGTCCAGCATGGCGTGATGCAGCCTTATTTAAAAGGAACACCATAACAGGAGGCGTGGCCGAGGCCTCCGGTGACCCTGACGGTGAATCTTCTGCTGCAGAACTCACCGAGCGTTCAAGCGTCTCGTCTACGGTTTACCAGGCTGTTTTCCTTTGCAACGTCTCATAATGACTTCCATCAAATTAGATCTCAATAGAAGAAACAATCATGTGAACGGTTGATTGTGTGCGTAGAGGTGATTTGCATCTTCATTTCCTCAATCAGCCTTAAACTGCTCACTCTCCGTCTCCGTCAGACAAACGTGGCTCTGAGTGAATTACGACTTCCCTCTCCCTCATATTTTTTTCCTTTTCTTCCTCCGTCTCCTTCCTCTGATGGGCCACTGAACCCTTTCGTTGGCTGTGTATGCACCAGCAAACATGCTGATACGATCTTAAAGGTCATGTTCTTTTCACGTTGACAGAGGCCTTCCAGAACTTTGACGGGGGGGCGGGGGGGTGGTCCCTCTGAAGAATAGCACGGTTACTCGGCGGCGGCGGCGGCAGAAGCAGTCGTGCCACCTGCAGCCGAAGCCTAACTGATTAATGCTCTACATCAAAAGCCCTTTTTTCCTATTCAACCTGCATTTCCAGGGTTAGTCATGCTGAACCAGGATGGCCCATCAGCTGCTGCCACACTTCCCACTCTGATTCACTGAGATGTGAAAGGATAATCTGATTAGTACATCTCTAACAGTTGTTGTTGTTTTTTTTATGAGCACTACATTATCATCAGCGTATAAAAGAACAAGCAAATGGGAGATTTTTGTGAGTTAAAGCAACAGTATATTCTTTTTTTTTGTTGTTTTTATTTAAAGGTCTAGTGTGTAAGAACTAGTGACATCTAATGGTGAGACTGTAGATTGTAAGAAACAGGGGACTCTTCAAAAGTCAAATTCAAGTCAACATTATTTCTAAAGCACATTTAAAAACAACCCGAAGCGAACAAAAAGGTGCGACAATAAAACATTATAAGGGTAAAACCCTAAACAAAATTAATGTTTTACATACATTAAAGGGGTTATTGTTGAGAAATGTTATATCTAGTCATAAAAATGACCAAATATGTCATCAGAGATGAAGGAAATTTCAAATTTTCATCATTAAAACTTCTCGACCAGAGGAAAGAGAAGGAAAAAGAAAAACAAGGGTCTGCAGAGGTGAGGTAACTCGCTGTCATATACGATGTTTGTGTATTTATAACTTACTTTACATCATGATTTAACTTTCACTTTCACAATTATCCCAACACTTTCACTATATAATGAACTGCATGTATATAATGTACAGAATAAAACACAACTCAGTCAGTTTGTGCTGCTGCTAGCTTAAAATAGCGGCCTTTCCTTTTATAAAGTGTATAAAGTTAGGGGTCATGTCATGCAATTATACAAACATACTTATAGGTAGTTTATTCAATTTCAATGCAAGGGTCATGCCCTCACCTTCACTACATAAAATTATTATTTTAAAGCAACAAAACCCAGCAATTATAAACTTACATGAACATGGTTAGGAGTAGTGTATTCAGTTTTAGTTTATTTGTGCAGCTGTTAGCTCAAAATGGCGGCCTTCTGGGTCATGCCCTCATGTTAAAAAAAAAGTATTATTTTAAAGCCATAAACACTAAAATAGTTTCTCTTTTAAAGCAATTATACAAACATACTTATAGGTAGTTCATTCAATTTCAATGCAAGGGTCATGCCCTCACCTTCACTACATAAAATTGTTATTTTAAAGCAACAAAACCCAGCAATTATAAACTTACATGAACATGGTTAGGAGTAGTGTATTCATACTTATAGGTAGTTCATTCAATATCAGTGCAAGTCAGTCACTTTATGCTGCTGTTCAAACGCTCAAAACGCCAGCCTCTGTGTTTTAAGGCAACAAAACCCAACATATTTTCATGTTAATGCGATTATTCACTTAAATGAACAGTATCTTATTCGTGTTCTGACATTGAATCCAACTAAATGTTACACACTGGAGCTTAAAGTGTGTGTGTGTTTCAGGATGTTTATAATTCTGAGGGAGTTGCAGCTCAGGTAGTACATGAAGTGTGTGTGTGTGTGTGTGTGTGTTTGTCGAGCTGCGTGTTGTTTTGTGTGTGTTTTGATGTCAATGTTGGACGACTCTCCGTCGACAGCTCCTCTCTTCCCGGCCTTGTTTTTAAAAGCCAACCATAATGGCCGGTAAGGACAGCCTTAAGAGCTGCTGGCAGCTTGAAGCTTGACGCAACCAAAGGTCATTGATCCCCCCCCCCAACCCCCCCGCCCCCGATATGTGCTCTGTCTCTCCCCCTTTTCTTTTTTTTTTTTTTTTTTAAACAATACATCCAGATTTTGGCATTTTGTGAACACACACAGGACAGCTATGTGCTCTGTCTCTCCCCCTTTTCTTTTTTTTTTTTTTTTTTAAACAATACATCCAGATTTTGGCATTTTGTGAACACACACAGGACAGCTCACCGACAAGCCGACCTTGACAGCAAATTGGATAAATAAACCTTCAATTTAGCCGCTCTCCTGCTCCTCTCGTTCCCCAGCGCGGCTCACCGGCTCAGGCAGCGAGTCCCACCGGGAGCCTTCACCTATCCATATCGTTCAGCCCACGCTCGGCTCTGCTCGGCTCTCCCTCCCTCTCTCACCGGCCTGTCTAACAGAGCTGCCCTGCGCTGTGACAAACACGGCCTTAAAGATAAGCTAACAGCCCCCGTGCGCTCCAGTCAAAGTCAATCCTTGTGCCGCGTCGGAAATTTAATGCCAATTCTGTCTCTCAACCCTCCTCCCCACCGCTCCACTCTTCCCATCCATCCCATCATCCCATTTCCACGGCCGACAGCGGAGCCTCCGTCAGACCTTTACCAGAGGCACAAACACACACTCCACACCTGTCAGATGGGCTTCAGCGTCCCGCGGGAGACGCGGGGAGTGAGAGCACGACTCCATAACGGGTGATGACATGGCATTTAATGATACTGTCCAAAATGATCCGGGCCTGTTCCGACAGCTACGGCTGCTCCGCGTGGAGGCCGCGCAGCCACGCGGCTCCAGATAAGCTTGGCTGGGCCCGTGTGTGTTTGCGACAATACTGTAGCTTTCATTCGTCCCGTCTGTTGATGGGATGTGACACACATGCCTCCTCCGCTCGCTGCCGTCATTCCTGCCATCGACTCACCTCTCCACCCCCGGTCTCCTCCTTTCTCATTTCATTTGCTTCCTTCTCCTCTCTCCTCGTCTTTTCCTTCAGAGTAAAACAGCCTTTTTCTTTTGTACGCTAGCAATGGACGATAATCAAAGGCCTAACATTCAGGTCTGATGTGTACCATAAAAGTATCACATTTACAGTGCACTCACTCACAAACAGAAGTACCAATGTGCACCTTAAACGCTCGTCCCAATTTTGTACCAAATGGCTGCTTTCCATTATACAATTCCAGCACAGCTCGGCTCGGCTCGCCTCCTGGACGTGGCCAGGGTCGTCATAGCACGGCTGCGCCAAACTGCCGTGATTTGGTTTTACATGCAAAGAAGAAGAAAAGAAAGAGTCAGTGTCACAAGTAAGTTTGGGTGCCTTCCATCTGTACTGTAGGCAAGGGCCTTGCTTTACGAGGGCGGCCATGTTGCGCCACCATTTCCTACAGCAGACAAACCAGCCAGATCAAGAGTTTCACATATTTTTATTCACATAATTTGTCGAATGGATATGGTTGGTGTGAGCAGTGACGACTGTGACATTGTTTGGGTGATAAATGTAAGAAATATTGGTAAAAATGTGAAAGATCCATCGCTAAACAAGCTGCTGCCGCATTCTTAAAAAAAGAGAGAAAATACAGAGACAGTGATGCTGAGTTAGTTGAAGCCTTTTAGCGCTTTTCCATCATACAGTTGGAGCATGGCTCAGTTTGGTATCAGTTGCGTCATTTTCTTCCTTGACGTGGGCGTGGTCGTCATAGAAACAGCCGTGACGACACAAAGACACAAACACATGACGGTCAAAGCCGTTGTTTTCTTTGTAGTGAATCATTTTCCTCAGTTTTCTAAACAGATGAGTTCACTGAATGGTTCAGTACTTCCTGACTCCGTCTGACACAGTCACTGAAGTGAAATACAGCTGAACGGCTTGTGATTGGGCTCACCATCTCCGTCTTTCAGCAGTGCTGTCGCTAAATACACCAGACTCCTCTGTTAAATATGGACATTTTACAAATGTCCTTGTTAAACACACACACACACACACACACACACACACACACACACACACACACACACACACACACACACACACACACACACACACACACACACACACACACACACACACACACACACACTCTAGCCCCTTACCCTAGCCTTAACCATCACAACTAATGGCTCTTTTCCACGACGCAGTTTCAGCTCGGCTCGGCTCTACTCGGTTTGGTACCAGTCACATTGTTTTCCATGACGTCATAGTTCCTCCTGGACGTGGGCGTGGTCGTCATAGAAACAGCTGTGACGACAAACAGACACAAACACGTGACGGTCAAAGCAGTTGTTTTCTTTTTCCTCACTTTTCTAAACAGATTTTATAAACAGATGAGTTCACTGAATGGTTCAGTACTTCCTGACTCCGTCTGACACAGTCACTGAAGTGAAATACAGCTGAACGGCTTGTGATTGGGCTCACCATCTCCGTCTTTCAGCAGTGCTGTCGCTAAATACACCAGACTCCTCTGTTAAATATGGACATTTTACAAATGTCCTTGTTAACTGTTGCAGGTTAACGCATGTTTTCAGGATTTTCAAGTCTTTTTAACTCATCTACAGTTCAACATTGTTCGCGCTCGTGACTCTTCCTGTGACGACGCTCTCTGACCAATCAGAGGCCAGCAGTCTGTCCACGTCACATTTTATTATCGGCTCAGCTCGACTGGAACCTCCACAGAGCAGGGACTAAAAACAGAACCAGGTACTGTCACTGATGGAGAAGCAAAAAAAATCAGTAGAGTTGGGTCGAGCTGAACCAAGCCGTGCTAGAACTATATAATAAAATGATAAGAAATCATCAACCAAGGAATTGGGAAACCAAATTAGAAACTTTCCATGGAATTATGGAGGTTATTAGGAATTTTTGCAACCCTCTTAGCTCATCTCAACATGTTACTGTTGTAAACTGATGAATAGCAGTTTCTTACTGGATAAAAACTCTTTTGACTTTAGTGTAGTGAACAAACAGAAGGAGAGTTTTAATGTTTACTTGCCCTGAAAGATCAAAATCCTCTGCGTTGTCCTTTTTGCAAACACTTTCAATATGTTTTTTCCGGGTTAAATTGTTATTCTATCTTTACTCTCAAATATTTGTGAGAGAATATCTGCCTAATTTTGCCTAATTTTGTCATTATGGATCATAACAGGGAATGGAACGTGTGTGTTTGTGCAGAGACAAGGAGAGGAGACACAACAGGGTTGAGACAGAGACAGTGAGAGTCCTGGGTGGAAAGAATTGTCTTTATAAAAACAAACCTTTTCTCTAAAACACACATTATTTTTTGACAGAGATGTCACTGGGATATTCCTTCGCTGTGACGTGAGAGAAGACAACAGCAGACGCCGTCTTATCTGATCCCGCTTCACATTTCAGCTCAATAATCCAAGTCCTCAGAGAGTTCTACGAATCCTGGTCAGTCGCCTTTAATCTGCACGTCGTCAGTCGTTCGTCAAGTGTGAAATATTCCGACATGCAGCCAAAATGGACCCACCCAGGCCTGGACGATGAGGCTTCAGTCCCAAACAAGCACACGGCGACAATTAATCGGAGAGAAGAAGAAGAAATTAGAGGAATAGGAAAGCACGGATTCAATAAATTAAATTCAGAGGACATGAAACTAAATTAATCCTGGCTTCACACGTCCTTGTCATTCCTCACGTGTTTTTAATCTGAGCTTTGAACCAGAATTGTTGTGCAATTGGTTTGTTCCAAACAGAAATAGTATTTTACCATTTCTGGTTTTAGGTTCCACCCTAAAATTGACATTCTTGAACCAAAAATATGGTTATAAAAATATGGTTCCTGAACCGGTGACTAACATTCCATGTTAGCTTTGGGACGTAAATAGGTCAGTAGATTTAGAACATTTTAAATTGGCTATTAAAGCTATTAGTCTATTAAAATCAGGCTGATGGCAAACATCATAATTCACACTTTTGTCCCGTACATTAGCAACTTATCCGGTTCACAAAGGCCTTTAATGTTAAAGCAGATTTTTACATTTGCTTTAATGGTCGTCATAAACAGATAAAATAATCGTGTCTAAAACAAACATTTTTTGTCAAGATTGGTAGACCACAATGTTTACCTCTTATGGTAGACCACCACATAGACCTTCTGGTTGCCTGTGGCTGAAGCTTCTCTCGCACATTTAAGTGAATGACAGGAAGTGAACCTCAACAGGTCATTGTAAACAAAAAAAAAAATACCAGTATTAACCAGTTACCATTATTCTAAATAAACGATTCTGTTACAGAACATTAAAGTATATAACATTTCTGGTTTCGTTTTTGTTCCATGAACCGGTTTGAAGCCTTACTTTTTAATGATGAGACATTTTAGTTAGGGATGTCTCGTCACAAAATCAGTGGTGAGGAGATGGATATGTGAATTCTTTAAGTGGTCGAGTAGCTCTTTTACGGTTAAAGTCACAAAGTCAAGTGTTAAAATATGCTCATAAATCATGTTTAAAGTTACAATAAGAGAGTTAAATACTGTTAAACTGAACTTTAACACTGGATGAAGTAAATTTAAGCCTAATACAAAGTTTATTTTTGTCTTAATCATACTTGATGTTAAAATTAGAGCTACTTTTACAATGTGAAGTGAAGGCAGTCTCTGTTTGTTTTCTGTCTTGACACACGTGGAGGCTCTAAGCACATGAAATAAAGTTTATATGACAAAGAAACAATAATAAAATATAGAAATAAAAAAGCTACAGTTCAAAACATTGAAGATGAAAAATTCTTCCTTGGAGTTTCACAGCAAAAAAGGAAGAGGTAACAAAGAAAACATAAAAACAGACAATATAAGTGGAAACTAAAGTTCTACATGTGTCTCAGGTAAGAACAAAATGTAAAGTAAATCAATAATAAATAGTGATAGTTTGACTTGTTATATTTGCTGAACAGCAGTTAAAACACATGTAAATTTGTCCAACACTTGGTTGGTGATAAACACCAGTGTGTTTGTGCCGACGCTGGTGGTGTTTGTTCAAAAAAAAAAAAGCAACAGATATGAGCATAACTTTTAAATAAAAGTCGTTTCATTCCTGAGCTGCACACAGGAAGTGATTTATTTTACGCTGAGACAGACGGAGGCAGCAGCAGCACTGAGCGAATAAAAGTGAGATGACTGCAGAAGTGAGTTATACGACTCGTTCTGTAGTGTTTAAACGCTTCTTGTCTCCGCCCGCCCCTGCTCTGCTGCCGTATGCACACAAACGCTCCCTCAGTCAGCTCTGATAGTTTTGCTTGACAAATATTATCTCTGCTCATGTACCACAGCTTTGAACTGAAACCATGTACAGTATACTTTATATTTAAACATAAGCTACATTTTACGATTTTCAATGCGTAAAACAGTTACGGTTCATCGGAACATGACTGTGTCTGACGACCGCACACCTGTGCACACGCTGCACACCCGCGTGTCACCCACATGACTGTGTGACAGCCGTAATAACACGTCAGGGTGTCGTAAGTAAAACAGTCGCTGCAGCTGAAGTCGGGGTGACTGTGATAATGAGCGGCTCCATCCTGACATGCTGACAGGTGGAGGAGGACAAACGAAAAGAAAATCCACTCAGGAAACTCCGTCAGGTGACTCCGCTGAAGGCGGTGAACTACGGCAGCTACAGTCGTCTGAGTCTCTGCTGCTGGTTTTAACCACCTAACCAACAGTTTTCTGTGGCTGGTCTTCCTTATGTTGTGGGGACCTAAATGTGTCTCCACACTCACATTATGGGGACTTGTCTTCCTTATGGGGACAAAAAATTAAGTCCCCATAATGTAAAGACTCCATTTTAAGGTGAAGACATGTTTTAAAGTTAGTCTTTTGGGGACATTTTGTCTGGTCCTCACTACTTTAAAGTGCTTTTTCAGGTTTAAGACCTGGTTTTAGGGTTAGAATTGGGTTTAGATTAGGGTTAGGCATTTAGTTTTGATGGTTCAGGTTAGGGTAAGGGGCTACAGAATGTATTATGTCTATGTGTCCTCAGTAAGATATAAAAAATGTGTATGTGTGTGTGTAGCTGGTCTTCCTTATGTTGTGGGGACCTAAATGTGTCTCCACACTCACATTATGGGGACTTGTCTTCCTTATGGGGACAAAAATCAAGTCCCCATAACGTAAATGACTCCATTTTAGGGTGAAGACATGTTTTAAAGTTAGGCTGAGGTTAGGGTTAGGTTAAGGTTAGAGGTCAGGGTTAAAGTAAGTCTCCAGGAAATGAATGGAAGTCAATGGAATGTCCTCTGAAGTCATGGAAACCAGTGTGTGTGTGAGAGTTCTTGCATTTGTTTCCTCTTTAGGACATTTTCTGTCATAAACACTGACCTTGTCAGGACCAGTAGTCATCAGGGAGACCAAAACCTGGTCCTAATGAGGCAGAACCTCATTTCTGAGGAACTGGTTAACTAAGATTTGAATTGAGGTTGTGGTTAAGGTTAGTGATAAGACTTTGTTTAATGAATAAAAGTCAATCCTGAGTCCTGAGAAGAATCTGTGTATGTGTGTGTGTGTGTGTGTGTGTGTGTGTGTGTGTGTGTGTGTGTGTGTGTGTGTGTGTGTGTGTGTGTGTGTGTGTGTGTGTGTGTTTGCCTGTGTGTGTGTGTGTGTAGCTGCATTGTTCCGTCTCAATGTGTCTCACTCTTGTTGATGTAAGAACAGATGCTGGAGGCAAACCCTCAGGCTGCCCTCAGGGCTTCATGCACTCTGAAGATACACACACCTGACACTCACACACACACACACACACGTTTGCACTTCTATCAGAGTGAGGACCCTCATAGACATAATACATTCTGGAGCCCCTTAACCTTAACCATCACAACTAGATGCCTAACCCTAAAACCAGGTCTTAACCTTGAAAAAGCCCTTAAAGAGGTGAGGACCAGACAAAATGTCCTCACTTTGACAAAATGTCCTCACTTTGACAAAATGTCCTCACTTTGTAGGGTTTATACGATTTTTGGTCCTCAATCTGAACCAAGTACAAGAACACACACACACACACAGAGTACTTGCGAATGCCTGTATTTTCATAAAACCTCCTGATGAATGTCATATAGAATAAAGTCACACTTCTTTCAGACTGAACAGTTTGGATTGATGATGATTCCCTTTCGAATCAATATAAATCAATGCAGGAAAAAAAAATTTAGATTAAAAAAAAAAAACAAAAGCAAAAGATCTCGTCATAAAAACAGATGGATTAGAGACAAAAAAGATGAAAAAAAGAAAAACAGCAAATATTGTTTCAACCCATCAATGACTTTCTGTCAAAATCAGCTGGAGGATTCACTCGTGACGTGATTTTTCACACATGAATATTTAAACGGTTACTTGAAAATAAGTTATGAAACTGAACAATTCGAATATTTAGTTTTGGTCTCCATGACGACGACTACACCATAAGACAAGTCGAAGGGTCAATACTTAATAATACAGAGGTCTCAAGCTGACATAGCGCATAGAATTTCCAAAATAAAAGTGTTAAAAATATCATATTTATTATGTAAAATGCATCCTCATTTTGTTGGGCTGCATTTGGCTTTTATTATGGCACTGTTTATGTGATGTCACATATATTTTTATCCACACTTGCGTTACATTTTTACTATTATCTTGTATTTTACATTTTATTCTACAAGTACAAAAAAAATAGTTGCATTTTATGACTGTCTTTGTTTCTTTTTTGGCAAATCTGAAGATAATTCCCTCTCTCTTGGCCTGAGTCAGGACCGGTTTCCTCCTCCTCCTCCTCCTCCTCCTCCTCCTCCCATATTTCCTCCCTCATCACTCATGTTTATATCTGATGGACAAATAACTCCTGTAGTGTTGTATTAAAAATACAAGCAGCAGGCTCGAGTGTCACAAATCAGCCTGTCCCTCTGCCTCTCTGCCTCTCCCTCTCGGCCATCACTCAGCAGTCGAGCAGATATTTTACAGCCTGAGTTACTGCGTGGCTGACACAAATGAGCAGTGAGCTAATTACAGCTCTGGCCTCATGTTCTTCAAGCCGAGGCAACGCTTTAAAATGTCCACTGCTGTTGGTGACTGTAGGAGCCAGGCTAACTGCCAACGTGGACAAACAAAACTACAGATTTTAGCCACTTAACCAAAGACTCACCTAATGAAATCATGTGTCTTCTTCAAGTCTATGATATCGTGAGAACATGTTCACGTCTTTATCTCACTGTTAGACAGACTTTTCCAACAGGAAAGTGAAGTTTGTAAACCAGTCACTCTCACACACCAAAGTCCATAGAGAAAATCAGTGATTTTACATCACAGCACACAGGAGTTGTTGATCCACTGCTGCCTCCATCACTAAGTTCAAATGTCTTATTTTGTCACTTCGGCATTTAAAATCCTTCATTCAGATTTACTTTAATGACACAAAGTGACCACACGAGGCAGCAGTAGACCAGCAGCTCCTGTGTCCCTGTGAGCTAAAATCACTGATTTTCTCTATGGACTTTGGTGTGGGAGAGTGAGTGGTTTACAAATGTCTGTTTCCTGTTGGAAAAAATCTGTCTAACAGTGAGATAAAGACATGAATGACATCTTAATGATATGTTTATTACTTTATTTTTTGCATACATTTATGTTTTATGTATATATACATTTGCTATATACACACATATATCATTTTTTAAATCGAAAATACAAATCTTAAATGTTTCTTTTACATCTCACTATCTTTTTAACAATGGTTTATGGATTTCAAACTTTATTTTTACACTGATTTCTTCCCATTCTGTCCTTGTGTTGTTTTAAAATGTTTAAATGATGTTTCTGTAAATCAACTTGAATCTCCAGTCTATTATTATTGGTAGTAGTAGTAGCAGTAGTAGTAGTATTGTTATTAAATTCAGTTTAACATTCTTATGCTATAACTCTGCCAGCAACTGTCCTCCATTTCAGGATGTTGGAAGAATTGCTTTGTCGACAATTCACATAAATTCACATTTACATTTGCACGGTGAAGCGTGAAATATTTGCGTCATGTTCAGTGTGAATGCACCACAACACTACAGTGAGCTCTGAAATGCATATCTAATAATAATGATATTAATAATAATAATAATAATCGTGTAGCCCAGATACTGCGTACAGATTTATCTCACTGTTTTTTCATTTCCTCCCTGTCAGCACCTGCTGGTTCAGCGGGGGTTGGTTTCTCTGCCCCTGTTCTTAATTGGCATTAAAGACGCCCAAGGCCTCAGTAACACACACACACACAGTGGCTCTTCCAGTGGCAGAGCAGAGTGGCTGACGTGTGAGAAAATTAGCGTTGGGTGTAGAAAAAAGCAGAGGAAAAAACCCTCTGAAGCTCCTTTGTGGGATGAAAACTGCAATGATAGGAAATATTCTGGTCTTAATTACTGCCTGTTTACTCTGCTCCGCCCCTCCCCCACGGGGGGTCGCCTCCTCCTCGCACCTCTAACCTCACCGTCTTCATACCTGTGACTCTTTTAAAGAGGACAAAACCCAAATAAAAAGAGAGACAAAGGTAAAAAGATTCTTTAAACCTGCTTGAACCAATGACGTTGCAATCAATGTGGGCTGATTTTGTGAAATAAGAGTATGATGCTTTCATAGTTCCTTTTCAACGTGGGCGTGGTCGTCATAGAAACTGCCGTGACGACACAAACACAAAGCAGTTGTTTTCTTTGTAGTGAATCATTTTCCTCAGTTTTCTAAACAGATGAGTTCACTGAATGGTTCAGTACTTCCTGCATGAGCGGAGCACAGACTCCGTCTGACACAGTCGCTGAAGTGAAATACGGCTGAACGGCTTGTGATTGGGCTCACCATCTCCGTCTTTCAGCAGTGCTGTCGCTAAATACACCAGACTCCTCTGTTAAATATGGACATTTTACAAATGTCCTTGTTAAATGTTGCAGATTAACGCATGTTTTCAGGATTTTCAAGTCTTTTTAACTCATCTACAGTTCAACATTGTTCGCGCTCGTGACTCTTCCAGTGACGACGCTCTCTGACCAATCAGAGGCCGGCAGTCTGTACACGTCACATTTTAGTATCGGCTCAGCTCGACTGGAACCTCCACAGAGCAGGGACTAAAAACAGAACCAGGTAAAAACTTTCAGTGACTCTCTGGAGTAAAATGAAGGGAGGTTCATCAGGAAGTTGAAGATGTCGGAATACTGCAGCTCTGGAATAATGTCCTCTCCACCAGGGGGCGGTATAAGGATCAGATATATTCAGCCTGTCAAGTTTTGCGATACATCAGTCGATCTGTGTGGATTTAAAGCGACAGTGAACTCTGACATGTTGCTGCATCTTTGCCTGCCAACATGGAGGTTCATAGAAACTGAGTCATGTGACGTCCAGAGCTCTATATCTACAACGTTTGAACTTTGCTGTCCTCTCATCCTCTTGTCAACAGTAGGTTATATAAGGTGGGTTAAAAAACGCAAACTAAACCACTACCGTTATGTTTTTTTGCAGCTACTTTTCAATTCTAATATCTAGAAAAATAAAACAATGTCATCATATTTATATAAAATGTTTTACTGTACCTGCTTTGAAGACATGGTTGTTTGTACATTTGAAGTTTGTACATTACACCAACATATTTTACGAAAGTTGTAACAAACAATACCATTCACCAACTGTGGGGGGAGCACTAGAGCAAATCCTACTTTGTTACTTTAACTGCCGACTGAGCAGCGTCATCACGTACTCTATTTAACTTAAATATCTTTATTAGTATTGTACGTACTTTTATTGTGATTCTGTTTGTCAGGTTCTGTGATTTTACTGAAATACTGAAGAAAAAAAAAGCACCAGTTATTAGGTTCCATCTCTAAGCCAAGCCAAGCCGAGCCATGCTAGAACTGCATAATGGAAACGATGCACATTAAATTCATATGAATCATTTTTCTTCTGTTTTTCATGAGGATTAAATATCATGTGTCCTCATTCAGTGTTGTTTTCTTTCTTAAACCTCAGGTCCTCCTGAGGAGTTTTGGACAGGAGGGTGGGAGTGGGAGTGGGGTTAGAAATATCTCCCTGTCCCCTGGTGTGCGCGATGCTGTATTAAAGCCATATTTCGCATCACCCGTGGCAGATATATGGCGTGTCTTAAACAATATGAACTATGTGTTAAGAAATAAATTGCTTACTCCAGTGGAATTCTTACAGGAACACTTCAATCCAGACCCTCAAGACCGTCCCATCATTATTTCCTGCACAAATCTCCAGTGCAAGCAGACGCAGATACTGATTGTAATAAAACACTGCTGTTGCTGGTGATGTTGTGGGAAAGCTACGGTGACAGTGACAGCACCGTTCGCCGTTCATCTTCTTCATTTACACTCATTGATTTCAGTGAACTCAGCAGCAGCAGCAGCAGCAGCAGCAGCAGCACACTGTGTCCTGTGCTGCATCAAATCAAATCAAACTTTATTTGTATAGAGCCGCGGACGTCATGTGACTCACCGCACCATGTTGACTGGAAAGGGTTCTGGAAATAATGAAGAGTACTAGTCCTGGTTTTAAGCTTCACTTTAAAATCCACAGAGAGAGAACAAAGGAAAATCACAGAACCTGACAAACAGAATATATCTGACCTTTATACTGCCCCCTGGTGGAAACCGTCAGGGCCCACATTATTCCAGACCTGCAGCATTAAGACTTCTCCAACTTTCTGATGCATCACAAAATATTTAAATTAAACAGACTACGTGATGACGCTGCTCAGTCAGCAGTTAAAGGACGAGAGGACAGCAAAGTTCAAACGTTGTAGATATAGAGCTCTGGACGTCACATGACTCAGTTTCTATGAACCTCCATGTTGGCAGGCAAAGATGCAGCAACATGTCAGAGTTCACTGTCACTTTAAATCCACACAGATCGACTGATGTATCGCAAAACTTGACAGGCTGAATATATCTGATCCTTATACCGCCCCCTGGTGGAGAGGACATTATTCCAGAGCTGCAGTATTCTGACATCTTCAACTTCCTGATGAACTTCCCTTCATTTTACTCCAGAGAGTCACTGAAAGTTTTTACCTGGTTCTTTTTTTAGTCCCTGCTCTGTGGAGGTTCCAGTCAAGCCGATACTAAAATGTGACGTGGACAGACTGCCGGCCTCTGATTGGTCAGAGAGCGTCGTCACAGGAAGAGTCACGAGCGCGAACAATGTTGAACTGTAGATGAGTTAAAAAGACTTGAAAATCCTGAAAACATGCGTTAATCTGCAACATTTAACAAGGACATTTGTAAAATGTCCATATTTAACAGAGGAGTCTGGTGTATTTAGCGACAGCACTGCTGAAAGACGGAGATGGTGAGCCCAATCACAAGCCGTTCAGCCGGATTTCACTTCAGCGACTGTGTCAGACGGAGTCTGTGCTCCGTCACCCAAACAATGTCACAGTCGTCACTGCTCACACCAACCATAACCGTTCGACAGATTATGTGAATAAAAATATGTGAAACTCTTGATCTGGCTGGTTTGTCTGCTGTAGGAAATGGTGGCGCAACATGGCCGCCCTCGTAAAGCAAGGCCCTTGCCTACAGTACAGATGGAAGGCACCCAAACTTACTTGTGACACTGACTCTTTCTTTTCTTCTTCTTCTTCTTCACAACAACAACAATCAATTTTTTTGACGTAAGTAAGTATCAGTCAAGAACTTAAAAAATAAATCTTAATGATTTAAGTAGATTCAAACTAAAGTAAGCAAGTAAACAAAACAAATTGATTATGTTGATTAGAATTAACATGTGCCAGGAATGTTTTGTCCACAAAACTATCTGGAACTAAAGGATCTAATGACATTGGACACTTTGAAATAGATTTTTAATTTATTGTGAAGCAGCACATTTGAAGCAGCTGTTTTACCAGATTTCATTTATACTAATTTTGTGGAAAAATAACTGATTATTTGATGATTTTATGTTGTATTTTGTAAATCTGAATCGTTTTTTTAGTCTTTATTTAATGTTGTATTCTTTATTCTGTATTCTTTGGCTGTGTTTTAATGCTGATTTATGAATTTCTGACTTTTACAGTAAGTGTTTTGCAGCTGTCTTTGTCAGGACTCCCTTGTTAAAAAAGATCTTTGACTTCAGTGGGACGAACATAGTTGAATAAAGGCTACATAAAAAAAATAAAACTATAAATTCAACATTTTTTTTGATTAATTAGAAATATAACTTGCGGAACTGACTCAAAAACGTGCAAAGAGAAAGAGGAGCAGAAATAAGAGCAGGAGGGTAAAGAGATGTGACACAGGCTTCATGTTCTCTAACCAAACTCACAGATTTGTTCTTTTCAAACCCTGCCAAAGTTTTAAAGAGGGAGGTAACTCCTTCTGTCAGCTCATAAATCGTCTGCACACACACACACAGTCTGACAGACAGAACAGGAGATCAGAGCTAAAGTGAATGATGGAACGGATGGAAGGATGAAAGTGAGGGATAACAATCGGGTGAATGACAGACTACAGGTGTTCGGGTTTGTCAGACCGACTAAACCTCCCTCCAGGCAGACGATGATACCAGACGTCTCCACCTTTGTGGGCCACCAGGCTCGGGAGGAGAAAAGAGTGAGGGAGTGAGCGCTCCTCCTCAGGAACGTCCCTCCTCCCTCTCCTGCTAACATTTGGCTGAACTTTCAGATGGGATCCTCCCTCATGACTGTCAGAAAAGAAAACAAAAAGAAAAGAAAAGAAGTGGAAGTGGAAGGACAAAGTGAAAGAAGTGACCATGAGTGATAACAAGAGAGCAGAGACAGCAGTTTCAGCTGTAAACCGATCTGAGGGAGGTTTGCTCAGGTCAGGAGAGACAAAACAGTCTCTTTGCCTAAAAACTGTTCCACTGCAACAGAAAAGTAAAAGTCAAAAGAATAAAAATTGTGTCAGGAATACTGTGTGAGCTGTACAGAGCTGATATGTTCCACTAAAACTTAAGGGATAGTTCAAGGGTTTTGTAGTGTGAAGAAAAAAGCTGACACATATGGTCAGGTCATCCTTGTCAGCTCATAATTTGGCAGCCAGTCTGTTGGTGGATATAGAGAATAGCTCATTATTTGGCAGCCAGTCTGTTAGTGGATGTATAGAACAGCTCACTATTTGGCAGTCAGTTTGTCAGTGTACCTATAAAGAGCTCATTATTTAGCAATTAGTCTGTTGTTAGATATAAAAAATGGTTCATTATTTGGCAGTCAGTCTTTTGATGGATATAAAGACCAGCTCCAGTCAGTCTGTTGGTAAATAGAGAGAATAGCTTACTATTTGGCCGTCAGTCTCTCAGTGGATTTACAGAACAGCTCATTATTTGGCAGTCAGTCGGTGGTCTATAGCACAAAACAAATCCGACAAAAATGATATCAGTGCTGTGCCATCAGTGCATTCATACTCACATTATCTCATATTTAAACTGACTATTGCACTGGGGACAAAGGAACCTTTATTAATCTACAACGTATAATCTGTATTATTTTGCAGACCCTAAACTATAGGGTCCATGGAGCTCAACTTTGAGAACCTCAGAAGTAATGGAACCTAAGAGAAGTCATGGAAATAAAGTCCAACACTGTGTGTTATTGTTTATTTTCCAACAAAGAGAACGCCCAAAGACATCAAATTATTTGATAGAGATCAGACTGTGACTGTGTGATGTAGACAGGAAGCGTTGCCTATGACATCATCAGACGACACGTCGCACACGCGCTGATCCACTGCTGTTCTTATAAAGTCATCACCTTAGACTTTAAACCAATCTGGAGATAAGGAGGAAACTGCACAAAGACACACACACACTCATGCAGAGTGCACGATACAGCAACATTTAGCTTGAAGAAATCAATTTGGATAAAACACTGACCTCAGTCAAGATTAGTGAAATAAACATAATCCCCTGTTTCATTTCATTTTCCTTTGCCCCTGTATTTTCTGAATACCAATTCTTCTCGGCAGCACGTCCAGGCTCACAATGGATAATCTGTATGGTAATGCAACGGCTTGAGCCCAACTTAGCACATAAATGTGTCAGAAACTTGGGCAGAATACAGAAAAAGACAGAGAGGAGAACATGAAAATGAATCCTCCCCCCGTTCCTGCCCTGATCTTCAGTGGTATTAATTTCTAATTCCACATTTTCCATGTTCAGATGTAAAGGGAAGAGGACTAATAGCTGGAATTATATTTGGTAATAATTCATGCGGAGTGGACTCCCCTCGAGCGCTGGAGGGGCCTGGGCTGTAATTCATCAGATGGAATCAGAAAACAGTTCTCTGTGATATCTGCCTTTTAAAACATCTGCCACTGGCTTTGACGTTTCACTCAGGGAATATGTTTCAGAAGATATGACGAGAAAATCAATCAGGCCGCGGCAGACGGATGAGTGTCAGCGCGACGGATGGTGGAGGAGCGGCCATTCCTCATAAATCCATGCAGGCAGTTGTTTGTAAATCATGTGATGGATCAATTAGAGAAAAAATGTACGATGCGTCACCGCCGTGTCATGTTTCCTCCTGTCAGTCTGTTGGTTTATTTACACAACAGCTCATTATTTGGCAGTCAATCTGTCGGTGGATTTACAGAACAGCTCATTATTTGGCAGTCAGTGTGCATTGGTGGATGTATAGAAGAGCTCATTATTTGGAAGTCTCTTGATGAACGTACAGAACAGCTCATTATTTGGCAGTCAGTCTCTTGGTGAATATAGAACAGCTTATTATTTAGCAGTCAGTCTGTTAGTGGATGTACAGAAAAGCTCACTATTTGGCAGTCTGTTAATGGATGTACAGAAAAGCTCACTATTTGGCAGTCAATCTGTCGGTGGATTTACAGAACAGCTCATTATTTGGCAGTCAGTGTGTATTGGTGGATGTATAGAAGAGCTCATTATTTGGTAGTCAGTCTCTTGGTGAATGTATAGATCAGCTCACTATTTGGCAGTCTGTCAGTGGATGTACAGAGAAGCTCGTTATTTGGCAGTCAGCCTATCAGTGGATGTACAGAACAGCTCATTATTTGGCAGTCAGTCTCTTGGTGAATATAGAACAGCTTATTATTTAGCAGTCAGTCTGTTAGTGGATGTACAGAAAAGCTCACTATTTGGCAGTCTGTTAATGGATGTACAGAGAAGCTCACTATTTGGCAGTCAGCCTGTCAGTGGATGTACAGAGAAGCTCACTATTTGGCAGTCAGCCTGTCAGTGGATGTACAGAGAAGCTCACTATTTGGCAGTCAGTCTGTCAGTGGATGTACAGAACAGCTCATTGTCTGGTAGTCAGTCTCACACACACACACATCCTCAACCAAATGTTATTTGAAATTTGAAATATTACATTAATTGTGTGCTTCTAGTTTTTGTTTGTTTGACCTCACAAACTTTGCCTTCAAGTAGAAATTTGTATCAAAATACATTGTCAGCAAGAGAAAACATGCTTTGTTTTAGATTCAAACTACTAGCTTATTTTAATGTAAATTAAGGGGAAAAAAATAAGTGTTATTCACACAATGGAATAACCTAATATTAATAAACATGAAATGATCATCATTTAAATGTACTGTATATGAAATAAATTTATGACACAGAAAAAACATATTCCAGCCATTTTCTGTAAACTCTGACTTTACAACTTCAATTGAATTGGTTTCCCTCAATTTTGAGGAACAATAAAAAAATGTATTAGCCTTGACTCCTGGTATTTTATTTATTTATTATTTGTGCTTTGATAATCACACAAGTAGCTGAGTAAATATTTACATATTAATTCTGTTGTTTTATTTTCGTGAACTTCCTCAAAACCTGTGTATTTATTTGACAGGTGTTTTGTCAAAGGTTCCGGGTTACCTGTCGTAGACGGTGAGGGGGGGCTGTAATTAGCGACGCACACGACACAGTCGAGTGACGAAGAAGCGGAGACTGAACTTCCCGCTGAACTAGTGGCTCCGGTAAGTTAACATGTTAAAAATGCGCTTTTTCCTGCTGTAAACTGTGTAAACATGTGATAATAGTGATAATAATAATAACCGTTAGTGTTTTCGTAAATGTTAACGAGTGTTTGTGCGGAAGAAAAAAAGTTTAGTTCCTGCGAAAAATCCGTCGGAGAGTTTGCCTCATTTGCATATTGTTTGACGCGATGCGGAAGACTGTGTGTGTGTGTGTGTGTGTGTGTGTGTGTGTGTGTGTGTGTGTGTGTGTGTGTGTGTGTGTGTGTGTGTGTGTGTGCGCGCGCATACATGTCTTTCTATCCTTGTGGGGACCAAACCACGTGGAAACTGATCTTTGTGGGGACATTTTGTCTTGCGTGGACATTTTGCCTCGTCCCCACGAGCTTAAATAGCTTTAAGGTTAGGGTAAGGAATGCATGGGTCCACACAAAGGTAGTAAGACAAACGTGTTTGTGTGTGTGTACCTGGTATTCCTTATGTTGTGGGGACCTAAATCTGTCTCCACAGTCACATTATGGGGACCTGTCTTCCTTATGGGGACAAAAATCAAGTCCCTAATATATAAATGACTCAATTTTAAGGTGAAGACATGTTTTAAAGTTAGGTTAAGGTTAGGGTCAGGGTTAGGGTTAGGACACTAGTAATTATGGTTAAGGTTAGAGTAAGTCTCCAGGAAATGAATGGAAGTCAATATAATGTCCTCTGAGGTCATGGAAACCGGTGTGTGTGTTTGTGTTAGTACACATACATCTTCATGAGGACCAAAAAAAAAACCTATAAACAACAGGATGTGAGAACATTTTGTGAATTTTATATTCATTACTTGACTGTGAACAAAATACATTTATATTAATATTTATTAAAAGAGTGAGGACTGTGCCTTTTTATTTTTGCTCTAAAACATTTGGGTTTGACATGAAAAGATTAATGTAACACACAAAGTTTGTTAATTCAGCTTTTATTTCCAGGTATTTACATCCAGATATGTTGAACCATTTAGAAGATAAGCTTCATCTGTGATGGAACAACACACAACACATTTTTAAGAATAGACAGACTTGAATCTAATTTAAATGAATAAAACTTAATATTTATATGTGTGTCATGTTGGTTCCTTAGATGTTTTATCACATGACTTCACTTTTGTACTCATCGCTGAAGCAGGGGCCTTAAATTCAAAATGACCTGGAGGCCAGTGAACAGATTAGTGATTAGAAATTAAAATTGTATCACGATAATCCATCATGATGTTGCAATTAAAGATATTAAGTATGATATTGGACACAATTTCAAAGTAAAAATGATTGGTTTATATATCAAGTTCATAACAAAAACATATTTATGAAGCAAAATGAATCTGTAAATCCACACCAGTCCAACTTTATTTGTAAAGCAATTTAAAACAACCAAAGTTCACAGTATAATAAAAAGAAGCCTGAATAAATAAAGTACATGAAAAGCTCACATGAGGCAATAAAAGACAACTAAAATAATTTAAAAGACATAAAACATGAGTAAAAGTAGCAGCCATACAAATGAAACATAATAAAAAGTAAGATAAAATAACAAAAATAGAACAATTAAATCAAATGTAATGTAAAAATACATATAATTAAATGTTGAATTTAATAAATCAGCATTCAACAAAATTATTATATCCATTATAATATTAATGTCCCAGACTCGTGACAGCGCCATCTGCCTGTCAGTGCAGTGAGTTCAGACTGGACCTGAGATTCACTTCCTCCGCTCAACGTTTGTGTTTAACTCAAAAGTTCCGTGCTGTAACGTACAGTTTTCGCAGCATTGATTCTTTCCCACCTCTGTGACGCTTGTTCATTAGACGACACAAACATCTCCTGATGTTTCTCCACTTCTTTATGAGCCGTTTGTTCCCACGACGGTGGCGAGTGTGTCGTTTTTAAGCGGCAGCATTACGGCCTAATGTGGCACGCGTGGCAAAGCTGGACAGTAACGGTGAAAAGTGTAATGAGGTCCAGGTGAAAGTGTGTGAGAGCGAGACCTCGGCGTGACCTCGGCACGAGAGGAACCGGACAATATGGATGGTTATTTTTATTTTACAGCAGGTTTCATTGTGGCGGACAGTGATAGTAATAGAAAATCAGGACAATTATAATGTATATATTTGTAGCTACCGGGGAGAATTTCATGTTGCAGTGACAGTGGAGGTGCTTTAATATCAACAACACTGTCATCAAAGAGAGAGAAGAGGATATTTAAATGAGAGGAAAGTGCATGTGGTTTCACCGTCGCTGATCCACAACAAAGATTCGACACTGAGCCGAGTTTTAGAAACAATAACAAAGAGGAAAATGAAACGGAGGCAGATAATTTCCTGAGTTGGCAGAAATTAATTATGCTATTTGATCTTTATGGCCGATTGCAATTAAAGCAGAATAATGAGGAGGAATGTAATAATGTAGGGACTTTGTTTTGGGGTTTAAGTCTACGTTTAGAAGTGCTGTGTGTTTGAAGAGCCTTACTGAGCTTTGAGGTTCAAAGAAACAAAGAATATATGGATGTTATATCTATATATGGTGACATGACACAAGGTCCGCTCTTAGGTTGACAAAATTATTATTATTATTTGTGTTGTAGCAGAATTTATAGTCCCTGTTATTGTTTCTAATGCATATCGTATCCTTCATTTAAAGAAATAAAGCAGGTTTTATCTGACATAAAAGGTAATAGAATAAGTGTGAATTTTAAGATCATGTAGTCCAGATCATAAACATTAGATTATTTACAGTGTATTGTCACTCACAAAATTTTTCATGAGCAGCTTTATATCCACATTTATCAGCTATATCAGGTTAGAGACTAAAAATATGCACAGATTATCAACTACACTTACAGAGAGATTTATTTGATTTATATCCTGATATATATCAATATCAAATTATGTAAAAACCTATATTATTGTTATATGATCGCTGTAACAGTTACCTTCGTAATTTGTCAGTGTTATTAGTGTAGGAGCAAAGAAAGCTGAAAATATTCACATTTAAGAAGCTGAAAAACCTGAGAAACTTGTTTTTATTATTTAAAAAACGCTCAAACCGACAAATTGGTCATCAGACAGTGGGCAATTAATTTAGTTATTGATGATTTTTCTTCCTTTCTTGTCTTCCTTTAGGGGGTCACATCTATTGTCATATTTTTAAATGTCTTATTTTTAATCTTTTATGTTTTGTGAAAGGTCTAGCTTATATAAATATATTATTATTATTATTAGTAGTAGTGATAGTTGTTTCACCATTTTTTTGTGGTCAGCCACATTAAATCACTTAGGGGGCCGCAAATGGCCCATGAACCTCGAGTTTGACACCTCTGGAATGGGAAATTTATTTATCTGTGTGGAAAAGGTGTAAATTAAACACTAACAACAGGTAAATTTAGTCGGTACAATTATGAAGGAGTGGCAGAAATGATAAAAAAAAAAAAGGTAAAATCAAAAATTACATTAATTATCATAAACTATCATAAATACTGTACGGTTAAATAATCACATAAATCAGTCAGGATGTCAGTCATTAGTTTGGTCCCCTGTTGGAGGTGGTGCTAACACTGCCTCCCTGAGGACAGGAGGGGAAGTGCCTGTAGTTTCCTTTGACCTCTGCCTCTCCACACGTGTGTGTGTGTGTGTGTGAACGCCAACACTAAAGCTACTGTACGTCTCGCTTCTTCTTCTTCTTCAGCGGTGATGGTGGCCCGCTAATCACACAAATTATTGCTTCCAATTAGCACGGCGGCGGTAATTAATTCCCCCACTATCACATCGTTTAGCGTGCTTTCACGCCGTGGCACCTGTTTTCCCCCTCCACCACACGCACACACACACACACACAGAGCCCCGCCCCCACTGTTTGTTTACTCCACAGACAGTATTTGCATTAAAAAGGTTTAATGAACGGTGTAAAAAAACGGGAAGGAAGTTGTGAAGACACTGAGGGTCACGAACAATAAGACCACACACACACGTAGCAGCAGCAGCAGCAGTGCAGGAGGAAAACCATCCTTACACTAACACTGAAGACACCCCCGTCCTCTCTAATATGGATTAATAAAGTGATAACACTCTTTGTTAATTAATATGAGCGTGCAGTGCTAATTACTTTGCTGTACGACAAGCGAGCTGTTGAACCCGTAAAAGGAAACGGTGTCAGATGAGGCTGATGATGCTCCAACACTACGGCTGTGTTCATACTGGTAATGGGGGGGGGGGGGGGGAGGGAGAGGGAGAGGCGGGGGCAGAGGGGGGGGGGAGGGAGCCGGGGGGGGGACGGGGGGGGGGGGGGGGGGGGGGGGGAGGGGGGAGGGGGAGACGAGAGAGAGACAGAGGGGGGAGAGAGGGAGAGACGGGAGAGAGAGACAGAGGGGGGAGAGAGAGAGAGACAGAGGGGAGAGAGAGAGAGAGAAAGACAGAGGGGGGAGAGAGAGAGAGACAGAGGGGGGAGAGAGGGAGAGACGGGAGAGAGAGAGTGGGGAGAGAGAGACAGAGGAGGGAGAGAGAGAAACGAGAGAGAGAGAGGGACAGAGAGAGAGACATGGTAGAGGGGAAGGGGGAGAGAGAGACAGACAGAGAGACAGACAGAGGGCGGTGAATAATCACAATATAATCAACTATAGCTGTGATATTCATATTCATAAGAGCTGCTGAATATGAAGGAGATCAGCTGAGTGTCAGTCACAAGTCAGTAACACACACTCACTGGTTTCCATGACAACAGAGGACATTCCATTGACTTCCATTCATTTCCTGGAGACTTACTTAACCTTAACCATAATTACTAGTGTCCTAACCCTGACCCTGACCCTAACCTTAACCTAACCCTAACCTCAGCCTAACTTTAAAACATGTCTTCACCTTTTTAAGGAACACCAGCCACACACACACACGCACACACACACACTCACACTCTCACACACTCACACACACACACACTCACACACACTCACACACACACACACGCACACACACACACACACACACACACACACACACACACACACACACATCCAGGTTAGTGCAGCTATTCTTCTCAGGACTCTGCATTGAATTCCACTTATTTAAACTGACTAAACAAAGCCTTATCATTATCCTTAACTATAACCACAATTCAAATCTTAGTCCTAATCTTAACCCGTTCCTCAGAAATTAGGTTCTGCCTCATTAGGACCAGGTTTTGGTCTCCATGAGGACTACTGGTCCTGACAAGGTCAGTGTTTATGACAGAAAATGTCCTAAAGAGGCAACAAATACAAAAAATCACACATTTGTGCAGGATTCTTAGAGAGGATTCTTAGAGAGGACATAATATAAAAAAAATATAATGCATTAACCAGCCTCTTAACCCCGGCCTAAACCTGGACCTAAGACCTAGTCAACCATCAAAAAACCCCTTTTTAAGTTGAGGACCAGACAAAATGTCATCACAAAGACAGATTTAAATCAAAATGCGTCCTCACAGCCTAGGCCATAACCTTAACCATAACCAAAATTCAAATCTTAGTCCTAAACTTAACCAATTCTTCAAAAATGAGTTTCTTCTTTAAGCCCCACCCACTTGTACAGGCCCCACCCCTCTTGATTTTTGCAGTCAGCAATGTTTCAATAATTTTGCCAGCTTTTACACTTCACCTATGTTTAACAGGAAGTCAATTTTTAGTTATTTAGTTATTTAATTATTGCATTTCTCACTTGACATTGCGACCTCATGTTCTGGTATAAACTGTTTTAATCAGTTTGAGGTTTTATTTGAATAATATTCAGATTTTTCTGCTTCTTAAATGTAGGGTCAAACAATTAATTGAAATTTTATCAAAATCGCAATATGGCCGAGTGTAATTTTCAAATCGCAGGAGGGCCAGTATTTCTTAAAGCTAAAATGTTTGTCAAATTTTACATTAGAATGTTATCCTGACTTAACACGTCATATTCTGACAGACTGAGGAAAACATCTTTGTTTCTCAAAAATCTGAAATCACACAGAAACCGTTTTAAATATGTTGTTTAAATGAGACATTGAATTAGGATGTAAAAATTACCATTCACTCTCATATTACAATCGCAATTCCAGTCAAAATAGTCGCAATTAGATATTTATATAAAGTCTTTCAGCCCTACTTAAATGTGAACAAATAAATCTTTAAAACAGAATCAGAATCAACATTTTGTGCATCAAATTCCTGTTATTTGTAATTTATGTTCTATTAATTCTGTTTCTGGTTTGTGTCTGTAAATAATCTTTACATTAATGTTTTTGGCTCGACACATTTTCTGTGCGTCACATAACGATATAAAAAGTCATATAAAATAATATTTCTTTCTGTGTGTGTGTGTGTGTGATCGCTGCTTCTTCTTCATCACTGTCGTCTCTTCCCGTGCACACTCCTCCCCCTGCTGGTGTAAACCCACAACCGGTGCAGCTCCCACCATATGTTGTGTACTCATTAACATATTGATATCTGTTGTCTATAATTCATGGGAACATGTTTTGAAATTAATATTCAGAATAAGACGCTGTGTTGTGTTGCGTCTGCAGGCAGCAGCAGATTCTTCCACACGCAGCAGCAACAGCGTTGTTTTTGTTTAAAAAACTGCTTGATCACTTTTGTTTCCTCAGGTTGTTTTGTCTCTAACTAATCACTCGTGAGACAAAAGCTAAAATCTCACTTTATTATGATTATTATTATTGTTCGTGTCCATTATTTTTGCAAGAAAGTGAAAGAGAAAGTACCTTTTAACTTCACTTTAAGGAGATTTTGCAGAGAAAATCCTTGTCTTCTGCTCCTCATTTTTCTGTTCTGCTGTTTGTGCCATTTAGAATGAGCGGGTATAAAAGACAGCAGACATTTTTTTTTTAATTAATTTTCTGTCATATTAAGGACTTTGTCCCGGTTTCTCTGAATGAAAAGCATTAAAAAATTATATTATTTGAACAAATACAGAAAGCAAAACGTTTGTTTTCAAAAGAATTGAAGGACATATGTAGCAGAGGTCTCAAACTCGTGGCCCATTAATAAGGTTTTATATATTATTTTTATATAAATTCTTTTTATATATATTCTGCCCCCTACTGACCAGACTAGACATTTAATGAGCCCCAGGTCATTTGAGTTTCAGATCTACATCCGGGGTCATTAGACTCCTGGAAACCTTTCAGAAAACTTTAGTTTTCCAGACCTGTAAATGCACGCGTGATAAACGTAGTGTGCGTCGTGTTCATTTCCGCCTGAAGTTAGCGACCTCTAAAGGCCCATCGACACAAAAGACAGGGACGGATGGAGCTTTTTGTCCGTACTTTGCGTTCATTTCGTCCGTCATTGTGGACGTCGCAGAGAGAGCTTACGAAGCCAGATGAGACGTAGAAATACCACTGGAAATCGTGGGGGGGGGCAGTATAGAGTCAAGGGAGTCCAATCAGTCAGCAGAATGTCGTCGAAGAGTCTATACGGCCATTTAACATTAGCGGAAAGTTGGAAATGGGACACATGTTAGGACGTATTGCTTGATGTCCATACCAACGCAACAGACACGTGGACGTGTGTCATGTAATGACGGATATAAAGTTTGGGACGGACTAAAACAGGAAGCTAATCTGCAGAAACTCCTGCGATAGGACTTGCCTGTCAAAATAAGAGCCTCCTTTAAGGTCACATAGAATGATCTTTTTGAACCAAAACTCCAGATTACTGATGTCTACTATAAATTAAATAATATTTATGGTCAAAAACCTCATAGTGTCTTCAGATTAAGCCAGATTATTGATGCTCTCTGCCAGCCTCTGAACAGGCACTCTGTTTCTGAGCTAATGCCCCGCCCCCCAGAACACTGAGTCTCTTGTGATTGGCCAGCTACCAGCTGACTGACTGCTCTGTGGTTCTTCTTCTTCTTCTTCTTCTTCTTCTTCTTCTTCTTCTTCTTCTTCTTCTTCTTCTTCTTCTTCTTCTTCTTCTTCTTCTTCTTCTTCTTCTTCTTCTTCTTCTTCTTCTTCTTCTTCTTCTTCTTCTTCTTCTTCTTCTTCTTCTTCTTCTTCTTCTTCTTCTTCTTCTTCTTCTTCTTCTTCTTCTTCTTCTTCTTCTTCTTCTTCTTCTTCTTCTTCTTCTTCTTCTTCTTCTTCTTCTTCTTCTTCTTCTTCTTCTTCTTCTTCTTCTTCTTCTTCTTGTTGAATGTTCACGTCCATGACCAGGAGTAGCTGTTGGGGGAGGGTTCGTTGCACGACAAATGTGCTAGTTACGTTAACTAAACTGGACTTTTCAGAACCTCTTGCTGGAGCTCAGGTAAACAGAGAAGCCCTTGTTTGTCAGAAGTGGCTGAAGTGTTTATTGTGACACTTTAGTGACGTTTAGATACAGGAAGGACACGGGGATGCACCAAAAAACATCAGACATTTGGTTTTCCACTGAATGTCCTCTTTAAAGGCTACTCCTAAATGGGTCATGGAAGTTGGGTCAGAAATTGTGGAAAACCTATGGAAAAGGTGTGAAAATTAATTAAAAATGTTTGGGAATCCTTTGCAACTTTTCATTGTTTTCATAAACAGTTGATTTTCAGACTGAATCCATTAGTCGTTTGGTCCATAAAATATTGGTGAGTGTTTCTCAGTCCTGGAAATGATGACGTTCTCAAACGTCTTGGTTTGTCCACAAACCAAAATGATTCACTCTTCATGATTTCTTTGTTAATATGGAGCAACAAAACAGAAAATATTCACCTTTTAAGCAGCTGGAAAATCACCGAAAGTTGTTTTAATTGTTTAGGAAAACACAATCAGAATAGTTGATTGATTAATAATCACTTCTGTCCTCATTCCTGATATATCAGTATGATGTTTAAATTTCTCGATGCTACATTAAGCAAACATTACTCTGAGCAAATGTTTTAATTTAAGTTTAAATAATTTAACTTGAGTGTCTGATGCAGATGACGTGAATTATGCAGCCACTGGACTTCTCCAAGTATTAACAGTGCACTCTGGTGTTCAAAACTGGAAACTGAAAGTGATTTTCTTCTACATACTTTGTTTTTCTGCTGTTAGACACGTTCCATGTTTAAATGAAAATGTGTGATTCAACAATAGCATCTAATAGCATTATTTATTTTTCATAATCAATGAATCTGTCAGTTATTTTCACTTGTTTTGTCCATATAATGTTTGCAAATATTCTAAATTGTTCAAAATAACTGTTACTTTTTCCACAGACGTTTAACTGCAGTGGGTCAGTGAGGAAGAGGAGGAGGAGGAGGAGCCGCTGCTGTTTCTGCTGCTGTTTCTGCTGCTGTTTCTGCTGCTGTTTCTGCTGCTGTTTCTGCTGCTGTTTCTGCTGCTGTTTCTGCCGCTGCTGGTCGCTCGAGCACAAACGCTCGTCTAAAGTAGGTTTGATGAGAATTAAGGGCGCTGGAAGACGGTGATTTTTTGACAATGGCCATTAAGAATTAATCAGAGCGGCTGCTCAATAATTCATCGTGCTTCCCAAAGTCCCCCATTAATTTTTGATCCTCTCCATCGCCGTCCACTATTTGCATGAAATCACATGAAATTTCTAAATAATGTGTCGCTTGAGTGACATCAAAGTCTTTATCGGTGGCAAAAAAGAAAGGAAGAAAAAGGAGTCTGGGCGTAAAGTCGGGGCTCGAGAAGGAGAAGAGAATTAACATCAGCGGGTTTGACAGGAAGGTTAACTTCGTGAAATGTCATGTTTAAAAGTCAATTAATAAATAGTCCTGTCAATCGTTTTAAACATGAGTGAATAAATGAAAGAATTTGCTGTGATTAATCAATTTTTTTTCATCGTTATGCTAAAAATTGTAATGTTTAAAGGTAAAAAACTACAGAATTATTGGAGAATTAAAACAAAGGAACAACACACTGAAACAATTAATTGATTATTTATAGTGGGGTTTTTTTAATAATTAAAACAAATTATCAGATTTTTTTAGGTTCTTATATATATGAATAATTTCGTGTTTTTTTTTTCAAATCATTCAAACAGAATTATGTTTGGTTTGTGGACAAAACAATTCATTTGAGAACATCATCATTTCCACGTTTGATCAGTAATAATGAACATTTTTCATACTTTTATGGACCAAAAATAAAATTGCTTTGGAAAAGAATCGTTAGTTGCAGCCTTAAAAGGGAGCACATTTAAATTAAGATGCTATTGTCTGCATATTTACATTTAAACTCTGGTGAACTACAGACAGAACAAAAAACCAAAAGGTTGTTAAAATGTAGGAAAAAATAATTTGGTGTAAACTCATATTTTCTGTTAGTGGAAACAGCTGCAGTTTCCACGTTTTAACAGCAGAGTGCGCTGTTATTACTCGTAGAAGTTCAGCAGGCTCCTGGAACGTCGCGTTCAAACTGTAGTCGTAAACTGTCAAACTAATTTTATTATTGATTTGAGTGTATTTTGTAAATACCTAAAACTAGTTTCTCAGATTTTTCGGCTTCTTAAATGTGAATAATTTCTGGTTACTTTGCTTCATATAACAAAGAAATCATTCAAACTGAATCGTTTGTTTGTGGACAAAACAACACATTTGAGAACATGAAAACATGAAAATAAGTGACAGCTTTTGATGGGACAATTTACAATGTTATTGCGCATCGTGATAACAATCACTTAACAATAAGTTAATCGTGGTAAATGTCTATTATCGTGATAATTATGAATGGAGAAAAACATTAATAGTTCACTTGTCCAACTCACCAACATACAGTCCTTGTGATTTATATTTTAATGTACCACAATGGAGCTACGTTTTCCTCACAACTTTTTAGGATCTTCTTAAATAGCTTTTCTTTCTGACATCTGAAGAAGGCTGCACTCATGTAAATCTAAGAATGTGAAATATTCAAACATGGTTTTTCAGACATCACAATATGGTGAATCGCAATTATTTTAGTCTAAATACTCGCGAGTGTGCAGCCCCTAATTAAGCATGTTTAAATTATGTTTAAATGCTGTTTGAGTTTACAGTTGGAACAGATGAGCGACTGCAGTTTCCAGTTTTTGACAGCAGACTGCGTCGTTATCACTCATAAAAAGTCCAACGGTCTTCTAGAATGAAAAATTTTGCGTAATTTGCTTCAGTTGCTCAAGTTTTTACTCAGGTTTTTACTCAAATTTTTTTAACGTAAGTATTTTGCGACAACATGGAGGACAGTCACTTATTAATATGTGTGTGACTCATATGTAGTAGTCGTTTACTTATATTACTTACGCAAGTAATGCACCGTTAAAAATGTCTTTGTCTTCAGTGTAAATGCACAGTCAGTCATAAAGTCTTCATGATACAGACGTTAGAGCTAAAAGTCGACTAATTTGAATTTAACTACAGCCGATATGTGATGCTGATCATTTTCACCGATTTTGTCTTTGTTTTCTACATTTGATGAAATATAACTGTTAAATAATGATCAGAAATAATACATAAAACTTCAATTACCAGTTATTGAAACTAAATAAAAAAGGTTTTGGAAAAACAACAAAGTTTTAGTCACTTAGCAACATTTATCAAGTTCCTGAGAACACAAAAATTATTTAATTTGTGACTATTGGACAATTAATTATTATTATTCAATGCAAATTATTTAAAAAAAAAAAAATCACACCAGTTTATCAGTTGGGAATCAGTCTACCTCAAGTCGGAGCGCTAGTTGGTTCTCCATATTTACATATGACGATGACGACCCATTTCTTTGTAGAAATCCATAATTGCTAAAATCATCTTTAGCTCAGTTGGCTTCAGACTAGTGAGCATTGAAAGGAACAACATTAAATTTTGCTTAATTTTTGTAAACTACACTTGAAAAAGGATAATTTTTCAACTGTTTTACACATTTTTCTCATTTTATGGACTAAAAAAATGAATTCATTAACTATGAAAATAATCATTAGTTGCAGCCCAAAAAGGAAGCATATTTAAATTTAAAAAATATTTAGGAGAAAATAATTTCTTGAATGTAAACTCATATTTCCTGTTGTTTGTTGTTATTTTTGACCAAATTGTTAATAAAATATCGGGTCTGAAGATTTTTTTTAACACATCCATCAAATTTTAAGGCAAAAATTGAAACATATTGCAAATTTATTTATTTTATTTTTTTTTTAATTTGCAGCCAAAACGCTCCGTGGCTTTACATTTTAACTTGTAGGAACATTCGCACTGCAAAATACATAAATTTGTCCATAACAAGTGGAAAGAGAATATTATGACAAACCTGCATCGCATCATGTCACGTTGCTGCTTTTATGAAGTTCCACAGCTTCGGCGCTGGAAGATGCCTCATGCCTACTGTAATAACTTCATAACAACAACTGGATCCCTTTGATTTATGTAGTAAATGCATTTTTAATAAAAGTGTAAGAGGAGAGGGACCAAAAAAAAAGAGAATGGAGAGCAACAAAAAGGAATAAGAGGAGACGTGTTGATGCTCAACAGCTGCAGTCAAACATAAATCACACTTTTATTTTTACTTTTTCCTCCAAACAAATGGAAGAAGAAGAAGAAGAGGGGGGGAGGATGATGAAGAGGAGGATGAAGAAGAGGAGGAAATCTCTGCGTGTCCAACAGTGGAAGTGGGCTAAAGCCGTCACAGAGACGTCTTTCATCAGAGACAAAACTAATACCCTTGATTCAAAGTAACAGTCAAGTGGTCATTAGGGTTTTCTGTAGCCTAAAGCGACAGTGTCAGCGTCTCTATGCTAATGGGCTCGTGTCCTGGAAAAATTAGCCTGGATCTCTGTGGAACACAGCGGAGATCACCTGGCTCTGTCTCTCTCTCTCTCTCTCTTTAAAATTCATATAAATACAGGTTTGTTCCACAAGTCATGGAAAGGACAGTTTAAATTCATAAAAATAAGTTAAAAGCTATTGAGACAAGAGGAAATTTAGTTCATGGTTAAAATAGTGGGGTTTTTTTTTCATATTTTATTGTGTCTAAAATAGTAATTCAATGCTGATTTGTTGATGCTATATGTGTGATGACGTGACGGCTATCACGTAAGCCCCGAGACATGGGGAAACATTTGTCGCTGAGGGAAGTGTGCCATTGTATTATACTGAACGGTAATATCCTGAAGCGTGTCTGCCTACCATTGGGCTGTATTGTCTATATTTTCTCTAGCAGCGCGGAACACATTTGTGACGGAGTTTGGTGAGTGCACGCGCTGAACCGCAGCAATGTGTTTAATTTGTGAGGCAGATAACAACGCACTCAGGTCGCCGGTCTCAGGTATGATTTCTGTGCAACATTCTCTTCCGACAGCATGAAACATGGTTTGATGTCATCATAACAAGTTTAGAAATCACTTGCATGTTCCACCGGCAGCATTTCAGGGAGCGAAAGGGAGCGCGCACCTTCACTGTCTGCTATTTATGCTGCGTCTCTGTGGGTCGGGCGCGTTCTCGGAGCGGTGCGCGTCCCACCCAAGGGTATCACCTCAAACGTATGATTGTCTGTCCTCTGTTTTATTGTGGTGTCAGTTGGTGCTCCATATGGGTGGTTTTGTCTCCGGTACCAGGGGAATATATTTATATATTATTCGGTGGGAGTATTTGTCTATTCTTTGATATTTTGGATTTGCAGGCTAGGAATTGCCCCGTCTCACCTGAGTTAGGTGGTATGGTCCACTGGAGGCGCGGGAGAGGGTTCCCTATAAAAGGGTACAGTTTCAGTGTGAAAAGACCTGTTGTACGTAGGTGTAGGTCTCAGTGTACGGGACAATGTAGGACAAGCTATTGCTGCTCAAGCTAGCTGGTATTTCATCGGCCATTGGTATCATTGGCGTTTAATTGCCATTCATTTTTCTTTTTTCTTTGGTTTGTTACTTTACCATTGTGTCATTATTTTTTTTTTAAAAAAAGGAAAAGGAGGAGAAAGAAGGAAAACCAACACTGTAAATATTGCACAAAATAAACTATATCCTTAACTAAGTTCCTGCCTCACGTCCTCTGCCTCGAAAAGACCTCCTGTCACGGATACCCTACGACACCTTAACATACCATAATACACAGTAAGAAACGATACACGGTCTATGATACCAACAATATCACGGAACAAAGATTCTGTGAGAATCAGACATTAGACAAACATATAACGATACATCACGATATCTGTCGAACTGAAGGAAAAACGATGAAAGGTTAAAAAGTGCAGGATTTCTCCATTTATTTACAACATGGAGAACAAACTCTCTGCATTGAATGTGAATGGAGAATCTTTCCCTGCCATCATCCCTCTGTAAACCCTCTCTTCTTTAGTCAGCCAACTTCCACCCAAGTTCATTAATTTCAGCAGCGCCACCATGAGGGGGACATGAAATAGTGACGCCCAGTGAGTGAAACTGGCAGAGACCGTTTACTTTAGAGCGTTTACTTTTACTAGTTAATTGAAACATCGATATTTGCCCCGGTGCATTGATTATCATATTGCACAAGGAAGGATGACGATGTATCACCGAATTAGTATTTTGATCCACCTCTTCACAACAGGTCACATGAGAGGAACGTAATACCTTTGAGAGGCAGTTCCTGTACATTAAATCGTGCAGTTAAACTTTTTCTGCCTCTTTGTTTTTACTTACAACCACAATTCCAAATAAAGTTGGGAAATGTAAATTACATAACTGAATGCAAATCGCATAAACCAATATTTTATTCCCATTAGAACAAAAACAACATGAGACATTTTACCATTTCATAATAAATTGTGTAACATCTCCTCTTCTTTTAACTGTCTGTAAACATCTGTGAGGTGAGGAGACCAGTTTCTGGAGTTTTAGGACAGGAATGTTGTCCCATTCATGTCTGATGTTTAACAGACCTGGTCCTGGATTGGTGAACGGTCTGGCCTGCAGGCAGGTCAGTTCAGCACCTGGACTCTTCTCCTGTGAAGCCATACTCTTGTGATGGATGCAGTGTGTGGTTTAACATTGTCTCACTGAAATATACAAGTCTTTTCCTGAGAGAGATGTTGTCTAGATGGAGCATATGTTGCTCTAAAACCTCTATGTACTTTTCAGCAACGGCCCATAGTCCCTAGTCAAGAGTACTAAATTTATCTGGGTAAATTTCGGTGGAAACGCGCTAAGGTTTTTATAATTACCCAGGTAAATGAGAAAAGTTCCTATGGTGGAAAAGGGCCTTACATATCTGGTGTCTTTCCAGATATGTAAGCTGCCCACGCCATAGGCACTAATGCAACTCCATACCATCAGAGATGCAGGCTTTTGAACTGTCCACTGATGACAAGCTGGACGGTCCCTGTCCTCTTTAGTCCTCGGGACACAGTGTCCATGTTTTCCAAAAAGAATTTCAAATTTGGATTCATGTGACCACACAACATTTTGAGTCAGACCATTTTAAATGATCTTTGCTCCAGAGAAGACGACAGCCTTTCTGGATCGTGTTCACATATGTCTTCTTCGTCTTCTTCTTCTTCTTTACATGGTACAGCTTTAAATTTTTACAAGATTATACAGCAATCTTTTTTGGAATTGGGGTTGCATGTGTTTTATGTTAGTTTTATTAGATGGACTGGCCATCTGATTTCTAAAGATCGGACAAAGAAAACCCCATATCGGTCTACGTCTACGTCAACACACAGTGGTCCTGCACATGAAGGGCGGAGCTACAGTGGATCAATGTATGGATCAATGTATGGATCAATGTATGGATCAGTTATGTTGGAACTTTTGTCAATCGAAACGAACAAAAAACTGAAGTGAAGTGTGATTCTTGGTGGAAATGGGACTTTATTTTTGCTGAACTCACAAAGAGCTTGTCACACACACACGCACACACACACACACACACACACACACACTCCTTTGTCACACTGGCAGACACTGTAGGAAGTCTGTGGACCAGCTTCTACCCAGACGGTGTCTAATTGCTCTCAGAGGAGAGAAAAACTACTGCAGCTCTTTCTCTTCTTCTTCTCTGTTTTTTCCAACTCTCTTTCATTCATTCATCCCTCATTGTTTTCCTCTTTCTTTTTTTTTTCTTCCCCACATTTCAGTTCCTCCTGTTCTTACTATAGGACTGGACAACATGGGAAAATCAATCAAAATCAATATTTAAAGAGGACAAAGGGCTATTTAAAGGGCTTCTCTGTTTACCTGAGCTCGAGCAAGTGGTTTTGAAAAGTCCTGTTTAGTTACGTAACTAGCACATTTGCCGTGCAACGAACCCTCCCCCAACAGCTACTCCTGGTCATGGACGTGAACATTCAAGCTGAAGAAGAAGAAGAAGAAGAAGCACCGCGGAGCAGTCAGTCAGCTGGTAGCTGGCCAATCACAAGAGACTCAGTGTTCTGGGGGGCGGGGCATTAGCTCAGAAACAGAGTGCCTGTTCAGAGGCTGGCAGAGAGCAGCAATAATCTGTCTTAATCTGAAGAGACTGAGGTTTTTGACCATAAATATTATTTCATTTATCTAAGTAGACATCAGTAATCTGGATTTTTGCTTCAAAAAAGTTCATTCTATTTGACCTTTAAGTTTATATACCATGGCAGAATTTGTGAAATTTTTATTTTTTTGGTAATTTTTTTTTAAAGAATATGACTGATATTATAAAAACTTGTTAATGGTTGGGTGAAGCCCTTTTTTTCAAACTACCAAATGACCCTGATCAAACGTTTACATACCCTGGAGGTTTTGGCCTGGTAACAGTTAACACATTGTTTAAAATGGCTGGTAAATGTAACCATCCTTTTTGATTTTATACTTGGATATAAAAAGATATCCAAGGAATTGAGAATGCCAATCAGCAGAGTTCAAACTCTAATTAAGAAGTGGAAAATGAGAGATTCCGTTGAAACCAAGCCACAGTCAGGTCGACCAACCAAAATGTCAGCCAGGAAAATTGTTCAGGATGCAAAGAAAAACACACAAATAAGTTCAGCTGACATACAGGACTCTCTGGAAAAGTGGTGAGGCTGTTTTAAGATGGACAAAAAGGAGGAACTTGAAGAAAATGGGTTTCATGGTCAAGAAGAAAAGCATTACTACGATAATGCCACAAAGCAGCTGCTTATAATACACCAAACAGAACAGAGATATTAGTTCTGTTTTGTGTTATTTGGTTATTTGGAGTGAAAAGACCAAAACTGAACTTTATGGCCACAGAGAAGTCATAAAGGTCTATGGTGAAAAGTCCACCATTCCTACTGTGAAACATGGAGGTGGATCCCTGATGTTTGAGCTACAAAGACACACGGAACAACATGAATGCAGCATGTTGTCAGAAAATACTGGAGGAAAATTTGCAGAATCCCTCATTTTCCACTTCTTAATTTAGTTTGATCTCTGATGATTGTCATTCTCAGTTCCTTGGATATCTTTTTATATCCTTTTCCTGTTTTATAAAGTTCAGCTACCTTCTTCCGCAGATCTTTTGATAAGTATTTTACTTTCCCCATGGCTTGGAATCCAGCACTGAGTTTTTATACTCGGACACTGCTCATGCAGTTTGGATGTTCCAACATGACCTGTCATTGGCTGCAGCAGGAGAAAAGTGAAGGTTCTGGAGTGACCATCTCAGTCTCCTGACGTCAGGCACAAAACACAGACCAGGAATTTACAGGAACTGGAATCTTTTTGTCAAGAAGAATGTGCAGCTTTACCATCTGAGAAAATAAAGTTTCTTATCCACAACTGCCACAGAAGACTTCAAGCTGTCACTGATGTTAAAGGGGCCAATACATGATATGAAGAACTGGGTAGTAGACCCTTTTCCACCAGAATTACCAGGAACTTTTATTACCAAGAACTTATCTACCTGGGTAAATAAGTTCCTGTTAATCTGTGTAGTTTGTTTCCGCACTTCTCAAAACTTGTTTCATGTTAATTAACAAGAATAAACTATAAAACAATTACAGACATGATTTTTCCTCCTCCTCATAATGTATTTCTTTCTGTGCGTCGCATCAGAATCATTCTCTCGTTGGTTCCGTCCGGTGTGTAAAGACCTTTAGAACGATACGTGTTTTCATGTCAGTGTCTCCAAAAGTCTCCAACAGCAAGAAAAAGACACTAGATTTGTCACTAGGTGACTTTTTTGAAAAATAGTCTCTAGAGGGTCTGAATACTCGCTAAATATTGAGACAAAATCGCTACGTTCACAACCCGTAAACAGCTGTAACATGTGTTCCACACAGCCCCGCCCCTCCAAAGTTCCTGTAATCTGAAAAGTCGCGAGTAGTTAGTAAATTTACCCAGGTTAAGCATTTACCCAGGTAATTTCAATGGAAATGCACCAAGGTTTATTAATTACCCGGGTAAATGAGAAAAGTTCCTTTGGTGGAAAAGGACCTTTTGTCATTTGAGTAGTTCCTGTTGTCATAACAATTTCATTAAAGCAAATTGTCAAACAAAATAGCCAAAAATATAAGCTCCACCAAACTTATAAGCACAACTGTAAAATTAATATATTGACCTGCTCTAGTTCTGCCCATCACTTCCTGCAACTCCATCATTCTGTGCGTTTGCAGAGTTAAAGAGTCTCAGACGGAGAGAGTTTCAGACAGAGAGGAAGAGAGTGGGCCTTTATTAAACCTGCTGCTAATTGAGATAGGAGCAAAATAATGGGGAGTGACACTTTAATGAAGACATGCTATGTGTTACCACTTCTTCCTTCCTTCCCTCTCTCCACCACAGAGAGGAGGAGGAGGAGGAGGTGCAGTGAAGAGAATAAAGAAAGCAGGGAGGGATGAGGAGGCTGTGAAGAAAGATCGAAGGAGGGTAAGAGCATCAACTGGTTTTATTGCGAAAAATAAAATAAAATATAGAAAAAAAAAAGGGGGGGGGGAGAGAAAAGAATTGATGCCGGTTCACGTCTCATGCTGTAATACGTTTTCAGTGCCGTGTCAAAAGTACGAGTTAAAGGGAGTTACAGCCTGGAATATTGTTCTATCACGTTAAAACACAATTACGTTCCGTCAGACGACGATTGCTCCGCTGGCTCGTAACACGCCGCTCTTTGTGTTCCGACATTTCTGTGTGTGTGTCTGTGTGTGTTTTCTATCTGAAAAATACAGGCAAAAAAAATGAAAAACTGTCAACCAAAGTGAAGCAAAAAGAGAAAGAACAATTAGAGAAGTGGGTGTTTTTTTCCCCCTCCTTATATTCAGTTACTGCTCTCAAAATTTGACATGAGGTGGCAATCATTGGATTTGGGTTGAGATTGGGGGGGGGGGTTCCGAAGATCAGGATTATGAAGAAAACACATCAGTGCAACAAGCACAAAAAGCACAATAACAGCAGCCAATAACAAATCTTACAACACAGATTACTTTTATTTACACCGAGGTTAAAGGGGACGTTCATACTTCTCCGGTTTTAATTGAGTTAGTTAAGAAGATGCTGTTTAAAGGGACAATACAGCTTATTTGAGATGTGGTTGTACGTGGTGTCGTCACAAAGACAGCGCTCACTTTGCCATGAGCGCCCCCTGTATTGAGAACCAGACCACTCATATTGGCACTCAGTGAAAACATGACTTTTATCCACTTAATATCTACATCTGTTTAAGTCTTTGATGTTTTTATTCCACCTTTCAACATACTTTTCAAACGGTGAACTGAAGTTTGTGTTGTTTTGAAAACCACTCACTCTCCCACACCAAAGTCCATAGAGAAAATCAGTGATTTTACATCACAGCACACAGGAGTTGTTGATCCACTGCTGCCTCCATCACTAAGTTCAAATGTCTTATTTTGTCAATTCGGCATATAACGTCCTTCGTTTATATTTAAGTCAGTGACACAAAGTGACCACACGAGGCAGCAGTAGACCAGCAGCTCCTGTGTCCCTGTGAGCTAAAATCACTGATTTTCTCTATGGACTTTGGTGTTGGAGAGTGAGTGGTTTACAAACTTCACTTTTCTGTTGGAAAAGTCTGTCTAACAGTGAGATAAAGCATCTTGTTAAGTGGCTATAATTCTGTTTTCTCGAGTCCCTCGTGGCAGCCATGTTTCCACAGGGATGTCTGTCTATAATGGTTCTTGACACAGGGGGCGCTCACAGCTCAGGCAGGGGTGACTCTGTATATGTGACACATTAGAGTGGGTAATATGACCCAAAGCTACTTTACCAGCAGATGTAACAGATACAGTCTTGTTGGTTATGTATTCCTTTACTGCTGCTCTGTGTGTTTGTACCTGGTCTTCCTTATGTTGTGGGGACCTAAATGTGTCTCCACAGTCACATTATGGGGACTTGTCTTCCTTATGGGGACAAAAATCAAGTCCCCATAGTGAAAATTATTACATTTTAAGATGAAAACGTGCGTGTGTGTGTTACCTGGCAGAGCAGATTGTGTTCACCTCTGTGTTAGGAAATAAAAGCCAAAGAATAATGCATTTCATAAATATTTATACCTGTTTGTGATTTCATATTCCCGTGTGTGTGTCTTGGTGGTCTGTAGATTGAGCTTTGGTTATCCTCAAGTCACATGTTTATATTTAACATGGTGCTTGGATATCATCTTACACACACACACACACTGGTTTCTATGACTGCAGAGGACATTACATTGACTTCCATTCATTTCCATAATTACTATTGTCCTAACCCTGACCCTAACCTTAACCTAACCCTAACCTCAGCCTAACTTTAAAACATGTCTTCACCTTAAAATGGAGTCATTTACGTTATGGGGACTTGATTTTTGTCCCCATAAGGAAGACAAGTCCCCATAATGTGAGTGTGGAGACACATTTAGGTCCCCGCAACATAAGGAAGACCAGCTACACACACACACACACACACACAGGTTTGTGCAGCTATCATTTTAAGAGCTCTGCATTGACTCTCCTTAACCTTAACCATAACCAGTCAATGACTAACTTAAACCTTAACCATAACCACAATTCCAGTCTTAGTCCTAAATTTAACCAATTCCTCAGCAATGAGGTTCTGCCTCATTAGAACCAGGTTTTGGTCTCCATGAGGACTACTGGTCCTGACAAGGTCAGTGTTTATGACAGAAAAATGTCCTAAAGAGGAAAAAACACACATTATTAAAATATATATAGGTACAGTGATAGATTTAAAATTATACGAGAATAGATAGTTTTTCCATTGGTGAACAACTCTGGGCTCAACTATCTGACCTGAGTCAGTCGATGTCAGAGAACGACGAGGATTATATTCTTTTAAAATGTCCTTCATGTTAAAGTCTCACATGAGATTCCACTTTCCACAAGATGCTCAAACTAGGGATGATCCAATACGATTCTCAGTATCAGAATCACTGGGTCAGACATCAGGCAGGTTAAAATGGAAAAAATCAGCAACAGCATTTTAGCTGAGTCATGTATGTCTTTGAAAAAAGGCTGCAACAACTAACCGTTACTTTCATAATCCATTAATCTGTCGATTATTGATTCACAGAATTGTTGTCCATAAAATGTTAGAAAATGTTTGTGTTTGTCAAACTTGGAAATGATGATGTTCTCAAATGTCTTGTTCACAAACCAAAAATGATTCAGTTTTAAGGATTTATTTGTTAATATGGAGCAAAGAAACCAGAAAATATTCACATTTAAGAAGCTGAAACATCAGAGAAACTGGTTTTGATTCTTTAAAAAACACTGAAACTGATGAATCAGTTATCAAAATAGTTGAAGATTAATTTAGTCATCGATAAATAATCAAGTAATTGCTGCAGTTGCTTCTTATTCTATTTATTTCTTTTCTTTTGCTCTTTGGAGAAATTGGATTGTTTTTAAATGCTCCATAGGAATGAACTAATAAAATTTAGCCGACCTTTCACCTCTGAGGTAAGTGTTAACAGGCTCCTGTTTTGCTAATGAAACACAAAAGTGAAAGTTAAACAAGATCATAAGCTTAAATTATCGGTTAATTTCCACACATCACCTACAAGTGCAAAGTGGGAATTTAAACAGTTTCCACAAAAATAACTAATCAAAAATTCCACCTTAGTCTATTTTGTGTCATTTTTAAAAAAATGACCCGACCACAATAACATTTACAATAACATTGCAATATAAATACAAGGCATTCTAATTATTATTATAAATGACTTTGCGGGTCCACGTGAGCTTCAAGTCTGGTCAGGAGGCCGTGTGGGGAAAAAAAAAGTCAGAGAAACCAGTTAATTGATTATCAAAATAGTTGACAATTAATTTAGTAATCAATTCATAATGTAGTAATTGTTTCAGTCCTATTTTTTAAAACAGCTTGAAATGGTCTAAAATAACTGTAGCAGATTGTGGCATCCCGAGATTAAACACCAGAAGATTTCAGCATAATCCATAATTTCATACGCCTTAATAGAACAGAGAATGTTAGAATTCCAATAAAACCTTTGAGTGTTAGAATCTTTTATTATTTTTCATTACGAGTGATGTTAGTTCTGTTCTTCACACACACACACTGAAACAAATCATCGCACAGTCGTCTGTGTAAACTGTTGAAAGTTAATCTCTCTCTCTCTCTCTCTCTCTCTGGTCCTCGGGTGTGATGGTAAAAAATGAGGCTGCTCACGCTGCGGCTTCTCTTTTGACTGAGGTGAGTGATTTTCCTCGGCCGCACACCTGCGTTAACACAGATGATGATGCTGTTGGAGTCATTTACTGTGACTTTACTAAGATGAATATGAGCGGCACGTTCTCATCATGCAAATGTGGCTGCAAAGGAAAAAAAGAACTATATATATATTCTGTATATATGCATACAGTGTCTCTCCCTCCTTTTCCTCTGAGTATTTCTGCAGGATTACAAAGAAAGACTAGCTGTAACCGAGTGATTCACCTCTTTATCCGTGAGCGTAAACTCACCCGTTAACTGTCGCCGCGACGGTTATTGTTATTTGTTTTTGGGTCTGACTCTCTATTTAATATGATACTGAGGGTTGTGAGGCCTCGCGGTGGAGCGGTGGTGCCAACATGCAGCCGCGCCGAGATTGATAGGAAGACATCATGGTTATTGGACAGTCTCCACTGTCACATATCGCCTCCAGCTTAAATGTCTCTGTCTTCCTCTCTCTCTCTTTCGCTAATAGCCCTTCATTTCCTGCACCCATTGGCCCTGCAGGCCACATGTAACACTCTGAGTGACCTGTCTGGCCTGCAATACACCGAATTTGTCACATAGACACACACACACATACACACACTCGGCCACATCGGTCTTTTACCGCCACTAAATGTCAACTGTCATGGACGACTGGTGGAGAAAGTGGGAGGAAAGAAGTTACTGAGCCTTCTTTCCTTGACTGACAACTGTCATGAGCCAAAACACACACAATATGAAACACACTGTTACACTGAAGAACTAATGGCAGCTCTACTCATTTTGGTGTCAGTGACGTCATTTTCCATGACTTCATAGTTCCTTTTCGACGTGGGCGTGGTCGTCATAGAAACTGCCGTGACGACGCGGTCAAAAGCAGTTGTTTTCTTTGCAGTGAATCATTTTCCTCACTTTTCTAAACAGATGAGTTCACTGAATGGCTCAGTACTTCCTGCATGAGCAGAGCACAGACTCCGTCTGACACAGTCACTGAAGTGAAATACGGCTGAACGGCTTGTGATTGGGCTCACCATCTCCGTCTTTCAGCAGTGCTGTCGCTAAATACACCAGACTCCTCTGTTAAATATGGACATTTTACAAATGTCCTTGTTAAATGTTGCAGATTAACGCATGTTTTCAGGATTTTCAAGTCTTTTTAACTGATCTACAGTTCAACATTGTTCGCTTTGATTCTTGTGTCGGACTTTGTCGCGCTCGTGACTCTTCCAGTGACGACACTCTCTGACCAATCAGAGGCCGGCAGTCTGTCCACGTCACATTTTTAGTATCGGCTCAGCTCGAATGGAACCTGGACAGAGCAGGGACTAAAAAAAAAAAAAAACAAGTACCAGGTTATTATCACTAATGGAAAAGCAAAGAGTGGAGCCGAGCCTTGCTGGAAGTGTGTAGTGGAAAAAGCACCATAACAGCAGTATAAATTTAGCAATCACTAAACCCTGAATAAAAACACAAAAAAACTGAAATAATACGAGTCTCTTTATTACAAAAATAAAATAAGAAATTCAACTATTGCCTATATATTCAGCTGATAAGTGCTATATGATTTCAAGTTTCAAGTAAAGGTGTGCTTTTGGTTCAGTGGATCTTTTTGATAACATAAAAGTACCTTCTACTTTCTGTCTATGCATTTACAGTATGTCATGCTATACAGTATGTAGCGACAAAGTTGCCAAGTTCACAACACAGAAACAGCTGCAATCAGCTTCCTTCTGCTCACAGCCCACCCCTCGAAAGTTCCTGGTAATCTGAAAAGTAGGTTCTTCTTTTACTCAGTTAAAGCTTTTCCCCGGGTAATTTCATTTTTTCAAATCCTGAGTAAATTAGAAAAGTTCCTGCAGTGGAAAATTAAAATGAAAATGTGAACAAACTATTGAGAAGAAATTAAATTAAGAAATTAAGCCAGTAGCCTTTAACTCAGATGTTCCTCCTACTCCATACAAGTGCTTTTTAACGGTGTGCGAATTATTTGAAGTTACGTTGGATCGCCCCACTTGTCAAAATGACGGCCAGCTTTCCGATTTTTCCATCATGAAGTCTCTCTTAACGTGACCCCATGTGTCTAAATCAACCTATTATTTGGTCTCTTTTATAATGTTTTCACTATGAAATGGTGCGATTCATTTATCTTGGTCGTGGATGGTTTCATTTTACAAAATAATTACAAAAAAGACAGTTAACACCTTATGCTCAAATTTGTCATGATTTATATCGCGAAATTGGTTGTGAAGATTTTGTCGTCTTTAAAAAGTGGCCCTCGTATAAAAAGTTTGTGAAACACTGATTTAGAGTTTTAAAGATATGGCCCATCTTATCCATCATCATAAGGTGAACATTCCCTGATTAAAGTTAAAAGCAGCGTGCGGCTCTCCTATCGCCGAACGCCATCTTATTATAAGATGAAAAAATAAATCATGGCCACACTCATTGAGATATGATATCATGAGCAGCAAAGGGGAAAATATCAGCTTTCACAACCAGGGATTTATGATGTAGTTTTAGCTAATATACTGTGACCACTGTCTGGAAAAACGTATTTACCAGCCGTAAACACAACATTGATATATTATACCTTTAGAAAGTTGATGTGGTGAACATGCTAGGAAGGGGGAAAAAATCTATTTACACAACCAGCAGATGCAGGGAAATATTAACCTTCATTTTTAAGGCTTGTGTTTCTGGCTACGTGACAAAAGTTGAGTCTGATATTTACTCTGCTCTGAGGAGAAGAGACAGATATTTACTGAGGGAAACAAAATGAACTACCAGATTTTTCTTGTGAGCCCTCTGACATAATAATGGAGATTGAAATGAAAATAAATGACAGTAAAGAACATTTAACTATAGCTGTGTCCTTATGCAGAAAGATTATTTTAAGTGATCATTGGGGAACTCACCTAATAACAGCTACAGTTGCTTAAGTCTGCTGAAAATGTTCACTGCTTTATCCCCTCACTCTCCCACACCAAAGTCCATAGAGAAAATCAGCGATTTTACATCACAGCGCACAGGAGTTGTTGATCCACTGCTGCCTCCATCACTAAGTTCACATGTCTTATTTTGATAATTTGGCATTTAAAATCCTTCATTTATATTTAAATCAGTGACACAAACTGACCACATGAGGCAGCAGTAGACCAGCAGCTCCTGTTGTAAAACCTAATAAAATCTTTGTCAGCTCAGGTCTACAGTATCTTAAGAGCATGTTCATGTCTTTATCTCACTGTTAGACAGACTTTTCCAACAGGAAAGTGAAGTTTGTGAACCACTCACTCTCCCACACCAAAGTCCATAGAGAAAATCAGTGATTTTAGCTCACAGGGACACAGGAGCTGCTGGTCTACTGCTGCCTCGTGTGGTCACTTTGTGTCACTAATTTAAATATAAATGAAGGATTTTAAATGCCGAAGTGACAAAATAAAACAACAAGTGATCAATAAAACAAGTTACTGATGGAGGCAGCAGTGGATCAACAACTCCTGTGTGCTGTGATGTAAAATCAATGATTTTCTCTATGGACTTTGGTGTGGGAGAGTGAGTGGTTTAATTGTGAGTTAAAGCATCAAATAGTGTGAAGATATTGTAAAACTTAAATACCTATAGATTCAATGAGATGCGCCATCAAATGCATAATAATTAGTGACATCTAATAGTGACACTGCAGATTTTAACAAGGAGTCCCAGGCAACTGCAGTGGCCTTTAAATACCAAAAAAGACAATGTTCTTCCCTTTGTGTAGTAATTAAACTACTCTTTTGCTGCTTTGTCGTTTTGGTCTGCTGTAGAAACATTACCACACAAGATGGTCACCTCTGTAGAGCACAATCTTTGACCTTTGCCCCAAATATACTTAAAATTATTATTCTAAGGTGACAACAAAAACTTATACAGACATATTTATGCAGTTTTTTGGTCCCAATTTATGTCAATAAATGTTACACATCTTCCTGTTTTTCCTTTTGGCAGCCATTTAAAGAAATAGCAGCTATAATTGAAAACAACCTCAGTCAAATAAAGTACAGTACAGGCACAACAAATCAAAAAGCAAACTACAAATAAATATAGATTATAATTATAATAAGAGAGAAGTAGTACAACAGAAGAATCCCAAATAGAAGAGTTTTACCTTTGCCAAGAGTCATATCTGTTAAGAAACAGTTTAAAATGACTAAACTAATCTGTTGATCCAGTTTAAAGCAGCTGTCAATGTGTTTAGCATTAACCAGCATTAACCAGAACGGTGATTCCTCCTCGTCCGTATCTTTTAAAGTTCTGGTGGTAGGACCGACCCGATACAATCACACTTTAGGCAAAAGTGTGATTACAATGCCACAAGACAAACCACACCAGGGAGGGAAACACTGCATGTGCCTGTTCCATCAGCGCTGCTATCTTGTTTTCATCATTGTCATAAGCGCATTTCTCATGTGCCATTTGAAAACATATTATCCCCCGGCATGATAATCCTGGATTTGATATCAGGCGGCTCCACTTTCCTCTTCTGATATTTATGAATAGTTGCATCGGGGGGATTGGAGATTGTTCTCACTCTGCGTACACGCATCAGGGTGTGTGTGTGTGTGTGTGTGTGTGAGGGATGGAACAGTGTGTGTCATAAGTAACTGACCTGGGACTCCTCCGTGTTTAATCTGAGAGCCAAACAGAAATCATCTGGAGGCTGAATATTGAGAGTGTGAAACATTCTCACTTTTGCTCTCTACTTACACACACACACACACACACGTTTGCACTTCTATCACAGTGAGGACCCTCATAGACATAATATGTTCTCTAGCCCCTTACCCTAACCCTAACCATCACAACTAGATGCCTAACCCAACCTTAACCTAAACCCAATTCTAACCCTAACCCTTAAACCAGGTCTTAATGCTAAAAAAGACCCTTTAAGGGGTAAAAAAGTGAGGACCAGACAAAATGTCCTCACTTTGTCAAAATGTCCTCATGCTGTAGGTGTTTATACATTTTTTTGGTCCTCACTCTGCAGCAAGTACAAGAACACACACATGATTGCACTTCTATCATAGTGAGGACCCTCATAGACATAATACATGCTCTATCCCCTTACACTAACCTTAACCATCACAACTAGATGCCTAACTCTAACCCTTACCCTAACCCTAACCTAAACCCAATTCTAACCCTGACTCTAAAACCAGGTCTTATCCCTGAAAAAGCCCTTTAAAGAAGTGAGGACCAGACAAAATGTCCTCACTTTGTCAAACTGTCCTCACTCCGTAGGTGTTTGTACGATTTTTTGGTCCTCACTCTGTAACAAGTACAAGAGCACACTCACACACTCTCATATGCCTATGCCAGTGTCAGGAGAATGAAAGTAATGTTTGCCTCTGGAAAAAGCCTTCCCTGAATGAACAGGAGGCTGAGTTCTCTAATAAATTCCCCCGTGGGATATGAGCTTTTTGTGTCTCCTCTAAAACCACTTTCTCCTTGACTCATACACTGTTGCCACGGTTTCAACTCCTGCTGTTGCCTCCAGATCTGCTGCAGGTGAACGTTCACTTCAGCGATTTAGTCTCAGCACCGGACAGTGAGTCAATTAGGGCTGGACTCTGTATTGATATTTGATCATATCGAGGTCTTAGATTTTGGACATGGTGCTGATTTTGAAGGCTCTTGTTGACTTTTATTAGATTGTGTCAGTGAAATACACTCAATATTATATACTGATTTTAAAAAAGAAAGGTTGAGTATTTGCCAGTACTGATATTCGTCATTTTAGACCATCTATGAATTATGAAGGTGTTAATGACACATTTGTATTGAGTCATTTTAAAGACAGAATTTTACAACTGTTAACAAATACTGTTTTCCCAAAAAACAAAGAAATAAACAGCCCAAACTTGACTTTTTATTTACATTTTTACAGTCTGTGCATAGTAAAAGCATATTATATTTTTATCTGTTCGATATCTGATCCAGTGATTTTGGCCACCAACAAAGAATCAACTAACTTATATTTTTAAAAATGTGTTATAGCAGAATTTCATCACATTTATTGTCAATGTCAATATTTCTAAAACACGTAAATATCCTTCATTTAAAGAAATAAAGCAGGTTTTTAAGACATTTCCTAAAATAGCATAACTTTTTTTGGGGGAAAGCAGCATTTCTGTAGAGACTTTAAAAGTAAAAGAGTTTGTTTTTATATGGACTGATATATTTCGTGATAAAAACAAAATGTATGATGTAAAATAATAGTGAAATACACTAAATAATGTAAATATAAATTTAAAAAATATATGAAATCAACAAAACTATATTTAAAGGAGTCACTTCTTTAATTTTAAGCCTAATTATTTGTGTTGTAGCAGAATTTGACCATGTTTACCGTCATTGTCATTGTCATTGTAACACATATAAATATCCTTCATTAAAAGAAATAAAGCAGGTATTTTATCTGAAATGAAAGGTAAAAATAAGTGTGTTTTAAGATCATGTGATCCAGATCATTAACAGCAGCAGCAACAGAAAGTTAATCTACTCGTTAACACGTCGTCCTCAGCTGCGGCTGAAGGACGTTCTTTAGGCTAATGACCGCACATATGGTGTGTGTCGTCCATTTAAAAGAGAAACAAACACCTGGACATGGACACGTGTGTGTGTGTGTGTGCGTGTGTGTGTGTGTGTGCGTGTGTGTGTGTGTGGAGAGACACACACTGCATTTAAACACACACACATAGAAACAGAAAGTAACATATGGAGAGATGGGAACTAAAAATTAAAAGATATTTGAATTGCAGTTAGACTGATTAATCGTTTAGGCCAATTAACCTTGTTACCGTGGCAACAAGCGACCTCTGACAACAGAAAAAAAAAAAACACATGTCCTGTTAATAAATCTAATATTCAAATAATGTTATAACATTTCTTCAGACTTTTCATCTCACAGTAGTATAATTATGACTGTGTACTTCATAATTATGACTATTTCTCATATAATTTTGATTTTTTTTATCCGATAATTATGACTCTCTATCTCATAATTTACTTCTTACCTCATAATTGTGATCCAGAGTAGGATCTTTTTTAAATAATGTTAATATTTGTTAATGTCTTTAATTGATCTTTTAGGTCAGAATTTTGTTCATAATTACACATCTGGACTTTTCATGTTACAATAGTACAATTATGACCTTGCATTTCATAATTGTGTGTGTTTTTCACTTTTCAGCTCATAATGAAATTTTCCTATACTTTTTACTTGTTATCCCAGAATTATGATGTAGAGTGACATTTATTTTTTTACTAATGACAATAAAGTTTTCTTTCTCTTTCAAGGCAGAAATTATTTTCCGGAGGGATTTTGTCTCAATCCCTTTTGGTGTCATAATTGACCTTTCTATGTCAGAATTTTGATTTGTAGTTTGTAAATACAAATGTTATCTCATAATTAATTATACATTCTCACTTCTTATTTGATAATTGTGACTCTGTATTTCATAATTTTGACTTTTTTTATTACATTTCTTTAGACTTTTCATGTCACCGTAGTATAATTCTGACCATGCACTTCATAATTGTGACTCTATCTCATATTTTTCACTTCTCATCTGATAATTGTGACATTGCATCTCACAATTTTGACTTTTAAGCTCACAGTTCAATTTTGGTCTGATAATTCTGACCTTTAATCCGATAAGCGCGACTTCTAATCTTGTAATAATGACTTTTTATCATCATCATTTTTGCTTCCTATCTCATAACTGTGATTCACAGCGAGATTCAGAAATGGTTTTCCACAAGTTGGCAACACAAAACAACACGATAAATGTATTATGATTCAATCACAGATTCATAATCATTTATTTGGTCACGGTCGCTGTAAATGCACAGTTATTGAAATACACACTTTTTATTGTGGTCCATAAACGCGTTTCAGTAAACACACGAAGGCAGTGATATCCAGCAGACACAGGTCCATACCTGAGCTCAGCTCAGCCTGCTGCTGTCACTGTGTATGGACTGTTCCATTTATCATGTAATCTGGAGGGGAGAATGGACGGGGCACTATCAGCAATCTGCTATTGATCTGCGCCTGAGGCTCCTGCTATTGTTCATCTGTGGCTCTGGACTGGCACCGAACATTAATGAAAGAAACTAAACAATGCATAACGATCAGAGAAGAGCCCCCCCCCCCCCCCACCCCCCCCCCCCACACACACACACACACACACACACACACCCAAAAAAAAAAAAAAATCAGGCCATCTTCCTTCAGAAGGAGAACAAGAGCTGCTGAAGGTTCAGAGAAAAGTTTTTTATTGTTGTTGTTTGGAGGAAAACTTTTGTTATTATTCTCAGAGAGGGTGTGAGCAGCAGGAGAAAAACACATTCATCATGTCAGAGGTTCTTCATATCATCCCTGACCCCGAGAGTCGGACCACACAGCTGATATCACACCCGCCATCGTCCTCTACCTCGGAAATAAAGACGCAAGTTCAATCTGTGAATTCCAACTGAGAAACTGCCAATATCTAATAATTATTTTCCCCTGTTAAGTTTTTCCAAATTGTTTTTTAATATTTTACACTTATTTTACCAGCAAAACGTGTCTTAAAATATTTTTTAAAATGAAAGCCAGCAATATAATAAGTTATAGAAATAACTTTATTTATGCAACAATATTGCAGTATTTTATCATCTGCCTTAACAGCAGCGTTGCCATGGGTCCTTGAAAGTTTTTGAAAGTCACCCTGAATAGACATAAGTGCTTGATATTTATGTAAATGTTTCTCCCTCGTTTGTAACAACGCCGCCCACTGTTTCATGGCCTGCAATGCAGGGCGTTGACGTGCGATTCCATGCAGAACAGCGAGCGAGTAACGTTAAGCAAGAGAGAGCAAATGACGTGACGCCTGGGAAATGAAAATAACCCCAGATAATCAAAGACAATTCCAAACGACAAAGACTGACTTGACCAAGATCCCAAGGACAATCACTCGTCCAGATGCAGAGCGTCCTGCAAATCAGTGGACGAATTTAAATTTTCCAGGAACAATTTGAGGGAATTGGTCCTGGAAAGTCCTTGAAAAGTGCTTCAATTTGAGAATTGTCACACTAATCATGACAAGTTTTGCACATTTCCGTGTGAGTGGTTGAGAACGCATTGACTTTCTTCTCTGGAAAACTGTGGCTGCAATTATTTTTATATTTGCAGCCCAAGTATTCTCAATTTTGTAAAATGACTCAGTTTTAATAATTTCTTTGTTATATGAAGCAAATAAACCAGAAAATATTCAAAAAAAATCACAGAAACTGGTTTTAATTATTAAAAAAACGAAAAAAAAAATTGTGATTAATATAGTAATTGGTTAACAATAGATCAACTGTTACAGAAAACCAGGTGACGCGTCATGTTCATTGATTTTGGTAACTCTTTTGTCCTGGTGCTACATCAGAACATTAGCTCTGTCGACATGGACACAAATAATCTGAATAACATTGGAACATGGAATAAAAATTCTTCATGTAAACATGCCAATCGGAATTATCTGGTCTGACACTGCCCATTCATAATAAATGGGCCATAACAACACGTTAGAGAAGGGTGGTTTGGGCCAATTGTCAGACTTTTTCAACAGGAAAGTGAAGTTTGTAAACCACTCACTCTCCCACACCAAAGTCCATAGAGAAAATCTGTGATTTTAGCTCACAGGGACACAGGAGCTGCTGGTCTACTGCTGCCTCGTGTGGTCACTTTGTGTCACTGAGGTAAATCTTAATAAAGGATTTTGAATGCTGAATTGACAGAATAAGACATTTGAACTTAGTGATGGAGGCAGCAGTGGATCAACAGCTCCTGTATGCTGTGATGTAAAATCACTGATTTTCTCTATGGACTTTGGTGTGGGAGAGTGAGTGGTTCACAAACTTCAGTTTGTCACAGTTTATTTTATTCCACTGTCTTATGTTGAAGAAACACCAGAGAAAAACACTTCTTTCTTCACCCCTAAAGTACGAGTTACCCAAACAAACACAGACACAGCCTGTCAGACGCATGACTAAAGACATGTTGCACCTGCGAGGTTGTAAAAGTGGATCTGATCTGGACCAATCAGAGTCCAGAGATTGTGTTGGAATGTGGGACACTTTCCACAGCGCTTGTCTCCGGGCAGAAGAGACGCTGATTTATCCACAGTGGCTCCGTTGTCATGTTGCAGTACAGGTGAAGAATTCCAGCTGCTAAAGTACAACACCCTCAGGACCTGTCGCTATGACAACACACACACAGACACACACACACACACAGACTCTGTCCCAAAATATCCATGATGTAGTGTTAATGCAGTCTCACAGCAAATTCAGGTTCATGTCTTTACACTTTATTTTAATATTTAATTCCTTATGTAGCTGTTTGTAACTTCTTCAACATGTTATTGAATTAGTTTATATTTCTGTTTATTATTTATCGCTTATGTTATATTTCTTTCATTTTAAGAGTTTAATATTTGTTTAATATCATAACTGACTTTTAGCCCCACTTTTACTCTTGGGCTCCCCAATTCTAACTGCTCATGATTTTGATCTCTAATGTCATATTTTTTACTCCCTACCTCACAATTGTGACTTTTTATTTAATAATTGTGATTGAACATTACCACATTATAATGATATATATATATATCGTAATTATAAACTTTTCCTCATAATCCTTACTTTATGCTCATAATCGAGTTATTTTCTCATTATTTGGACTTGGTATCTCATAATTTAGATTTTAATACTTTTTTTATAATTTAGAATATTGACTATTTCATAATTGCCATTATATCTCATAGAGAACTGTTTATTTCATAATTATATCCTTGTTGCTCCTATTTATGACCTTTCACTTATTTTTTTGTTCTTTATCTGATGAATTACAACTTTTTATAATATAAATATGAAGTTTTAGCTTGTAGTTGACCTTTTATGGGATAATTTTGAATTATCATTTCATAATTGGTACATTTCTAATTCTATAAAGCAATGTTATAGTTACATATATTATTTTGACCTATAATATAATTTTGACTGTGTGGCATAGTATAATTATACACAGCAACATTATCATGAAATATATAATGATTATAATATTTTGCCTCATAATCCTTACTTTTTAAGTCATAATTACATTTATCTCTTATTATTTGGACTCGGCCGTCCATAATAGCGAATCGTATGAGATGAAGTTTGCCCCAAAGTTGACACTAAACTATGAAATGAAAAGAAATGAATGAAATGACATGAAAAATTCATTGCGCTTCCGGTGTGACCGCAGCATCGGAGACTCTCCAGAGACTGTCCAGACTAAAGTGTCTGTCTTTCTCTCATGGAGCTGGTGTCATTGCCCACAGCATCACCATCTGCCAGCTACGTGCACACGCACACATGCACACACACGCACACAGACATTAGCATCGTCAACTCTGGCGTAAACAGCTCAATCTTATTGTTGCTGCTGTAACAGAGAGGGAGCGAAAGACTCAAGCACCACAACACTCTGCCTAATAACCGTCTAATTTTCGTGTTTTTCTTCCTTTTTGTCAACACTAACATTTAGGTACGTAATTTATCGTAATCCTGGGTTTTTCCCTGGGTTTTTCCAGAGAATCTTCTTTGTCTCTGCTCGAATCCATCCAACAGAACGACCAGATTAAAGTAAACCATCAAATATTAGGGGTGGGTCAAAATATTGATTTGCTGATATATCACCGTCCTTCCTTGTGTAATATTCTACTGCTGTAAAAAATATTTTAGTTAACAAAGTAAGGCGCTCCAAAGTAAATAGTCTTGCCAAACATCACTACTTCATGTCTCCTCTCGGTGGCGCTGCTGAAACGAATGAGGGAAACTTGTGTGGAAGTTACCTGGAGAAGAAGAGGGAGTTTACAGCGGGATAATGTCGAAAAAAGCTACATTAAAAATGCTCCATCCACGTTCAGTACATAGACTTTATGCACTTTGTTCTCAATTTTGTGAATAAATAGAGAAATCCAGCACTTTTTAACGTTTCACAGGCATTTTCTTATGAATCGTCGTATGGTGATATTATTGGTATCGTGGCCCGTGTATCATATCTTATGTTATAACACGTACGTTGTTGTACGTTATCACTTTTGTTAACTTTTACTCTCTTCTAGTTCCTTATGTTCCCGGCGGCAGCTATGTTTTTAGACATGGGGAGCCAGCAGGGGGCGATCAGCACTGACTATGTGTCTACACACCACGCAACCACCAAATATCTCTTTTATTTTAGAAAAATAAAATATCACCTGACCTGTACAGCTAAATCAACAGTTAGCTACAAAACAACTACATTTATTTAAAAAATGCAGTTTAGACAAAAAAAAAATTGTATAAGAATAATTTTATCTTGCAATATAAACTATAGTTTAGTTAAGTGATATATATATTATAATTAGGACTGACAATATTGACGGAATGGGAATCGCCAGAGACTCCACGATACAATATATCACAATATTTATGTCATGATACAATATTATCACGATATTACAAAATACTGAGTATTTCCAGAATCATATATTGTGATATACTCGCACCACCGCTCCAGTGAGAGTGAGCACTTATCTTTTGTAGCTAAAATACCTGTATAATTAGTTATTTATTTGTATTACTTGTTTTGTTTTTGTTGTCTGTTGAATATGAACCAAAAGAAACTCATTCATTCATTCATTCATTCATTCTAACAGACACTGCACTTGTGAAACCATCACAGAGCCGCGACTGAGCTGCTGCACCGCACAGCTGGATTCAGTGTTTCCATACAGTACGCTCGCCGTAAAATCAGCCGGACGTTATTGGTTTTCTCTGCTTTGTCGACCTTCATATAGGACAGCAGCAAACAGAGCAGTCAGTGATTATAAGCCAGGCAGTCAGAGAGTGAGGAGGTAAGTCAGACAGACGTGCTTCCTCCCCTCCAGCAGGAAGGGGCCGCAGGAGCGGCGGCATCCAGGAGATAAGGCTCTCACGTGGGGCTGCTGTCGTGTAATTCCCCCTCTAATGCAGCCGGGGCTGTGGTTCTCAGCTCAGCCCTGATCTTCACAACCTCTCCTGAGACTCGGCTGTCACAACCCACCTCTGTCTGCCACAGCTCTGAGCGCACACACACACACACACACGTGCATGAGAACGCTTAAGCATCTTTCCCTGTGTGTGTGTGTCATTTTCCTGAGAGTGGCTCAGGCAGACTGAAGCTAAAGCCAGACAAGTTTCTCCAGGGAGAGACAGGATCAAGGCACAGCCAGTGTCACTTATATCTGTGGGCTTACACTCTGTATATATATGTGTGTGTGTGTGTGTGTGTGTGTGTTCCAGGTATTACTCGTGCTGTGGGGACCTAAATCTGTTGACACAGTCACATTATGGAGACAAAAATCAAGTCCCCATAACATAAATAATTCCATTTCACAGTGAGGACATGTTAGGCCAGTAAGTGTTATGGCTCAGGTTAGAGTTAATTTCCTTTGATGTCCTTTGAAGTCATAGAAACCAGACTGTATGTGTGTGTGTGTGTGTGTGTAGCTGGTCTTCCTCATGTTGTAGGTACCTAAATCTGTCTTTAAGTTAGTTTTTTTGGGGACATTTTGCCTGGTCCTCACTACTTTAAAGTGCTTTTTCAAGTTTAAGACCTGGTTTTAGGGTTAGAATTGGATTTAAATTAGGGTTAGGCATTTAGTTGTGATGGTTAAGGTTAGGGTAAGGGGCTAGGGAATGTATTTTGTCTATGTGGAAATAAATAACGTGTGTTTGTGAGTGTACTTGGTATTCCTCAAGTGGGGACCTAAATCTGTCTCCACACTCACATTATGGGGACTTGTCTTCCTTATGGGGGACAAAAAATTGCCCCATAACGTAAATGACTCCATTTTAAGGTGAAGACATGTTTTAAAGTTAGGCTGAGGTTAGGGTTAGGTTAAGGTCAGGGTCAGGGTTAGGGTTAGGACAATAGTAATTATGGTTAAGGTTAGAGTAAGTCTGCAGGAAATGAATGGAAGTCAGTGTAATGTCCTCTGAAGTCATGGGAACCAGTGTGTGTGTGTCCTCATACATAGTAACCTTACATTTTGCTCCAGATATTAATGTGTTGTCCACCTAACCTCAGCATTTTTTAAAGAGCCTCCATAAGTGGAGAAGTTTTTAAATGCTAACAGCTCTGCTTCTGTTTAAAAACTGCAGGGTTGCATTTCAGTCTGGATGGACAGAAACTGAGACAAAGAAGAAAACAAGAATGATGAACTTTAGAAGGTTTTTTAGAAAACTAACATCAGTTACACACACAAACAGTTTGTCATGTTTGTTATTTTTGAAGAGGAGCATAAACCTGTGCTTTATTTGAACAAAAATGGTGAGAGTGTCTCTGTTTTTTTAACTGATATGACCGAGAGAAAGAGATTAGTGTGAGAATAACACTGGACCAAGGATGGAGCCTTGAGGAACACCATACGTAATAAGAGCTACAGAGGGATGGGGATTTGTGTTAAACATGCTGAAGTGCTTCAAATTGCACAGAAACACAACTGACTTTCTTTCAACCCATGTTAATCAATCCTGCTGTCCACACCAGGTACCACTAGGGGGCGCAAACACTGTGCCTCACAGCATCAACTTGCAATTCCTTGATCTCTTTAGGCCTCTGGTCTGGTGGTGGGGGGGGGGGGGGGCGACTCTTTAAGTACCTTTTGACTGTTTTCAGTTATAATTCTTTAATGATTCTAAAACAATTATATAATTGCATTGTATTTAAAGATCCATCACTAAATACTCAGTGGTCATTTATTAATATGAAATGGAACAACACATTCCACAAGAAACCAACGACAGAAACAAAAATTAAATCTTCTGCAAAGAAAATAACTTATTTTCTGATGAGCTTTAGTGACGGCCAGATTCATCATAACTGGTCGTTCCACCTCCAGGGGGCGCTAGCGTGACATGTTGTTACTGAAGTATTTTAGTTGGGTTTCACCCAGCCTTACATATTGCGTGGCTTTTGTTCAGCTCACTTCTTCTTCCCTGTACTTCATAGAAGACAGCAATTTTAATCAGATCAGATTTTAATCCAGATTATGCTGGTCGCATTTTTCACTTTACCGATACTGAGTTTACGAGGTGACAAACGCTTTTACACCGTGTGATGTTGAACCACTTTATTGGTTAAGGCGTACTGAACGTAATGACGCAGTGATGTATACGTCTTTACTTTCAACATTCACTTGATTCAACCAAGCACAGAGTTACAAACGCTATGTTTTGTATTCATTTCACCATAAAACACACTCCATTAAAAGGCTTTAAATAAAGCACTTTAAATAAACCCATGTCTGACCACTCCTTCTATATTGGCGACATTTAAGCACATATTTATCATGTAATGGAAATGTGAGCTGAGCAAATGTGCACCAGCAGTGTTGAAAAAGAAAAAGAGGGAGGAAATCTCTCTGTGACGCTGACATTTACAACAGGTAGGGGGCAGCACTGGCACGACACCACTTAGAAAAGACTAGAAAGACTTGGGTGCGATCTTGTGTGTTGCTTAGTGACATTTCTAAGTGCATATACAATCCTGCGTGGTCTGAGATTTAGAAAAGTACGAGCTAAATTCAGTGTATTTTGCTTAAAAAGAAGCACATAGTGTGTGTGTGTGTGTGTGCGTGTGTGTGTGGCCTCATCTGTATTTCTTGCGTGTCCACGATTATTAATATGTCCTACTTAATAATCATATATGAACCACATTTAACGTAACACAGCTCCCTCTGGTACAAAGATATTACAACTGGCCAAATCATCGATCATCCTCTTTCTGTTCCGCGCGCACACACACACACACACACACACACGCACGCACACACACACGCATGCACACACACACTATGTGCTGTTGGTCAGCACTCACCGGTGCAACACAATGATTCATTACAAACATCATAAAACCATCTTTATGTCATGTTCACTGTTTGTCAAAGCAACACCTTCAATTTGCAAAGATTTCAACCGTCCAGGTTTCTTTGAGCGCACTTTCAAAATAAAATCAAAGCTTTTATGATGTTTGCTTCTTAGCCTTCATCCTCTCATATCCAGTTTAGTCTTTATTTCAGGCAGAAACCTGTCTTCATGAAATAAATAACGTACCATGATCGAGAGGAAGAGGACGTTCAGTGTTTGATGAGTCTTGAAATATGGTGTTTTCAGTTTGTATACTGCAGTTAGAACCTGCAACAAAACTGAAATGGGCTCATGTGGTCTTCAAGTGCTGTAGCAAATCTATCACTGATGCTAACAGGCTTCTCTAAAATATTAATGCAGTGTTAACAGTATAACATTGTGGTCAGTATGAGATACTGACACTTGACAAAAATGACATATTTACTTTTACACCTGCTAAGGTTTATGATATTTCTGAATTTTCTTTGTTGTGTAATATTGTCATTAGAAAACTTTTTTCCAACCTAAAAAGTGAAGTTTATGTCTATTTATTAATAATAAGTATACTTATACTAATTTTTTTATGCTTTCTCACTATATTATTTATTTCTACATGAATTTTTGTTTTTGTACTTCCTATTTGTGTAATATTATTGTTCGTTCTATATATTCTGTATATTCTTTATAGAATAAATGTATTTGTCATTTGTCAACCTCTGACCCTTTGCTGCTGTAACAAGTAGATAAGTGAGTGGTTTGTTTGTCACAAACCCACTCACTCTCCCACACCAAAGTCCATAGAGAAAATCAGTGATTTTAGCTCACAGGGACACAGGAGCTGCTGGTCTACTGCTGCCTCGTGTGGTCACTTTGTGTCACTGAGGTAAATATCTTATATCTTAATAAAGGATTTAAAATGCCGAATTGACAGAATAAGACATTTGAACTTACTGATGGAGGCAGCAGTGGATCAACAACTCCTGTGTCCCTGTGATGTAAAATCACTGATTTTCTCTATGGACTTTCATGTAGGAGAGTAAAAAGATATTAATTTAAGTTTAAAGTTCACTAAAGTTTTAAAGTTTTTAAATGTTTTTAAATCACATCTTTATTTCATTGTGAAAAAGTCTTTTCCAACAGAAAACAGAAGTTTGTAGCTCCTGTGTCCCCACGAACTAAAAATGTTCATTTTCTCTATGTAGTTTGGCAGTGGAGAGTGAGAGGAAAACGGCAAATATCTCATACCCACAACATAAAACAAACCAAAAACAAACAGAACTATCTCTTTAAGTGGTTTATCATCATTTGGAAGTCAGCTGAGTCTGAGTGTGTCAGTGCTGAGTTATTAAACTCAAATACTGGTCTATCAGGAACAGGCAGACACCGTGCCTTATGTTTCTCATGGATTCAAACCCAAGCTGCACTTACTGCGCCCTCTGTTGGCCCAAGTGATTATGACCTAAGACATTGTGATGTCTTTTTTGGGCTGTATATGTTGAACCTGAACTGGGTTTTTATGGCTCAAGTTTGAACTTTAGAAAGTTCCAGAGCAAATACTAAATAAATACCAGTTCCTCATTGGTCAGTACCAAAGTTTCAATAAGCTTAAAGGAAAACAGTGCTGCTCTTTTTGTGTTGGGATTAGCAGTGAGCTAGGTAGCCTAGTGTTTTCTGATTACCAACTGATTACTTGTGGCGTTACGCTGTGTCGTTAACTTCCTAGCATCATGGTGGACAAACGCTTGAAAGTTTGGGCTCACTTACCTAAATTTGTAAAAAAAAAAAAAGGCAGCTGTGAGTAAATGGGGGTAACAGTAGCAAAGCTAACGTTTGTGCTAACTGCTGCCAACACAACCGCAGCATCCCAGCTCCGACACTGTGACAGAAACTAAACTGAAGCTAACACGCGTCGCTTAAATTTGTAGCTACTGTTAGCATCACTTTAAAGAAGACAAATAATCCCAGAGGTTTTTAGTTCTAAAAGATTTACAAACTGTGGAGTCTATTGGTTTAAACAGAAGAGCCTGCCCTCTGGTGGTGAGGTGACGCGTCCTAAATCATAGAGGATCAATAAGTATCTGTATTAATAAGCAGAACAGGCATCAAATCATAACAATAACAATTTCTCCATCAAAGTTTTTTTCTGCATAACGGGTTTAAAACTTTCCACTTGCATTCTGGAAATGGCAGTGCATTCTGGGAAATGTATGAACTGATCTAAGATTTAAATGAAATTTAATTTAAATGAATAAATAAATTTAAATTTATTTAAATGAAAATCATTTGTTATCTGAAAATTCATTGATTTTATATGGGTTAGTTTTTTGTTTGTTTAGCATTAGCCGCTGCAGCTACATCATATTTTGCTCATGGCTCCACCTCATTCTTGTGTCGGGTCGTTATGTTGTCACCCTGGCACACTCAATCACACACACACACACATGCTGGTTTTACATTCCTTGTGTGGACCCTGACAGACGTCCTGCATTCCCTAGCCCCTGACCCTAACCTCATCGCACCCTAAAACCAGGTCTAAACCCTGAAAAAGCCCTTTAACCTCATGGGCACCAGACAAAAAGTCCCCACAAGTCAGAATATCCCCACAACGATGTGGTTTGTGCAGGTTTTGGTCCCCACAGTGATGGAAAAACATGCACACGCACATCTGCGTAGCTACACTACAAAGAAGAGAGTGTGATTTGTTTGTGACCTCAAAAACTTATCCTGTTTCCACCAATTCTGTCTAATAAAAATGAGTCGCATCACATGCAAACACACACACACACACAGTTTTGTGTTCACACAGGTCCTGGCCAAGGTGAATGGGAATTACCCAGAAGACCTTGCCAGAAACCTTCAGGCTGACACAGATGCCCTATGCTGCTTCACTACAGTGTGTGTGTGTGTGTGTGTGATGTACATGTGTGTCCTTTGAAACCTAATAGTGCATTTTTTAAAATCTGCTACACAAAGCACATTGTGAAAGTGTGGCGTGTCCATTTAAGCAAACATTGGACTGAGAGCAGACGGGTCAGCAGAGCTTTTTAAAATACATCACATCTCACACACACACACACACACACGCGCGCGCGCACACACACTCTCTATCTGCCGGGGACATCTGAAGGTTGACCCGTGTCTCCTCCGTCCACTAACGTCCCTCTGCAGCAGCAGCAGTGTGGGGGTCACCAAGCTTTTTCTGTTTCGTCTGAAGATATTAGCTGTTTGAAAATGATAAATGTGACTTTAGGAGAGAATGTGTTTTAGTTTCTGTAATCAGAGGAAATGTTCACACACACACACACACGATGACCTTCCAGCAGGTGAAAACAAATTAAACACACTTTGTGCTGTGTCTCCGAGTCTGATCTGCAACTGGAGGTGGTCTCAAGGACACACTGCGGTCACACACACACACACACACACACACACACACACACACCACAGCGCCCTCTTGATAATTCTCATCTCTGTTGTGTTTTTATGATTTATTTATCTATAGAAAGAATGAAACGCTGATGAAATTTGCAGCATCCTGTTCTTAAGTAAAAAAAGAAGAAAGTCGGCCAACTTGAAGAACCATTTCTGTATCATTAGCTCCTTTTCCACCAAAATTACCAGAAACTTTTATTACCAGGAACTCATTTTTACCCAGGTAAATGAGTTCCTGGTAATCTGCGTAGTTAGTGTTTCCACTGCACCTCAAAGTTGTTGAGTGTTGTTGATGACGTACAGTCAGAACATTTAACAGCCGGTGGATCGCTCGATTGTGTTTGTCTCACGTTAATAAAGAAGAATAAAGTATAAAACAGTTACAGGCGTGTGGTGGGGGGTTGTAAAGGTGCTTCAGTGAAAATCAAGCTTCAAAAATAGCTTTTACTGACATCACTGTGAGCTGCATCAGCCAGAGAACAGCAGCAGCAGCAGCGTGTGTGTGTGATTTTTTTTCTCCTCCTCATAATCTATTACTTTCTTCTCATCGTTCTTGATGTTCATGAGAGGCTGCGTCTCATCAGAATCATTCTCTCGTTGGTTCCGTCCGGTGTGTAAAGACCTTTAGAACGATACGTGTTTTCACGTCAGTGTCTCCAAAAGTCTCAAATAACAAGAAAAAGACGCTAGATTTGTCGCTAGTTGCTTTTTTAAAAGTCACTAGAGGGTCTGAAAACACTAAATATATAAATAAAAAACACTAAATATAGAGACAAAGCTGCTACGTTCACAACACGGAAACAACTGTAAACTGTTCCTGCTAATCTGAAAAGGCCCTAGTCACGTGTAGGTACTAAATTTACCCGGGTAAAGCCTTTACCAGGTTAATATTTACCTGAGTAATGTCAGTGGAAACACACCAAGGTTTTCTTAATCCCAATAAATACAGGTTTAAAAACTTAGAATAACCAGAAAATGTTGTGTGCAGGTTTAATCGTTTTTATGATTAACTATCATACACTGAGGGACAGTGAGATGATTCCTTTGGAAAAGTAGAAAAAGGATAAGGTGGGAGTGTTGTCCTCCACAAACCTCCCACCAAAGACAAAGTGTGCAATAATTACAAAGCAGCGACACAAAGCAGATTGTCAGTTGTGGTGCAGAGTGAGTCACAGTGTAGCTCTCACACTGGCAGATAAATCCCACGTACAATTATTCATCCGGGGACTCTGGCATGTAGATTAATGAGTTTGATAACCCGGAGCTTTGCACCGAGCTCCTTCCTGCCACCGTCATCATCGTCATCATCATCATCCTCATGATGAGGATCATCATCGTCCTCCTCTCGCTCTCTCCCCCTCTTTCCTTCATTACCGCTGATAGTGGAAGGACCCGAGTGCAGAGCTGCAGACATGTGGACTGTTGTCATGCCTTTAAATGGATCATACGAGTTTCCTTATTTATCAGTTTTGTTTCTGAACAACTTTTAAAAATCTTAACTCAAGACATTTTGGGCAATGATGCGCCTCCAACTTTGTGGCAGCAGTTTAAGAAAAGGTCCTTTTCAATTCCAACATGACTGTGTCCCAGTGGACATCACTGTGTCCCAGTGGACAAAGCAAGGACTATAAAGACAGTTTGACTTTGAGTTTGTGGAAGAACTTGACTGTCCCACACCTTTGGGATGAACTGGAACAGAGTTTCAGAGTCACAGTGTCTGTCCTCATCAATGCTCTGCACAACGAATGGGCACAAAGAGTCAAGGGCCAAGAAGAGTAGAAGCTGCAATAGGGGCCAACTCCAATTAAAGTCCTGTATATGCATTTGAATGCGTCATTACAGTCCCTGTTGGGCTTAAGGTCAGGCGTCCCAATACTTTTGTCCATATAGTGCTAACCTTACAGTGCTAACTTGAAGCAACACTGAAAAAAACGGTCCACTCTCTTGAAAATTATTAACCAAATTTCCAAAGATTCTTTAGCATCTTTAGCAGCTTTTTAGCATCTGTCACCAAGTGGAGAGATGACATCTGCTGTTTGCACTAATTTGGTGGGAGTGACCAAATTAGCGGAAACAACACATATTCGCAACACATATTACAGTGCTAACACACGTGCCAACTATACAGTGCTATCACATGTGCTAACCTTACAGTGCTTACACACATGCTAACCTTACATTGCTAACACACGTGCTAACCTTACAGTGCTAACACACGTGCTAACCTTACAGTGCTAACACACGTGCTAACCTTACAGTGCTTACACAGGTGCTAACCTTACAGTGCTAACACACGTGCTAACCTTACAGTGCTTACACACATGCTAACCTTACAGTGCTAACACACGTGCTAACCTTACAGTGCTTCCACACATGCTAACCTTAGACTGTAGTTACTTACTATATATTGATACATGTTTGTCTCTGCTGACGCTTTGTTGCATTTTTCTAGTTCTAAGATGAAATATTTGGTGGTTTGTAAATGTTTCTAAGTGTGTGTGGACATGGTTTTCTATCTTTGTGGGAACCAAACAAACAAACAAAAAAACCGATCTTCATGGGGACATTTTGACTTGTGGGGACATTTTGCCTGGTCCCCACAAGGTTAAAGGGCTTTGTCAGGGTTAAGACCAGGTTTTAGGGTTAGGGTTAGAAAATGGTTAAGGTTAGTGTAATGGGCTATGGCAGGGGTATCAAACTCATTTTAGTTCAGGGGCCACATACTGTGCAAATTTGGTCTCAAGTGGACCGGACCAGTAAAATAATAACATAATAACCTATCAACAACAAGAAATCCAAATGTTTTTTTGTTTGTTTGTTTTTTTTACAAACTATATTATGAACAACCTGAAATTTCTTGAGAAAATAAGTGTAATAATAATAAGTGTGAAAATAAGTGTAATATTATACCTAAGTTCACTATTTACACATGTGCATTAAAACTTAGCATTTGTCACATGTATCTGGAACAGAAAAATATAGTAGCTCACATACTGGTTAGATTCTTATCATGATGTGAAACTTTCACAAATTCATTATGTGGGCCGGATTGGACCCTCTGGTGTGCCAGTTCTGACCCACGGGCCGCATGTTTGACACCCCTGAGCTAAAGAATGCATCATCTGCGTTTGTGTGTGTATCTGGTATTCCTTATGTTGTGGGGACCTAAATCTGTCTCCACATTCACATTATGGGGACAAAAATCAAGTCCCTATAACGTAAATTCGTACATTTTTGAATGTAAGTCAAGGTAATGTCCTCTGAAGTCATGGTAACCAGTGTGTGTGTGTGTGTGTGTGTCCACCTGAGGGACTTTGGAGGCTGCTGGTGTTGAAGGGTTACTGTCCCAGGACAGAGATAATGGATGGAGAGAGGGACAGAGAGAGAGAGAGAGACTGTCCCAGATGGTGGACAGAGGTGAGGACGACCTACACAACAACCAACAACAAGAGAAAAACAACAGATGCACACAAAGTCTCTTTCTCTGTTTGTGTGTGTTACTCATTTCTCACGATCATTAATTTAACTTTGCCGCTAACAATTATCATAACTCATGCCTTATGGCGTGTTTCCACGCAGTAGAACGGTACGCTACGGCACGCTTTTATGTGCGTTTCCATGAGGAATAGTACCAAAATAACCCAACCACTCGATGTTTTGGTACCTTTCCCTTAGGATACTATAGCAATTGTACGTTACGGTACAGTAGGGGTGGAGCTAAACCCACAACAGTCAGCTGATTGGACAACAGAATTGTGATTGTTGTTTCTTCAGCAGTCTATTCTCATACAAAGATGGACGTCTTGTTAAGACAAAAGAGCAGCTGGACGTCCCCCATTGTTGTCTGTTGTGTCTCGTTCCAAGTCGTTGGACCGGTCCGACGTCACGCTACACGGCCACGCCCTGAACTGTCCTCAGTCCACACACAAGCCTGAACCAGGACTTTATCTATATTACTATATACTATATATATTTGGCTGCACAAAATCTTGAAATTGGCAAAAATCAGCCAAAGGCACAAGGACAATTACATGTTGATTTCTTCATAATTCAGTAGTGCATAAAGTCATAAAGGCTTGCGTTATCTTCATTGGAATTAATTTCTTTTTTAAATATATTTTCTTTTATTTTCTCATTGTCTCAAACACTTTATGTCCTGTTTACATCTGATTAGTCATCTAGACGATCTGATCATTCCGTTTTCACACTTATTTTTCTGTCTAAAGAAGTTGGGAAACTTTTTTTTATGTTTTGTGTGCCCCCTCGATCTTTTAATTAATTAAATGAATTTAGTGTAAGATTTTAAGCTGGGCTTTATTTTGTTATCTTTCCAAACAAAACTACTCTGATGGAAACATGGCTAATGTTTGTCACTCTGCTCCATTCATCTGTTGTAGTCTCAACAGCGCCCTCTTCTGACGGCCTTCACATAAAAAAATGGGTTTCGGCGCAAGTTTAAGATATTTTATTACAATAATATATTAAATTATTCGAAATTGCAATTATTTTAGTCGGATAATAGCAACAGGAAATGTCCATATTGTCTTGTAGCGATTAGCATTAGCTGCTGCACTTTCACAAAAATGGAACCAATAAATCCCGCCAGCCCTTTGGACAAAGCTCCGCCCCCTGGATGTTTTTGTTTTATAACATTACAGCATTTTATAAACAATTTTTTTTTTTTTTTTTTTTTTTTTTTTTTTTTTTTTTTTTTTTTTGACATAAAATTTTTGTCACATTACAAGATTTAACTTTTATTGTCACGTAAATCATGCTTTTGTAACACCGTTTTGTTGACCAACTAGAGGCCATTTTGGACTATACCAAACTGGATTTCATCACCAGTATTTGTTAATATTGCTGACTTATGTTACATAGGTGGCAACACATATACCGTACATAGAGTATACATGTACGAAACATAAATGTGGCACAAAAATAACACTATAAAACAGACCAAATGAATAATCTATAGTGATTATTGGGCATATTCTAGAAGAAATACTGAAAATTGACATTTAATATTCATAATTATCAGTGTCTTAATCTGACTTTCATGTGAACAGCAACAGAAAATGTAATATTTAATTGTGATATTACTGTTCTCACTCGTGTGTAATGGCTACAGTGTGGATACATTGGGTTTGGTGATGACTGACAAACAGTAACTGTGATTATTAAAGAACTGCTGGTTTGAACTGCAGAGTTTTCCTTCGTGTGTGACTTTAAACTCGAAACGAATGTGTCGCTCGCTGCTTCTTCTCAGACCGAAAAACAGAAAAGAAAAATCTGATTCCTTTCACACTCTGTCTGTTTTTGCATCACTGAGTGAGAGGAAGAAAAAAAAACGTGCGTCGCAGAAATGCAGATTAAAATTTTTATCAAAGAGGGAAGAGGAGGGGTCAAGTTTTAAAATTACCTCACACTAATGGACTAGAAGGATTCTGTCTGTCTGACAACTGCATTTCAACCCAGAGACAAGCAAACACACACACACACACACACACACCTGCTGTCAAACACACATGCACCATTTAAAGCGTGAAAGTGCAGTCTCACTGGAGTGGCAGGCAGACATCCTGAATAAAATGGAGTGGCATTAATATTAATACCAGTAAAGTGCCTTTATAATCAGACAGTGGCCTGTCAGCTGGCCAAGTGACACACACACACACACACACACATGCAGTGGTCTTACCATCTTTGTGTGGACCCTCATGGACATAATACATTCACTTACCCTAACCATAACCATAATGACTGAACGCCTAACCCTAAAGCCTGGTGTGTGGACCACATGGTCAAAATGTCCTCACAAAGACAGATTTGCTTGACAGTTGGTCCACACAGCCTAATTAAGACATGTACACACACACACACATGCTGGTTTTCATGACTTCAGAGGACATTGCATTGACTTCCATTCATTTCCTTGAGACTTACTAGTGCCGTGACCTCAGCCTAACTTTAAAACATGTCTTCACCTTAAAATGGAGTCATTTATGTTATGGGGACTTGATTTTTGTCCCCATAAGGAGGACAAGTCCCCATAATGTGAGTGTGGAGACACACACACGCACACACAGGTTTGTAAGTTCTGCCTCATTAGGACCAGGTTTTCTCTACATGAGGACTACTGGTCCTGACAAGGTCAGGGTTTATGACAGAAAAATGTCCTAAAGAGATAAAAAAAATATATATATATATACAAAAACATACAGAGAAACACAGTTAACCAGATATTTAATATTAGCTGTGGACGACTGGACTTTCTTGAGTTAAGTTGAACTCACTGGTGGGAAAAACCAGGTCTTTATCTTCTGAGACTGAAACCTGTACGTGGTTTTGGGTGGCCAACGTTAGCAACTTTGCTAACATAGCAATGTTTGCTGACATTACTAGTGCTACTTTACTTGGTAATATTAGCAACTTTGCTAATGGTAGCGATGCTTGTAATTGTGGCAGCATACAGTGATATCAGCATGATCTTAGATCTTTGATGATGATCACATGATTTTTACATGGTTTAGGGTGGCCAACATTTGCAACTTCGCTAATGTTAGCAAACTTGCTACCTTTAGAGATGTTAGCAACTTTGCAAATGGTTGCAACATTAGCAAAGGTGCTACTGGTAGCTACGTTATATTGCTACCATTAGCAAAGTTGCTACTATTAGGTAAATTGCTTGTATTAGTAACATTTACAGGAGCAAAGTTTCTGATGTTGCAACTTTGTCAGCAAATGTTTGGATTAAACTGATAATAATCTGAGGGCTGGGATGGATGACTAGTTTTTTGTTCGTAATGTTAGCAACTTTTCTAACGGTAGCGATGCTTATATTTGTGGCAGCATACACTGATATCGATATGAACTTTGATCATGATCAAATGATTGATTCATGTGGTTTAGGACGGCCAACATTTGCAGAGTTGAAGATGTTAGTTGACAGCAACGTTGCTAATAGTACCAGCATTTGCTAACGTCACTGAGGGACAGTGGTGCATGGAAGCTATGTGTTAGCACCGTATTCAACCACACAACTATCCCTTTAAATCTTCAGGTTGGTCTAATTCACTGCACCTGGTAGGTCGTGAAAAAGTTAGAACCTGAAACGTAAATTGGCGCTGTAACTGCGGTGGGACCTTCTGACACGTTTGGACCCACGGACACAGCGAGAACACATGGGTTCCTACACGTCCACACATCTGGGAGCTGATAATCGTGAATCCTAACATGTGCTCTCTGCACACAGCTACCACAGCAGGGAGCTGATCGGCCTCTGAGGTTGTAAATACTACGCTGGCCGATGTTTCCAAAGACGCTCCGATGGGAGAAGACGAGCCGCGGAGCTGCTCCGTGTCCATAAAACAGTGAAATACTATGAGAGGTGACGGCAGCAGCGCTGAGCATTTCCAGATGGACCTCACCAGCACCGCGCTGGAACACCCACCGCTCTGAGGCTGAGACTCTGCATCACCAGCCTCTGCAGCCACTCACTCCCTCTGGAAGACATTTTGTTGAAAAGTTTTATGCGTGAAATGAGGACGGTTTCAACAGAAGCATTTTATGACCAAAAAGGAGAAACGGTAAAAAATGGATTTGAGGCCTTTAGAGGTAGTGGAGACTCTGTGTACAAGAGTGTAGGGTAGTGTATTATATGAGCAGGTCTTTAAATCATGACCACACATCTTTCAAGCCTGGAAAACAGAATAGTGAATCACTTTATTTTGTCCATGATAAGGGAACAAGGACGTCCATGTTTGACACCAGACCAGATTTTCAGTTAAATATCAGAAAAACTCTCTAAAGACGTGGACACGTTCTTAAGATATCGTAGACTTGAACTGATGTAGTTATTACAAGTAAAAAACTAAAATCTTTTTTAACAGGTTAAAACAGGAAACAGACATTTGTAAACCACTCACTCTCCCACACCAAAGTCCATAGAGAAAATCAGTCATTTTAGCTCACAGGGACACAGGAGCTGCTGGTCTACTGCTGCCTCGTGTGGTCACTTTGTGTCACTTAAATTAATCTAAAGTGAGATTTTCAAATGCCGAAGTGACAAAATAAGACATTTGAACTTAGTGATGGAGGCAGCAGTGGATCAACAACTCCTGTGTG
>JAFBJR010000421.1:1905136-1928625 GCA_016785285.1 Brachirus orientalis
GTGCTGTGATGTTAAAATCACTGATTTTCTCTATGGACTTTGGTGTGGGAGAGTGAGTGGTTTACAAACTTCAGTTTCCTGTTAAAAAAGTCTGTCTAACAGTGAGATGAAACAGAGAACGTGTTCTTCAATAATAGATTTAGTGAGTGAACTTCCGCTTCCAGTTGCACACAACTGTGAAACATTGAGATAAAGTGGGGAACATATTTTTGAAGATAACGTAGATGAACTATAGTGCAGAACCATTTAAACTTAAGTAGAAGCTAATTCTCCCATAGACTTCCAGGGGAGTCGCCCCCTGGTGGCTATTCACTATATTCTCACTTTCTTGTTGGTCTCAACCAGTGACCCAGAAGACTATGTTGACTTTTTTATATACAGTAAATGGTCAATAACTCATACATTCACACTTCAAATCAGGGCTGCAATGATTAATCACTTCTTAAATGTGATTTATTTCTCCAGTTTCTTTGCTACAAACAAAAATTAGTTTGAGAAAATCTTAATTTCTAGGGTTGCCGAACAATGATCAATATTTTTTGACATTTTCTGACCATTTTGGCAAAGGGGAAGGAAACATGCAGTAGCACTCACATTTATGGTGGCGTTACTGTTAGAATGTCACTTTAAACATGGTGCCATGTGAGCGATCGAGACGTGATTCTCGCGATTCCTGCTAAATGTCTCCTCAGGAGGCTGTAAATATTTCATCAGCCCGTCCGTCACTGACACGAGAGAAGAGAGAAATCCTAATGAAACATGAGGAAAAGATCATGTGACCAGTATCAGCGTCTTTCACCTGTGCAAACTCAAATATTCAGCTGCTCTGAAAACCATTCACTGTCATCAGAGGCAGACTATGACATGAGACGCACCAACAAAACACATTTACTAAGAAGAAGAAGAAGAAGAAGAAGAAGAATTAAGGAGCATTAAAGGAAGGTTTCTAATAATAGCAGCCAGACTGAGTCGGTGGCAACATTATGGTCGGCTGCTTTTTATTGCTTGTTATTAGATCCTGATCCAAAACAATTATTAGTCCTATAATTTTTTTGTTGCCTGCATCTGCTGGTAGCACAAAAGAATTAAAACAGTGCCCTTGGGCTGCTCAGTCCTACTGTAGTGATTAAAAACAGGAAATTGTGATGCATAAGCTATTAGAGCCCAGCCGTAATCAGATTCATTAATTTCCTCCATTTTTAAAGGCTGGAGGTTGTTTTCTTTTCTGTTTTCTTTTCTTAAAGTGACATGGTGCTTCAAAAAAAAAAAAAAAAAAAAAAAAAAAACAAGGCCACAAAAAAAAAAAAAAAAAAGACAACGCCACAACAGAAAAGTACAAATAATTATTTAATACAATTAAATCTGAGAATCACAAGTTGAAAAAGGTTTATAGGGAATTATATTAAAGTTCTCGTAAAACAATAATGCATTTTAATGACTATGAAATTGGCTACGTTTATAAAATGAGGTATAAAATTGTCTATGGCAGGACGCAGAGGACAGGGACAATAAGACGTAATGGATGATTATGTCCAGGATATGTCCATAATACTGTATTATTATGGACATGGCAAAAAAATATTTTTGCAACAATTTCCAAACATCCTCCCACTGCAGCTTTAAATCAATTGGATATTGTTGTTACATTCAAGTCATTTTTTAGGATATCTTATTTGTAAATTACTTGGCTAAATTAAAAAGTAAGAAAAGCCTCACTTTATAAAACTTGCATTTACGTCTACGATAACATACATATGTTCATGTCTTTATGTCACTGTTAGACAGACTTTTCCAACAGGAAAGTGAAACATCCTCCCACTGCAGCTTTAAATCAATTGGATATTGTTGTTACATTCAAGTCATTTTTTAGGATATCTTATTTGTAAATTACTTGGCTAAATTAAAAAGTAAGAAAAGCCTCACTTTATAAAACTTGCATTTATGTCTACGATAACATACATATGTTCATGTCTTTATGTCACTGTTAGACAGACTTTTCCAACAGGAAACTGAAGTTTGTAAACCACTCACTCTCCCACACCAAAGTCCATAGAGAAAATCAGTGATTTTAGCTCACAGGGACACAGGAGCTGCTGGTCTACTGCTGCCTCGTGTGGTCACTTTGTGTCACTGAGGTGAATCTGAACAAAGAATTTTAAAAGCCAAATTGACAAAATAAGACATTTGAAGTTACTGATGGAGGCAGCAGTGGATCAACAACTCCTGTGTGCTGTGATGTTAAAACCACTGATTCTCTCTATGGACTTTGGTACAGGAGAGTTAGCAGTTAACCATCTAAAGTTATCTAATAAAATCTGTCTTATGAATGTTAACAGGAAACTCAAGTTTTTAAACTGCTCACTCTTCTACACCAAATTCTATAGCGAAAACTTCTTTTCCACTGCATGAACTTAAACAGGATTTAAAGGCTGTAAATTCAAATTTAAGTCATGAATTAATTATTTTGAACCATAGTGAAAATATTTCAGTTTCCTAAATCTCTGATTACCTATCATGGTCATTTTATGGCATAATACCATACATTTCTTAAGTACAGCTCCTTTAAAATCAGTGTCTGTGCTGTCAAACTGGTTCCTGGATCCTGGATTCATCAACAGACAGGAGGTTTCCTGAGGAAGAACTCATCAAAGTGTCCGTGTCAGAAAACACAGCGTATTTGATCAAATCCAGTTTTTTTGGTCATAATGAAAGTCAGGACATTTTCGAATATGGAGTGACATATGCTCACTTCCAAAAAAAAAAGAAAAGAAAGAAAAAATACGAGGAGAATGACTCAAAGAAGGAGAGAACGCAGGAGGAAGCTCAGGAAGAACCGGCTGAAAAATTAGAACAGGGAATGACCACAATCAATTCTGAAACACTGCACAAAATTAATTAGGTTTCTGCATGGTGCGTGTGTGTGTGTGTGCGTGTGTGTGCGTGTGTGTGTGTGTGCGTGTGCATGTCATTTGTCTCCATGGTGCTGAGGAATGGGGGGGTGGACGTGTCACACTCTCCCCCGCTCATCACTCTTCAGCCCAAATGATTAACTGCAAATTACTGATCTCACAACACAACCATGTGTGTGTGTGTGTGTTTGTGTGTGTGTGCGTGTGCGTGTGGAAAACTACACATCAGTGTCAATAATCCTGGCAAGTAGTGACAAGTTAGTCACACGTGTTTGTCATGTACACAGTTGTTGATTTTACACACACACACATACACTCATACTGACTGAAATCATTTCATTTCATGAAATAGAAACAATAACATCAACAACTTTCTCACAAGAGTTTGTCCCTTTTTTTATTTAAGGTCCCATTAACCACTTAGGTTACCCTAAAGGGGTAGTTCAAGTATTTTTAAGTGTGTTTGTATGAGGGACTTAGCAGAGGATCACACTCGGGGAAAGTATTGATTTTAGACACTGAACTTTGTACCTGCTGAAGTCTATGATATCTTAATAAAATGTTAATTTCTTTATCTCACTGTTAGACAGACTTTTCCAACAGGAAAGTGAAGTTTGTAAACCACTCACTCTCCCACACCAAAGTCCATAGAGAAATTCAGTCATTTTAGCTCACAGGGACACAGGAGCTGCTGGTCTACTGCTGCCTCGTGTGGTCACTTTGTGTAACTAAAGTAAATCTGAACAAAGGATTTAAAAATGCCGAAGTGACAAAATAAGACATTTGAACTTAGTGATGGAGGCAGCAGTGGATCAACAACTCCTGTGTGCTGTGATGTTAAAATCACCGATTTTCTCTATGGACTTTGGTGTGGGAGAGTGAGTGGTTTATAAAGTGACACAAACTTAAGTTCTAAGTTTTACTAACTTGTACACATTGTACACATCATATGACTTTCAACTTTACTGTTTATGTTGCTGTTAGAGTCATTTTTCCTTTTTTTTTCCTTTTTTCCAAAAATTGAATGGTGACTTTGAACTTATTTTTCCTACATTGTAAACACACACACACACACATGCTGGTCTTTAACCTTGTGGGGACCAGGAAAAATGTCCCCACAAAGATAGGTTTGGATGTGTTTTGGTCCCCACAGGGAAAGAAAATCATGTACACACACACACACACACACACACACAGTTACAGCAGACAAAGGAGAAGGTCCAGTCCTGTTAGTGTCAGTAAAGATATGACACTTCTAACAGTGAAGCTTCTTAAGTTCTCAGCAGACGAGAGCCACACTTTTATAAAGCTGAGACGCAATTAAACACACACACACAAAAAATATGCTTTTATCAACACTTGACACACACACACACACACACACACACACACGCACACACACACACACACACCAAAGAAACTCTGGTCCCTTTTGTCCACAAGTTTCAGAGATGGATTGAAGTTCATAGGATACCGAAGTGTGTGTGTGTGCGTGTGTGTGCGTGTGTGTGTGCGTGTGTGATGTCCGGACTTGTCGGGAAGCAAAGGCCCAGACGGTTCCCGTGCTCCTGGGGCCTCCATGATCTGATATCTTTTTAATTAACGGTATCCCATTCAGCCACTTGAAGGAACAAAATAAAAAAAAAAACGGGGGGGAGACGTAAGTTTTGACAGCTCTAATTAATGTGCACGGAGGCAAAAAAAAAGGAGGAAAAGGGACAGAAAGAGGAGAAGATGAGCTGATCTCATACAGAGGATGGTGAAGGATTCATTAGACGGAGCAGTCCGTCTGAAAAACATCACAAACTCTCACTGTTTCTTTTTTTCCGTTTGACTCAGGAGGCTTTTGTTTGTTTTTATTTTTAAACAACGTGATGAACGAACGTGGAAAAAAAAGAGGAGGCGAAAAGAGAGAGAGTGTGGAAGAAGTGCTGAGGATAGAAGAAAAGTGAAAGGAGAGGAAACAGAGATGTATGGATGGAAACGAGGAAAAGGTGGAGGTTCTGTGTGTGTCTTCTTGTACTTCTTGCTGAGTGAGGACCAAAAAAACGTATAAACACCTACAAAGTGAGGACATTTTGACAAAGTGAGGACATTTTGGCTGGTCCTCACTTTTTCACCCCCTCAAAGGGCTTTTTCAGGGTTAAGACCTGGTTTTAGGGTTAGGGTTAGAATTGGGTTTAGGTTAAGGTTGGGTTAGGCATCTAGTTGTGATGGTTAAGGTTAGGGTAAGTGGCTAGGGAATGTATTATGTGTATGAGGGTCCTCACTTTGATAGAAGCGCAAACACGACTGTGTGTGTGTGTGTGTGTGTGTGTGTGTTGTACAACAGGGGAGATGAATGACTTTTTACTTCTGGACACTGAGGTTTAATGAAACCTCCAGAGGCCAAACAATGGCACCTCTGACACACACACACACACTGGTTTCCATGACTTCAGAGGACATTACATTGACTGCCATTCATTTCCTGGAGACTTACTCTAACCTTAACCAGAATTCCTAGTGTCCTAACCCTGACTTTAACCTTAACCTAACCCTAACCTCAGCCTTTAACTTTAAAACATGTCTTCACCTCAAAATTGAGTCATTTATGTTGTGGGAAATTTTTGTCTTAAAATCTAATTTTTATCTTAAAATATTGTAATGTAATGCACACAGCAAATGTTGATCCACTGCTGCCTCCATCACTAAGTTCAAATGTCTTATTTTTTCACTTCAGTGTTTAAAATCCTTTGTTCAGAATTACGTCAGTGACACAAAGTGACCACACGGGGCAGCAGTAGACCAGCAGCTCCTGTGTCCCTGTGAGCTAAAATCACTGGTTTCTCTATGGACTTTGATGTGGGAGAGTGAGTGGGTTATAAACTTCAGTTTCCAGGTAAAAATGTCTGTTTGGCAGTGAGTATTGTCCAATGAGGGCCTGCTATAAGGCTTTAAAATGGAACATTCTGAGCTATGACTGTTTCATGAGGATCATGGAGGTCCAGTCCTGTAAATCGCAGTGGGACTGTGCGTCCAAGTGTCTCCAGGCAACAGCCCGTCCCGCTCGGTTATAACCTTTTATCTGCCGCTGTGTTTCAGAGCTGAACGGGTCGGAAAGTTTCTCCACATGGTTTGATTCCCTCAAACTTCCTCCGGCCTTTTCCAGACGATACATTTACAGAGTCAGTCACCGGCACAGAGTGATTTATTGGCACTGCTGGTATTTCCGTGGTGCGCTGCCGCTGCCCGCCATCCATCCCTCCTTTTAATACCTTCAATTAATGCATCAAGGCAAGCGCCGGGTTATCGTCCTCCTCCTCCTTCTCCCGCCACTCCTGCACTCCGCCGTCCCTCCGTCCCTCTGTCCCTCTCCATCATTCTCAATTAAAGGCAGCTGGATGGGTAGCTCTTATCTGCTCTTATGAATATGCGAGCGACTCTTATCCGTTGGCCGAGTGGCAGGTAAAATGGTTACAGCGGCTGCATAGAAATGTTTGATGCAGGAAATACTTTTGTCTATTTGATCCTTTTCTATTTTTTTTCCCCTGCACTGGAGCTTTATTCACTTTTACTTGATTTCCATTTATTCCAAATGGAATGACACATTTGCTCTGCATCTCTTTCCCTGATATTATGGGATACTTTGAGGTTTACTGTGTGGGGATAGTTTGTACACATTTAAGGTCCAGAAAGTAACATTTACGTAACATACCTGGATTTTTATCTTTTATTTCATTTTAGGGTCTGACACTTATTATTTAATTCTATCCTTTAGTGTCCTTTAACCAAATTAAATCTGACTGCATCTCTTATTTTATCATGTTCTATTTTATTTTATCTTTTATGCTTATAGTACCTCATTTACAGTATTTATTTACATATTTTAAGTACTGATTTACCTATCGATTTCATTAATTTATCTTTTACTATTTACGTTTTTAATTCTCTTTCTCCAGTGTTTTTCCTTGAGTTCTATGATAACATTTTCGTCTCTTCCTCACTTCGTGTCCTCTAATACATAAAGCTAAACATCGACTGAAATAGGCTGCTTTCTTTATTTTTTTATTTATTTTTTGTTGTTTGTTTTTCAGCCTTAGAATAAGACTTTTACAAAGGTAAGGACCTTGTTTTGGGTTCTGGGCCGGTACCAGGAATACAATGTACAGCCACTAGGTGGCCTTAATATAAAAACCAATAAAACACAAGTTAATGTAGGTAACTTTTATTGGTAACATTTGTTTTCTGAGAATAACCTGAAAAAGATTCAAAGGCCAAGTTTAAGTTGGAGTTGTCTCCATGTTTTTGTACCATGTTCTTCAAAGACCTCATGGTTTAATTCTGCTTCCTCTTTGATTCAGCTTTCAGATCAAGCATGGACAGTTTGTCCATTGTCACTGTGATCATACTTTTCAATCGCAGTGTATGTGCTGGTGTTTACAGAACACTGGTTTCCTGGTTTCCCAACAGCCTCTGCTTCATTTGCCACTTGTATGTTTTTGGGCCAAACTTGTTGGCTGGACCTCTGTGAGTCTTGGAAGCTGAAAATCTGTATTTGTTGTAGGCTGGACCCTTGTAGTGAATGGGAGCCACACATGTGTAGGTATTTTGTGATGGACCCTGGTTGATATTGTTGGCCAGACCACTGTAGGTACTGAAGGCCAGACCTGTGTAGGTGTAGGATGGACCCTTGTAGAAAGTGGAGGCTGGACCTTTGGAGATGTTTGGGGATGGACCATTGTAGATGTTGGAGAATGGACCCTTGTAGAACGTAAAGGCTGGATCCTTGGAGATGTTGGAGGATGGACCATTGGAGATGTTGGAGGATGAACCCTTGTAGATGTTGGAGAATGGACCCTTGTAGATGTTGGAGAATGGACCCTTGTAGAACATAAAGACTGGACCATTGGAGATGTTGGAGGATGGACCCTTGTAGAAAGTGGAGGCTGGACCTTTGGAGATGTTTGGGGATGGACCATTGTAGATGTTGGAGGATGGACCCTTGTAGAAAGTAAAGGCTGGACCCTTGGAGATGTTGGAGGATGGACCCTTGGAGATGTTGGAGGATGGACCATTGGAGATGTTGGAGGATGGACCCTTGTAGAGAGTGGAGGCTGGACCTTTGGAGATGTTTGGGGATGGACCATTGGAGATGTTGGAGGATGGACCCTTGTAGAAAGTAAGGGCTGGACCCTTGTAGATGTTGGAGGATGGACCCTTGTAGAAAGTAAGGGCTGGACCCTTGTAGATGTTGGAGGATAGACTCTTGTAGAAAATAAAGGCTGGACCATTGCAGATGTTGGAGATGGACCCTTGTAGAAAGTAAAGGCTGGACCATTGGAGATGTTGGAGGATGGACCATTGTAGAAATTGGAGGCTGGACCCTTGGAGATGTTGGAGGCTGGACCCTTGGAGATGTTGGAGGATGGACCCTTGTAGAAATTGGAGGCTGGACCCTTGGAGATGTTGGAGGCTGGACCCTTGGAGATGTTGGAGGATGGACCCTTGTAGAAAGTAAAGGCTGGACCCTTGGAGATGTTGGAGGATGGACCATTGTAGATGTTGGAGGATGAACCATTGTAGATGTTGGAGGATGGACCCTTGTAGAAAGTAAAGGCTGGAACCTTGAAGATTTTGGAGGCTGGACCATTGGAGATGTTGGAGGATGGACCATTGTAGAAATTGGAGGCTGGACCTTTGGAGATGTTGGAGGCTGGACCCTTGGAGATGTTGGAGGATGAAACACTGTAGAAATTGGAGGCTGGACCATTGTAGATGTTGGAGGATGGACCCTTGGAGATGTTGGAGGATGGACCATTGTAGAAATTGGAGGCTGGACCCTTGTAGGTATGGGTGGCTGGAGCTCTGGTGGTCATGCAAACAGGGTTTCGGTACATGTAGTAAGCTTTGGGTTGGTACAAGTAGTCAGCTGGGGGTTGGTATACTTTGCCAGCTGGGATTAGGTAAACATAGTTAGCTGGGCTTTGGTTGATGCACCCGGTTTCTACGGTCTGTATGATGGTTTCCTCAGCTGAGTTTTCTTTTCTCTCAGCAGCCCGGGACTCATTTGACTCAAGTGTAGGTGAAACAATGGCTGACACAGAAGATGGTAGCACATACCCACCACGGTGTGGAACAGCTGCAGATGGACATTGAAAGTCATACCCAGTTGGGTCTTGGTAAGCGTGACCAGCCTCGTCAGTTGAGTTTCCTGTGTTCTGAGACACAGCTGTCTTTGCTGACTGTGTTTGAGTTTCACCAACAGGCCGTACTTCCATTTTTATAGCTTGTGATCTGTCTGTTGGAAACAGAGTTGGCGCTGCTGTTTCTGCTGAACTCGCAGACGTTTGGACACTTGTCTTCCTTTGAAGGGACTTCACTGGTGGTTTTCCTTCCTTTCTTCTCTGTGGTTATTTTCACTCATCCAAAAAAAGAGTATTTCCAAGATCTCAGAGGTGTAATATAGAGAGCTCATACACTTTGTATCAAAGACATCAAAGGTACTTCTTTCCTTTGAATCAATGGCCTTTGACATGTAGAAAAAAGGATTTTTCCATTCATTCATTTTATCCTCCACTTAACAATACAGTCCATTCACCTTTGACCTTTACAAAGTGAAACACTTGTGTTAATGCTGACTCATCATTTACATTAGTCCTGCAGGTGCAGTACCCGCATGTCAGGCTTCAAATAACTGACAACACATTTCTGTGTTGGTGCTAAAGTAAACAGTATTCCTGATGAAGTCCTTGTGTCACTGTGATGTTTTCCTTTTATTTATTTATCCAGGGTTTTTGTCTGGAATTTTAACTGCTTCTAGTCCCCATTCATTCAGATTATTTTAAAAGCTGTTTTTTAGGGATTCTCTTAACAATAGTTATGCCCTGTCTAGGGGGAGGCCAAGGCATAATATAAAAATACTCAACTTCCTCAAGACTCAAAAAATAGCCACAAAACCACTGACTGAATTAAGTGCATTTTATTTACAATGATCGGGACCAAATGGCTTCAGGATGGGCAAAGGCCAAAATAACAAACAAACCAATCTAACTAGAAAATAAACACACCGTTCCTGATGATTCTCACAAGAAAAATATGTTAACACATACTTACTTGCATGCACACACCTGACGAACAGCACACCACTCAGTCCATTCACACAGAAGAGAAGAAAAAACAAACCCATAAACAAAACAATACGACGGCAGTCATAACACCATAGTTACTCAAAACATGAAGAAATGTTAAAGGACACCTAAAGTCAAATATTTTTCAGTAGCTCTTGGTTTAAGCAGCCTGAGAACACGTTCACATCCAGGTTTTATTGACAAAATAAATGAACAAGAAATAAATGGAAACAGACACTGTCCTCACCTTCTTTTGATATGTATGTGGGTTTCTGCAGTAACTGTGATGGCGAATTACACCGTTGAATGTGCTTTTTTCTTTTTTCCTGATGTACAGTAGGAGATTATGTGGATGGATTTAAAGCTTCACACATGTTGTTTCTCTGGACCCACGAAAAGTCTGTGAGTGACAATACGCTGAAAATACACTCTAAAATAAAACACAATCTACTATTTATGATCTGAATTACATGATCTTAAAATACAATTATTATTACCTTTTCATTTCACATAAAACCTGCTTTATTTCTTTAAATAAAGGAGATTTTACGTGTGTTAAATTCTGCTGTAACACAAAATAATTTGGCTTAAAATTAAAGAAGTGACTTTAAAAAAAAATAATTGTGTATAATTATAACAACCTTTAAAACCAGGAAAAGTCATCACAGATGCCATGTATAGACATAATATCCATATTTTGAAGAGAACTATTACAAGTAATAATAAATACAATAAAAGAAAAGCAGATAAGACAAAGTGTCTTCCTCATAAAAAGCTAATGCAAATTATAATTATATATTCATTATATTATTTTATATTTTTGTGAGAGGAATCGGCATCGTCAGAGTTTAAAAAGACAATAACAAGGGACAGAAACAGAGGCAGGCTTGTGCTCCACAGAGAGGCTGACAACAGTTTCAGTCATGGATAACAGCACCATCTGTTGGACACTTCAGAAAGAACAGGGGGTGAAAAAAGAAGTTCAAACCTTCTCTGATCATAAAAATGATGATGGAGGAAAAGCAGACAAGACAGGGAAAGGAAGTGCAATAAATAGAGGTATAATAATGAAAAAAGAGAGGAATGAAGGAAGGAGAAGGTAAAAGATGGTGTTCATTCTTTATTGTCTATTTTCCGTTAAATATGAACATAAATGTACAAAACTGACATCGTGTTCTGTTGAAAAAGAGCTGAAACTAGTGATTGAGACAATTTAAATCATCAGGAAAATATAATAACTTAATTATAATAACTAATAAATAACTTTATACATCAGTGTCATGACTCCTGGGTCTTTTTGTTGGTCAGCGTTTGTTGTTCTTACCGGTTTCCAGTTTCTGTTTTTATTTTGAAGTTCTTCCCAGTGTGTGGGAAATAAGCCCCGCCCTGATGTGAGTCACCTGTGTTCAGTTAGCCCCGCCTCCCTCTCTTTGTCCCTCCTGTTTGTTCACGTGTGTTCTCATGTATTTTGTATTCCTCTGATTTGGTTTTTCCGTTTGCATATGTAGCTGCTTTTTGCCGCCTTTTTGCCGTTATTTTTGTTCAAAAATCTGTCCCAAATCTCCAGATTGAAGTCGATGCTAATTACCCCTTGGACTTCCATTCAAACTTCAATTCTTTTTGCAACCAGTGGAGTCGCCCCCTGGTGTCAGTTCGATATATTTTTACTTCCTAGACTAGTTATGCCGTGTTTTATTTATTTACGTCAGAACTTGGAATAGGGAGTGACGTCAAGTTTAGCGCGTTCCAGTCGAGAAGTTGGAAATGAGAGCCTGTATGCAGCTATATTTTGCTGCGTCGTCTACAGTTAAAAATGTATGATTTTTCTGTGAAACAAATATGACAAAAGTTCTTTTAACAGTAAAAGGAGCAGTGACATATTTGCAGGCTCTAATACTCCACAACTGAGCTTGTATCTAAAAGCTGATATACGGTATGTAAGATATTTTATTTATAATTAGTGTGAAAGCTGTTGTTCTCATTCAGCTTTAAGCTACGTAAACTGTTCAAATATCAAAAGGTTCCGCTCATTTGGAACATTATCGCTCTGACTTTTCAGACTTGTTATCTTTTATATGTTCAAGTCATGTCAAGTCAGTTTTATTTATATAGCCCAACATCACAAACACAATTTGCCTCAAAGGGCTTTACAGTCTGTACAGCAAGTGACATCCTCTGACCTTTGACCCTCAGGACAGACAGACGCGTAGATGTGCAGAAACAAGTTCAGCAGATTATAAACGAAACGTCAAAATTACAAAGACGGAAAATATAGAAACACAGAATTTGTAACAGATACAATACAAAATAATAATATAAGTAATATAAGTATATTATTATTTTGTATTGTGCCTTTTTTGTTGTACATTTTTGGTTGCACAAATAAAAACTTTTTTATTTTAAACTAGATTTTTATGGTGCCACTCTGTCATGATGACTTGGGTTATTTATTTTTAAAAGTAAAATTTAAACACTGGAATTTTAGTAATTAAATCAATTACAAAAGTAAATTGATCTTATGTTGATGCACACACAATATTCTTTTGTATGGTCAGGTGATTGATACATCACTAAATCCTGGACGTTCCACTGCTGTCAGCGGCAAAAATCACATATGAGTCACGTCCGCCTGGAAATGTACCAGGTCTGCAGTCGGTTTGACACCTGACTGGATCCAAATGGCGATCCGGATCAGCACCAAAATCTAATCCTCTGTTCCTTGTCCCACTACACACCTTTCCTCAAAATTTCATCAAAATCTGTTCATAATGTTTTGAGTTATTTTGCTAAAAGACCAACCAAGGCTGGTAAAAACATACAGTAACCTCCTTGGTGGAAGGTAAAAGTCATTGGTTTGGATCATTACACTGCAGAGCAAATGGAGGACTGTTCCATGTCAGGATGAATACGGGGGGAGTGCAGGGATAGAGAGAGCCTGCAGGCTCCGTGTCACTCACATCAGCACATGTGACAGTGGATATGACACATGTATGATATTCACACACACACACACACACAGTGTTGGCAGCGGCTACTCTCTCATTTCACACACTTTAGAGTTTACTGTAGCCTCAGGCAGCACAACACACACACACACACACACACACACAGATTCTGACGTGCTCACTGTAACGAGCTCTCCACATATATGTACAGTGTGGACATGTGTGTGTTTGCTTGGAATATAAGGCAACACAAATGAGACATGATTCCATCACAGATCAGAACATCACAAACCAATCAGACTCCTTTTAATAGTGTGTTGAAGGCTGCAATGATTATTCCATTATTAATCGATTACTAAAATCAATCGTTCACTATTTTGACACTCAGTAAATCCACGAGACTGTTTTTTCAAACCAGTTTCTCTGATTTTTCTTTTCTTTTTCTTCTTAAAGGTGAATATTTTCTGGTTTCTTTATGGACAAAGCAAGACATTTGAGAATATCATCATTTCCAGGTTTGACAAACACTGATCAATATTTTATGAAACAAATGACTAATGAGTTAATAGAGAAAGTAATTGACAGAATAATTGATTATGAAAATAACATTCAAACCAATTGATCAGTTATAAAATAGTTGACGACTAGTAATAATTAGTAATAATAATAAATACTATTTATTATACTTTTTTTTACGACTAGTAATAAATAGTAGTAATAATTAATTAATTATTACAGCTCTAGATTCACAAGTAGAATCTACTCATAGCTCAGTCCTTCAAAAATATTATTTAAAAAGAAAAATTGCTAATTGCTAATACTAAAGCTATCCAACTTTTTGCAGTTTCAGTGCTCATCTATCTATCTAAGCTTGTAAATGCAGTTTCTTCAAATGTAGTTCTTTGACGCGAGACTTCTTTGAAAGTTTCAAATGTTTACTAAATAAAAATGTTCGAGTTACAAGTATAAAATAGCGAAAATAAAGTTCTTTCCTTCGAGGAGATCGGCTAAGCTAAGCCGTGTAGTCGCGGTCAAAGGCTGCTGCGCTCCAACGTTCTACGTCACTTACGCCGCTTACTGCTTCGGCTGAGTGATGTCATGCATACGCCAGTACGCATTCAAACTTAAGAATCAACATCACTAAAGCAGCAACAATTAGTTCTTTCAGATATTAAAAATAAACATTATACATTGCAAAATATTAAATTATCCACTTATTTCCACTATGGTTCGAACAAAGCTAGCTAGCTAGCATTTTTCTAAGATAGCTAGTTAACTAACATCTGTCTATTGATCTATCTAAGCTAGCTAACTAGTGTCTGTTTATCTATGCTAACTAGCATCAATCTAAACCAGCTAACGAGCATCTACTGTATCTATTGATCTATCTGAGCTAGTAAGCTAACTAACATCTATCTAAGCTAGTAAGCTAACTATCTATCTCAGATCTAGTTAAATCTCTAAGCAGTGAAACTCCAGAGCATCTTAATCTTCTTCATCTTCTTCATCTTCATCTTCTTCATCTGGTGCTCGTTTCTGTTTCTGCTCTGTCCCTCTGTCCTCTCAGTCTGTCCCTCTGTCCTCTCAGTCTGTCCCTCTGTCCCTCTGTCCTCTCAGCCTGTCCCTCTGTCCTCTCAGTCTGTCCCTCTGTCCTCTCAGTCTGTCCCTCTGTCCCTCTGTCCTCTCAGCCTGTCCCTCTGTCCCTCTGTCCCTCAGTCTGTCCCTCAGTCCTCTCAGTCTGTCCCTCTGTCCTCCTCCCTCTGTCCCTCTGTCCCTCAGTCTGTCCCTCAGTCCCTCAGTCTGTCCCTCTGTCCTCTCAGTCTGTCCCTCCCCTCTGTCCCTCTGTCCTCTCAGTCTGTCCCTCTGTCCCTCTGTCCTCTCAGCCTGTCCCTCTGTCCCTCAGTCTGTCCCTCTGTCCTCCTCCCTCTGTCCCTCTGTCCCTCAGTCTGTCCCTCAGTCCTCTCAGTCTGTCCCTCTGTCCTCTCAGTCTGTCCCTCTGTCCTCTCAGTCTGTCCCTCTGTCCCTCTGTCCCTCTGTCCCTCTGTCCCTCAGTCTGTCCCTCTGTCCTCTCAGTCTGTCCCTCTGTCCTCTCAGTCTGTCCCTCTGTCCCTCTGTCCCTCAGTCAGCACTATCCTGGGCTCTAATTAGCATCAGGGGCAGAATCTCGTCACTGATTTGGTTCAGGCCAATTTGTCTGTATTATTACGTGGATGACATTCAGCTCTGCTGCCTTTACATATTTGCAGGCGTTTATTCTCCAGCGCCACATTTTTAGACGCAGGAGACTGAGCTTGTATCTTAGCACTGATATATGTAAGACATTTTATTTCATCTATTATCAGTGTGAATGCTATTGTTCTTATTTGGCCACGCTTCTCCTCGTTCCAGTACCAAGACGGGACATGATGTCTGAGACTTTTCACCTTTTTATTTTTTATAAAAGTATTTTATTTTTTATTTTTATACATTTGCAAACATTTGTCGTCACACTTTAACACAGAGACACAGTTGAAAATTCATAAAAATTGGGTCTTTTCTTTTTGTTTAATCAATGTTTTGCAAATAATAACAGTTTTTATTCAATTATAGTTGAAGTTTTTATTATTTGGCCAGTTTTATATTTTCAGCTTCCAGGTTTTTCAGCAGTGTAGTTGATGAACCTCTTTTACTTCTACTATTTCTTCTATTACGACTACTAATGCTACTCCAACAACATTCTCTGTTGCTTGTAGTACCACTGCTTTTTTGAAATCTACCATTATATATAGGATATTGTGATATATATGAAAAAACAAGGGTCGGTCCATCCTCTGTTTATGTCACTTTTTATTGAACTGAAGTGTTTCGCTGCTTTTACAGAATTCAAATTGTCCAAGTCTTTGTGACAACTGTGTGATTCTCATCAGCCTTGCTGTGTCCAAATTATCCAGTAATGTCTTGATTGCTCTTTGCTTTTGCCCGGTAAATACACGTGACAAGATTGAGATTCTCTGGATGATGTCAGGTACTTACCAGCGTCCAGACTCGGCTCAAAATGGAGGAGAAACTTGTCATTTTTGTGTTTGCACACTCAGAACTTCACTTTATCTGTTGTGGAAACCTCTGCAGTGCAACAATGCTTTGGCTGATATTGAAAAGAAATGTCCATTACTTTTGTTTAAGGCCAAAATGTGGTGATTTATGTCAATTGCTTCCATCACGTCATAACATGGACTGATGGCACTTTGCCACGACACAGGTCCAGCACAGCTCGGCACAGCTCAGCTCTACTGGGTTTTTTTCTGCTTTTCCATCAGTGATGGTACCTGAGTAACTGGTACCTGGTACTTTTTTTTTAGTCCCTGCTCTGTGGAGGTTCCAGCCGAGCTGATACTAACATGTGACGTGGACAGACTGCCGGCCTCTGATTGGTCAGAGAGCGTCGTCACAGGAAGAGTCACGAGCGCGAACAATGTTGAACTGTAGATGAGTTAAAAAGACTTGAAAATAATCCTGAAAACATGCGTTAATCTGCAACATTTAACAAGGACATTTGTCAAATGTCCATATTTAATAGAGGAGTCTGGTGTATTTAGCGACAGCGCTGCTGAAAGACGGAGATGGTGAGCCCAATCACAAGCCGTTCAGCCGTATTTCACTTCAGTCACTGTGTCAGACGGAGTCAGGAAGTACTGAACCATTCAGTGAACTCATCTGTTTAGAAAAGTGAGGAAAATGATAACAACTGCTTTGACCGTCGCGTGTTTGTGTCTTTGTGTCGTCACGGCTGTTTCTATGACGACCACGCCCACAAGGAGGAACTATGAGGTCACGGAAACAACATAACTGATACCAAACCGAGCTAAGCCAGGCTGGAACTGTGTAGTGGAAAAGTGCCAAAAGTGACCCTGCGGTGCGACAGACACGAAATCCCATCCAGTGTGAACACAGCATGACACGATGAATCCAGCACCAACATTACACTCCCAACATGGTGATTCGTCGAAACCGTGTCACGTGACATCAAGACTTCTTCTAAATGTGTCAGAATCTCACACTTCAACAAATGCTGGACTATCCCTTTAACCTGGTCTGAATAAATAGGCTCCATATTTCCTGCTCAGCCCCTGAACACGCGACACGTTATCACACAGACTTATTGCGGCACTCATTCAAACGTTGTCATGTGGCCGGCGCCTCCTGACCTCGACCACCTATGGCTCCGTCCACAGCTTTCAAAGCACCTGCAAATATCAAATGCATATTTCACGTTTCTGATAAAAAGCAGCGACGCGCTCCTTCACGGGACGTTATTGCTTATACTAAATCACACGCGGCGGCGCAGACAAATTGGTGCGACGAGGACGGTGGGAAGAAATAGTCTGGTCATTTCAAAGCACGCACACACTCTGAGCCGTGCTTCAAAAGCCAGTATGTTGTATATTTTCCCTCCTGAGGCCTAATGGAGTGTTTACTGCTATGTTTACTCGTCTTAAACATGTCATAAACAACACTAATAGGGTCAGCGCTGCATGTCTGGGGTCACAGCCAACATTCCCGCCGCCTCGCGGCTCCTGCACTTAGCGTCATCAGCCTAAACTACGTACGCGACGTAAATCAGGCGGAGAATAAAACCAATGACGTGGTGAATACTGAGCTGGTAAATGTCACATATTGGCATTTACATGGACAATTATGTGAAAAGAGGCATCGCTGAGCAAGTGTTGGACTGTGACAGTGCCCGGGGTCAAGGGTCACGCCGGTTGCCGTTGGATACACAGGCTGTTTGCTGTGAATGGAATAATTCCATTCAGTCATCGCTTTGACAAAATGAGACAAAAATGAAGTTTGATTTTAATAAGAATCTTGAGTTTGGAAAATCAATACTATTTCATGCGAGAGACTTTGCACGTTTGCACGTTTTCACTTACCAATGAATTATTATGCAGAATAATATCTATCCTTACTAAAATCTTTGGTAATGTTTCGTATCATTATTATCATGTTGTGTTACTAATGTCACAAAGAAATGACAGAAAATAACTAACTTACCTTTTTTCTTTTGTAATGGAATATGTACACGTATGTACACGTATGACATAATGACACATATGTACAAAACGTGTAAACATGTATTTCATATACGTACACAGACTTTTTTTAACTTCCATTTATGTTTTATGTAAACTATATATTTATGTGTGTTTTTATATAAATATCATACATGTGATAATAATAATATACTGTATGTATATTTGTAGGTGATACATTATGTACATTCCACAGTGTGTGTGTGTGTTTGTGCGTGTGTGTAGCTGGTCTTCCTCATGTTGTGGGGACCTAAATGTGTCTCCACACTCACATTATGGGGACTTGTCTTCCTTATGGGGACAAAAATCAAGTCCCCATAACGTAAATGACTCCATTTTAAGGTGAAGACATGTTTTAAAGTTAGTCTTTTTGGGGACATTTTGTCTGGTCCTCACTACTTTAAAGGGCTTTAAGACCTAATTTTAGGATTAGAATTGGGTTTAGATTAGGGTCAGGCATTTAGTTTTGATGGTTAGGGGTCAGGGTTAGGGTTAGGACACTAGTAATTATGGTTAAGGTTAGAGTAAGTCTGCAGGAAATGAATGGAAGTCAATGGAATGTCCTCTGAAGTCATGGAAACCAGTGTGTGTGTGTGTGTGTGTGACTCATTAGGACACGTTAACAGTGATTTCATTGGTGCTGACACCAACGTCTCTGTCTCATCCAAAATGAGAAGGGACGCCATGAGAACATAAACACACACACGCACACACACACGCACACACACACACACACACACACACTCTGGAAGATTGGGAAGAAAATAGCTGAAGAAACAAGATTGTGTGTGTGTTTTCTCTTATTTCATCTCTAGATAACAGAATTGCAGTGTGACAAACTCAAAAACTGCTCACTTTCTGCCCACAGCCACATTAATTGCATTAATTTGCTCTGACAATTGCACAACAGGAAAAGAAAAGGCAAGCGTGTGTGTGTGTGTGTGTGTGTGTGTGTCACAGAAGTGTTGTTGTCATTTCTCAGCTATGATTAAATTAGCAACAACACTTGTGTCTGGCTATAATCAATCATTCCTCTCACTCCGGTGCCAACTGATATCACCAAAACCATATTTTCTCCACTTGAGGACAAAATGTTTCTTGATTGTGTGAAACACTTGTCTATAAATATCACACACACACACACACACACACACCAGTCACTCCCCGTACACTATTGAGCTTTTTTCATGAGTGTGTGTTACAGTGTTTATTAGTCGTGTGTGTGTGTGTGTGTGTGTGTCCTGAGTAAACATCTGTTTCTGGCCCAATTTTAAGTTAATTAGAGGCAGGACTGTATGAAAAAGTCATGTCAAAACAACTTAATTGAGGTGGACAATAAAAATGATTGGGGGAAAAAATTTTGGGGAGGAAAAAAAAAAAAAACCTTTGAGAAATAGGTACAAATACAGAAAACTTTATTAATCCCTGCAGAGCAAGTGCGTTTATTACAGTTCACCAAAAATACTGTAAGGTAAGAAATTAAGAGATGTACTTTAAAATACACTAAAACATTTAAGAATAAAAATCATTTTTTATAAAGCCGATGAAAAACTCCTTTGATGAATTAAAACAAAGTAAACATCATAAAAACGTTAGTGATTCCCAAAGGAAAAGAGGGAAAAGAAAAAGTTAGTGTTTGTATTATTGTATAATCACTTTAAAATTAAAAATAGTTTGGTGTTTGTAGCTTTAGAATAATCCTTTTACATGTACTTTAGGCAAGGGCCTTGCTTTACGAGGGCGGCCATTTTCTACAGCAGACAAAACAATGATGACGATCTTTAAACCTTTTGTAATATTTTCTGGTCATGAAGTTAATCATATTTCACATTTTTGTAACAGAATTTTGTAAGATTTAGGGTAACATACTATAAGTAACATGTTTTCATGTATTTAGTAATGTAAATAATGTTTTGTATCATTAGTACTCATGTATTCTTACCACTGTAACAAAAATATTATTTCGTTTTTGTTGCGTTAGTCAACATGTTTTCATAACAATACGTTCATTTTTATGTTTTTAGTAACATTTGTAAACATTAAAAGATAACATTCAGGATGACATAGGTAACAACATTTTTGATGGTGTTTTTGCATCGTTAGTATCACGTTGTACAGTTACTGTAACAATAGAAATATAAGTTATGTTTTTAAGTAACATTTGTAGCATGTGTTTGCATCTTAGTTTTTTAATCATAGAACTTGCATGTTTTTGTACAATTTTAAAAGTAAGGTTGTTTCAAAGCTACAAAAGCCCAACAACTTTTTATTTTAAGGTGATTTTACACAATATCCAAACATAATTAAGCTGAGTATCGTACACACTGGTCCTTTAAACTCTACGCACGCTGTTGTCTTTATTGTTTCTCGTCTTCCTCTCACTTTAATAGTCTGTTTTCTTCATGAACACAAATCACTCGGTGCGACCGGTGCGTTGCGTTTCCTCCTGATCCCGCACATAATGTCACGTCAGGTCTCATATCAGCGTGATGTCTGTGTGCAGGGTCATTTCTGCTGCTCAGAGTCAGACAGGGGCCACTGCTCGCCGCCGAGCCGCCGTGCTGCGGTGATTTGTAAGCCGATTTGTTCCTTTATTTCCCCTGGCCATACACATGCAGTCACAGGGCCTTTATACTCACACAAACACACTCAACACTCGCTCGCTCACACACATCAGGCAAAAAAAATATAAAGTAAAACACACACACACACACACACACACATGAAGGCCCTCCTCCCCGAGGACAATCTGTTCTGAATCGCATTACAGCCATTTCCCATTCTGTAGGAGGAGACTGGCCCCAGCAGAAATCAAATATTTATCATGTTGTATTAACCCCCACTGCTGCCCTGCACACGCACACACACACACACGTTTGCGCTTCTATCAAAGTGAGGACCCCCATTGGTTTAATACATTCTCTAGCCACTTGCCCTAACCATCACAACTAGATGCCTAACCCTAATCCTAACCCTAACCTAAACCCAATCCTAACCCTAAAACCAGGTCTAAACCCTGAAAAGGCCCTTTAATGAAGTGAGGACCAGACAAAATGTCCTCACTCTGCAGCAAGTACAAGAAAACACACACACACACCACTTCTACACACTGAATTCATTATCCTATTAGGTCATAGCTCAGGCACTGTGTGTGTGTGTGTGTATACCTGGTAGTCCTTATGTTGTGGGGACCTAAATCACGTTATGGGGACTTGTCTTCCTTATGGGGACAAAACGTAAATGACTCCATTTTAAGGTAAAGACATGTTTTAAAGTTAGGCTGAGGTTAGGGTTAGGGTTAAAGGTCATGGCACTAGTAATTTGGGTTAAGTTTAGAGTAAGTCTGCAGCAAATGAATGGAAGTCAATGTAATGTCCTCTGAAGTCATGGAAACCAGAGTCTGTGTTTGTTTTTGTACTTGTTGCAAAGTGAGGACCAAAAATCATTTTCACTTCTTTAAAGGGCTTTTCCAGGGTTAAGACCTGGTTTTAGGGTTAGGATGAGAATTGGGTTTAGGTTAGGGTTAGGGTTAAGGTTAGAATTGGGTTTGGGTTAGGGGCTAGAGAGTGAGGGTCCTCACTTTGATAGAAGCATAAACGTGTGTGTGTGTTTGAGAGAGACAGATGCGACAACCTACGGTTTTACAAAAATGAAACTCTGTGAATTAAAAATATGCACTACAAAGATTTCCAAAAGCCTATGTCCGTGTCTCCAAGTGTGTCCTGTCAACAGTTTTACTACGGTCGTCAACAGAAAGATTGTTTTTTGGGCCACAAGTATTTTTTGTTGCAGTACCACAAGTGGCCACTGGAAAAAAACGTTAGCTGTGATGGAGGAATGCGCGGTGCATGTGGGGGGCGTGGCCTCAATAGTCCTGCAGTAAGTCATGTACAACTATATGTTCCTGTGATTTAGGAATAATATTGATATTCAATTGTATCTGCTTCAAATTTGACTGTTTTAGCCAAATATTATGATACAATATTTTATTTAAGAGAGTTAAGAGTCTTTATTGTCATTGTACAGTAGTACAGAGTACAATAGCACAACGAAATTGGGGCACAGCTCTCCCCTCTGTGCAAAGGTAATATATAAATATATATAAATATAGAATATAAATAACCAAAACAACAATTATTTAACAATTATTTTTTTAATAAGTTCACAACCTTCAAGTTTTAAAATGCCAACTTTGTTCCCATGGTAATTTTCCACTTCCGCAACCCTAATGCATCGTTCCATTTACATCGGAAGTCGTGGGTCAGAACCGGGAGTGAGGTCACCTCGGAGTTGACCACGTTACAGTAAAGAAGCTGAGAAAAACATGGATGCAAATGTTTCTCAGAATGGCCATAGTTAAGGTTCTCAAAGTTCAGGTATTCACATAGAAGCCTTTTAATTAGTTAGACTTAAAACACCGAAGTCCTTCTATTATTATGGTTCTTGTCTTCGTGAAGATCTGAGTCCAGCAGAGAATGTTAAAAACAAACTTCAATTCAAAATTAAAATTTGTTTGTATTGCATCAAATTACAACAAACGTACATTAACTCAAGACACTGGTTTACAAATGTCCGTTTCCTGTCTTAATCTGTTAAAACTGTCTTTGTTTTATTTTTTTTAGAAATAACTTTTACAGCTTAAGTCTATAATATCTTAAGAATATGTTCATGTCTTTATCTCACTGTTAGACAGACTTTTCCAACAGGAAGCTGAAGTTTGTAAACCACTCACTCTCCCACACCAAAGTCCATAGAGAAAATCAGCGATTTTACATCACAGCACACAGGAGTTGTTGATCCACTGCTGCCTCCATCAGTAAGTTCTAATGTGTTATTTTGTCACTTCAGTGTTTGAAATCCTTTGTTCAGATTGACCTCAGTGACACAAAGTGACCACACGAGGCAGCAGTAGACCAGCAGCTCCTGTGTCCCTGTGAGCTAAAATCACTGGTTTTCTCTATGGACTTTGGTGTGGGACAAGAAGAAGTTTGAAAATGTCAGTTTCTGATCAGAAAAGTCTCTAACAGTGAGATAAAGTGGCAAAAATACTCTTTTTCTTTTGTCCATGGTGCTCAAAGCCATGTTTTCAGTGAAAGCGAGTGTCTTTGTCTCCAGCTGGTTTTTACTGATTTCCACATGTCAGTACTTCATACAACTACACTTTAAAACAATGAACTATCGCATTAATTCATAGAAATATGAATTATGTAATATATATATATATAGGTATATATATACATATATATACCTATATATATACATTTTACAGTATCTTAACTGTTACTTTAAAGGTTTTTAAGACCAGACAGAATACATGACAGTTTCTATTGGACTCCAACACACACACACACAGGTTTCCATGACCTCAGAGGACATTACATTGACTTCCATTCATTTCCTGCAGACTTACTCTAACCTTAACCATAATTACTAGTGTCCTAACCCTAACCCTGACCC
>JAFBJR010000421.1:1928787-2034829 GCA_016785285.1 Brachirus orientalis
CACACACACACACACACACACATTCCGCTTGTCTTTTCCTGCAGGAACAGAAAGTGTTTGGATTCATGACCTAAACATTGTGATAATCAATATTCTGGTTGTTATGGTGATCAAATTGCACTCATTTGTTTTGTTGTTGTTTGTTTTTTTGTCCGTTTCCCCTGTGGCAGGTCAGGACTAATGTCCCCTGTCACTGCATGTCTTGATAAAGTGTCTTATTACCAAACAAACAGGAATTTTAAGATTTCTATGAATATGTGAAGGAATCAGAGAGTGATTGTGTCGTTTTTGACCTCACTGGGGGGAGTGTTTACTGTATTTGAGTTGTTTTCTGCCTTGTGTGTTTCCCACAAGTTAAGGAACTTTTCTTCTTCTTCTTCTTCTTGTTCTTCTTCTTTGTCCTAAACTCCGCGTACTGGAGGGTAAAAAGGCAATTAGACACCGTGAAAAACAACAGCAGCGTCTCCCGCCAAACATTTATCTCCGTCCTGCTGCTACAAAAGCCAACTGGTCGGGCCGTCCACCCCTGTTAGCTGCGCGGCGTTAAGGACAGATTTATTGATGTAAATATTTTGACTCCTTGACATTGGAGATAACTCGGATTTTTACGAGGCAATATTTCCGCCCGCTTCCTTTTTTTTACATTAGGTGAATATTGCACTTAAAACTCCACCATTTAATTATTTGCACCGGCCCAATAAACATGACTTTATGGCGTCCATAAATCATCCAAACAAAAACACACTTCACACTGTTAATCTCGCATATTCCACCATAAAGCACCGTCTATAAAAAGACGTGTTTTACACCAAATGTGCGTCGCTGAATACCTTAAGTAAATGTAATAAATGTGGCGAGCACGGTGTGTAAATCTCACATGCCACATGTTGTTAATTTGATACATTAGGCAATAATTTGTTATAAATAATTGTTTATTGGCTGAGACATCCTGTACTGAGGCCTAATGATATGTGCTTAGCAAGTTTTAAGGGATGGTCCAATCAGCAGCACAACTTTCCAGCAGCAGGACCGTTCGTTAAGAGAACAGACAAAATTATGGCCATTTAATTGTTGGTATACTTCAAAACAGCAAATCATTAAAGGGAGGGAAATTACATTTTTAAATTGCTGCTTTAAACGTGGATTTTAATGTTATGCATGATAGCTATAAAACATCTTAACTTAAAGGTGTTTTCACCACTTAACAAAAGACTCAAATTATAAAATCTACGTCAGTTTAAGTCTACAGTATCTTAAGAATGTGTTCACATTTTTACCTCAGTATTAGCCAGACTTTTCCAACAGGAAACTCAAGTTTGTAAACCACTCACTCTCCCACACCAAAGTCCATAGAGAAAATCAGTGATTTTAGCTCCCGGTGACACAGGAGCTGCTGGTCTACTGCTGCCTCGTGTGGTCACTTTGTGTCACTGAGGTAAATCTGAACAAAGGATTTCAAACACTGAAGTGACAAAATAAGACATTTGAACTTAGTGATGGAGGCAGCAGTGGATCAACAACTCCTGTGTGCTGTGATGTAAAATCACTGATTTTCTCTATGGACTTTGGCGTGGGAGAGTGAGTGGTTCAGTATTTTTGGGGGGGAAGTACTAAAATATACATCAGTTTAAGTCAACAATATCTTCAGAACATGTTCACGTCTTTATCCCACTGTTAAACTTTCTTTTCTGACAGGAAACTGAACCAGCCGGAGACAAAGACACTCGCTTTCACTGAAAACATGGCTTTGAGCACCATGGACAAAAGAAAAAGAGTATTTTTGCCACTTTATCTCACTGTTAGAGACTTTTCTGACCAGAAACTGACATTTTCCAACTTCTTCTTGTCCCACACCAAAGTCCATAGAGAAAATCAGTGATTTTAGCTCACAGGGACACAGGAGCTGCTGGTCTACTGCTGCCTCGTGTGGTCACTTATGTGTAGCAGGACGATAATTTCAATTCACTGATTTTCTCTATGGACTTTGGTGTGGGAGAGTGAGTGGTTTACAAACTTCAGTTTCTTGTTGGAAAAGTCTGTCTAACAGTGAGATAAAGATGTGAGTTTCAAATATCATAGTTTTAAGCTGACATAAATTTTATTATGTGGCTAAAACTAAGTTGTTTCTTGGCATAGGGGGCGCTCACGGCACTAAATCGTGTTTGTGCATGAACACAGTGTGACAACAGTGCTGTGTCTTATTTCCATATTTTCCACATTTTTATTCAATTTTCATTTTAAACACTACGGTTCACTTTTGTCACCTTTAAGCTTCATAGAAGGCCATTGTGGTCGTAATAAAATTCAAAAAACAAATGGAATCTGCCAACTGTGACGTAATGTATTCACTTATTTATAATTTCCGTTCATTGTATTCACCCTCTTTCTCTCTCACACAAAAGTTTGAGTAAAAAAACAGGCTCGGTGATGTCGTTAAGGTTTCTCCTGCCTCGGACTTTATTTCTTCTTCTTCCTCTCCTTTTGTTTAAAAACTTTGAATTTAAACTCGAAGGCGATAAACAGACGTTTGTGTCTTTGTTTTCTCTGACAGGAGAATGAGTGTCTCTCTTCTTCTTCTTCTTCTTCTTCTTCCTCCTCCTCCTCCTCGCTGGTCGTCGACATCGCCTCACCATTATTCTGCATTTGTTTTGTTGGAGAGAAGCCAAGCGCTGAGCAGTTAGAGAGCAACTTTGAATTGAGTTAAGTTCCTACACAAAGGAGTCTCTTTCTTATTTTATACTCACGTTGTGCTGAGTTTCTTCACACTGGAGAGCTTTACGTTTGTTGTATTAAAGGTCAATTTTTCGAATTTGCTCCATTGTGACGTTGTGGCAAAAACAACCATGTGGAAAAATAACTCTTTTAAACAATGAATGATGAGCATGAGCTCGTCATCCAGTTTGCTGTGCCTTGTTATTCTAATAAGTTGCCTTTATATTCATTATTGTTATGTGTTGTTTCAGAGACCAACATCTTCACATCTTCATTGTGGCACCTGAATAAAGTCCAGAATTCAGGACGGATTTCCCGCTCACAAAGTCAGAGCATCTTCATAAACCTCATAAACCTGACAGTTGCTGTGTCAAAGTGTCCTCTGTCCACCAGGGGTCAGTATGTCCCCTATGTGTTCAGAGACTGACAGAAAAAAAGAGAATGAAACACATTTCAAGTCTTCATTCCTTTATAACAGTTTCAGTCATTGTTGCTTTTCAGACTTTGAATTTGTTTTGGATGAAACAGAAAAATGAAGTAAATTTATTTAAGTTTATTACATATTTTGACACTGTTTTGAAGTAAAACACTGACAATAATGTCAGATTATTGACTTTTTAATGAGTATATTTAACTCAAATTTTATTCATGTGAAAAGGATTGGAGCCATATGTATGTCAGAAACAATTTTTGAAAAAGCCAGAATTCTGAGAAAAAGTTAAAATGCTGAGATTAAAGTCAGAATTCAAAAATCATAATTCTGAGAAAAAAACTGACTTTAATCTCAGAATTCAGGCTTTGTTTTTTTCCATGTGGCCCTAATCCTCCTCTGTATTCTATGCAGGAGTTTGACGCTCACATGCTCTTTGTGTTATTGAGCAGAGAGAGACACTCACAGTTTCACCTTCACGGACATTTATGTTCTGAAGTCACATTAAATCACGCGAGTTTCTGTGAGATGTCAAATCCCTGAAATGCTTTGTTTAATCACCAAGTGTGTGGACCTGAGTCTGGACTGGATCGTCTAATCTGTGCTTCCTCAGGATTAAAACACACAAAATTGGTTATAAAGTGTGTTGTGTCCGTGGTCTCCCTCATTATTTAATCCAGGTAAAGGTAAAGTCATGTTTTATGGTTAGGTCAAAGTTAATGTTAGTGTTAGGCCAGTTATAATTATGGTTACGGTTAGATTAAGTCTCCAAGAAATTAATGTAATGTCCTCTGAAGTCAGGTGTGTGTGTAGCTGGTCTTCCTTATGTTGTGGGGACCTAAATCTGTCTCTACACTCAAATTTTGGGGACTTGTCTTTCTTATGGGGACAAAAATCAAGTCCCCATAACGTAAATGACTCCATTTTGAGGTGAAGACATGTTTTAAAGTTAGGCTGAGGTTAGGGTTAGGTTAAGCTTAGGGTCAGGGTCAGGGTTAGGGTTAGGACACTAGTAATTATGGTTAAGGTTAGAGTAAGTCTCCAGGAAATGAATGGAAGTCAATGTAATGTCCTCTGAAGTCATGGAAACCAGTGTGTGTGTATATGTGTGTATGTTCTTGTATGGATATAAGCAATGTATTATGTCTATGAGGGTCCTCACTATGACTGCTGCGCAAACGTGTGTGTGTGCTTGTGTGCGTTCTTGTACTTGCGGCAGAGTGAGGACCAAAAATTGTATAAAACTTACAAAGTGAGGACATTTTGTCTGCTCCTCACTTCTTTAAAGGGCTTTTTCAGGGTTAAGACCTGGTTTTAGGGTAAAGGTTAGAGAATGCATTATGTCTATGAGGTTCCACACTATGAGTGTTTGTTTGTGTGTGTGTGTGTTCTTGTACTTGCTGCAGAGTGAGGACCAAAAATCAAATAAACCCAACAAAGTGAGGACATTTTGACAAAGTGAGGACATTTTGGCTGGTCCTCACCTTTTCACCCCCTCAAAGGGCTTTTTCAGGGTTAAGACCTGGTTTTAGGGTCAGGATTAGAATTGGGTTAAGGTTAGGGTAAGGGGCTAGAGAATCTATTATGTCTACGAGGGTCCTCACTTTGATAGAAGCACAATCGTGTGTGTGTGTGTGTGTGTGTGTTAGAAGAAGGAGTGTGATACATATAACTACAAGCTGTCGTTTTTGTTCACTCACTCCTGTGGTAAAATGGACGACATACATCGTCTCTTATTGTGTGTGTGTGTGTAGATGGTGGGGGGGCAACAATGCAATTCCAGTTGCCCTTGGGTGTGTGGAGGCTCTGGTCACTCGGGGAGTGTGATGCAGGAGTCACATGGTTCAGATGGATCACATCAATTTGCCACAAAAACAATATACCCCCCCCCACACACACACACACACACACACACCTCCTCTCCTCCTTCCTCTCCCTCCCTCCCTCATACACTCCTCCTCCTCTTTTCTTCACTCCATCATCACATAATATATCAGAGGAATGAAACCCAGACTCCACTGTTCTCACAGAATATCTGCTCTTTCTTCATGCTCCTATGTCAATCAATCAATCAATCAATCAATCAATCAATCAACCAATCAATCAATCAATCAATCAATCAATCAATCAATCAATCAATCAATCAATCAATCAGTCACATTGTATTTGTACTGCACGTGTCACCCACCAAAAATACAGAAATCCCTTCACATTAATGACACATTACTTTTACCCACGAAAAGGCTGTAAAAAAGATCACAAAGAATAGAAAACACACCCAAAACTGAAATGGATGCATAACTAAATAAAGAATAAACACCACTAAAATCTTAAGTGACATTAAAATAAGAAAGAACATTATGATTAAAACTGAGCTTCTGTTCATTTGGAGCTTATTTTATTCTGAAACATTAAAAAAAATGACTTAAAGCTTATTATTTCTTAGTTGTTTCATTTGTTTCCTGTTGTTTTTAATGGTTTGACCAAGTCATTAAATCAATAAATACACAGATCAGCCACAGAACCTTTGAACCACTTCTTACAGTTTTGAGGCTGATCCCTCTCAATAATAATAATAATAATAATAATAATAATAAGAATAATAAGTTCAGTCCAGGATAATAAATAAATGTATTTAAGATTAAATAAGCTAAATTAAAAAAAAATTAAAAATAACTTTTAAGTGATAACATCTTTAATCCATAATTAAATTGATATATTATAATGTATTTATTTCCTACATTTGCTTGAACAGTATGATGATAATTCTCTAATTAAATATATATATATATATATATAAATTATATTACAAATGTTACATATATTAATTTACATTTTACACCTGCGTATATCATCATATATGCTGAGGATGATGATGTGTCATTAGAGAGGTTTACATATATAATACTGTATATATATCATATACAGTTTATTACATTTTGGAATTGTTTTCTGTTTTTATTTTAGTTTTTGATTATTTCTCTGTGATTTTTGAATGTCTTGAATGAATATACATGTTTTATCTGTCACTGATTATTCTTCTTACATTTATGTTCATCCTAATGTTAGTTTTTTAAACCAATAAATTTTTAAAAAGAATATCTTTCATTTTTGGTACTCTTTTCTTTTTTAAAAATAAAGACAATAAGAGAAAAGAAAAACACCGCTGTGGTCAAGGTTTATATTTTTAAAAAAAAGAAGAAAGAAACAGCCGGTGGGTGACAATTATCAATCAATAAATAATATCACTGATATTATGAATTATATATATATATATATATATATATATATATATATAATTATATATATATATATAATAGTCTAAATAACAATATGGTTCTTTAAAGTTAGGCAGGTCACTACTGCCACCCTGTGGTGATCTTTGGAACAGCACAGGAGGAGGACGAAGACACACAGAGAAGGAAACACAGGTTTGATTTTAATTTGACATTTGATTTTAAACTCAACATTTTCACTCATTTTAATTCATTTACATATAACACACACACTCACTGGTTTCCATGGCTTCAGAGGACATTGCATTGACTTCCATTCATTTCCTGGAGACTTACTAGTGTCCTAACCCTAACCCTGACCCTGACCTTAACCTAACCCTAACCTCAGCCTAACTTTAAAACATGTCTTCACCTTAAAATGGAGTCATTTACGTTATGGGGACTTGATTTTTGTCCCCATAAGGAAGACAAGTCCCCATAATGTGAGTGTGGAGACACATTTAGGTCCCCACAACATGAGGAAGACCAGCCACACACACATAGAGTAAAATCTGTAGTGTTGAAGTATGTGTTTGCTCAAAACTTAAAATAATCCTCTAAAATAAGCTATTTTAGTGTTTAGGTGGGGCCACATGGTGGTGTAGTGGTTAGCACTCTTGCATTTGCAGCAAGAAGACCTGGGTTTATGACCCGGTCAGAACAAGGGCCTTTCTCACATGTTCTTCCCGTATGTGTTTGGGTTTTCTCCAGGTTCTCCAGTTTCCTCCCGCAGTGTGGATGGTTGTCTGTCTCTGTGTGACCCTGTGATGGACTGGTGACCCTGTGATGGACTGGTGACCCTGTGATGGACCCTGTGATGGACTGGTGACCCTGTGATGGACTGGTGACCCTGTGATGGACTGGTGACCTGTCCGGCACAGGTCCATCACTGCGCCCCCCATGACCCTCATGTGGAGGATAAAGCAGTAGAAGATGAGTGAGTGAGAGAAACCAAGAAGAGGAAACAGAAAATAAAAGAGGGACAACAAGATTTCCAGAGTTCTTTGATCATCTCAAATCATAAAGGGTCCAAAATTCAAATCTACACTTCAAAAAACAATGTTTCAATGTGTCACATTGATTTCAGAAAACTAATTATGTATTGAAAAAAAAAATTAGCTAATAGGATTGTACCAATATTGGTATCTGTATCTGTACCAGGATCTGAAACAGTACTGGTATCTGTATCTGAGCTGATATCACATCAATATTGGTATTGGTATCAGTATCTGCACTGGTATCATATTAGTATTGATATCAGTGTTGGTATCAATATTTATTTTAGTATCCTATTGGTATCTGCACTGGTTTCTTATCTGTATTGATATTTGGATCTGTATTGGTATCTATACTGGTACTGTATCAGTGTTGGTATCAGTATCTGTAGTAATATTGTTGGTATCGATATCAGTATCTGTATTAGTACCTACGTTGGTATCGTATCTGTAGCTGTATCTGCACTGGTCTCATATCTGTATTGGTATACCATTGGTATTGATATCAGTGTTGGTATCAATATTTATTTTACTATCATATCGGTATCTGCACTGGTTTCTTATCTGTATTGGTATTTGTATTGGTATTGGTATTTATACTGGTATTGTATCAGTTTTGGTATCAGTATCTGTAGTAATATTGTTGGTATCGGTATGAGTATGGGTATCTGCATTGGTACTGTATTTGTGTTGGTATCAGCATCTGTAGCAGAACAGTATTGGTATTAGTATCAGTAACAAATGTGTCGTACCCGTCCTCTCTTCATTCCTCGGTTTCTGTCTTCACACTGTGCCTTTTCTTTCCCTCATTCACCTCCAATCAATCCCACTCAGCTGTGCAGTTGGGAAAGAAATAACAGGCCCTGAAATAATAGCGTAAAGTGAAGTATTACTGTAATACTTCAATAGAAATAACCTGGTTCCAACGTTTTGAAAGGAGCAGGCTCCGTTGCCCAAGGCTACACTGTAATGTGTGAGTGAAAGTATATGAGCTGTCACTTCAGATTAGAGAACAGCCTCAGTGTTTCTTTGACGGAGAGGAAACAGTGGTAATAGGAGGTGGAGGGAATTACACTTCATACTAAAATACACTTGTGAATGGAGAAGAGAGCCAACTGTGACATATGTCATTGTTTAACACCACATCAACTGGTCCAGAATTACACAGTGTGTGATATATTAATATACTGAGTATATTTTATATAATATACTCCCTGGAGGATGCTGAGTCTGAAAACAGTTTTCCTAAATATCCACACAAAAATATATAATTTAATGTTTTTTATATGTGGAAATGCATTAATACAAATAAAAAAATGGGAGTTTGTGTGTATAACTAGTAAGTAGTATAACTAGTGCAGTAACCATTCAATATGTGCCTTGTCTGTGTTTGTGTTATTATTATTATCTGTATTGGTATCGCATCTGTGTCTGTATTAGTATTGATATCACAACAAATGGTTGTATTATTCAACAAAAGTTCTTTTTCATTTAATTTAAATTATATTTTTACATCAAACATGAATGCAGAGATTGAAATAATGGCAAAATAATAACAATTACAAATAAGTAATTCTGTCAGCACTGTGTGAGACGGGATGGAAGTGGCTCTTTTAGCAACATATCTGTTGCGTTCCTATAGCACTATAGTTCCTATAGTGTCTTGCAATTTCTTATCCAAACAATGTCAAAGTCACAGTTATGGACAGTTACGTCAATAACAGACAGACAGACAGACGTTCCTCACATTTTTAAATAGATAATATTAATATAGATAGATAATTCCTGCCATCATCATGGTATCCAGCAATTATACTGCGTTCCATTTACACTGGAATTCAGAAGTGGGAGTGATGTCACCCCCCCCAATTTGAGAAATCAGAAGCACAAACGTATCTTGGACTAGCAATGGTATTTTACGCACACAATTTTGCTTAGCAACACGTGTGCAGTCATAAATTAAACTGTTTTAATGTGAAACAAATACAACAGAAGTGCTATTAACAGTAAATGTAACAGAATTCGGAGAACTTGTTTTAATAAAAACCACTGAAACCGACCAAATCAATGATCAAAATAGTTGACAGTTAACTTAGTAATCGATTATTTGAGCAATCGTTGCACCCCTAACAAGTATTATCTGAAATGAAAGGTGATAATGAGCTTTTAGATCATGTAATATGGATCATGGACTTTATTTTAGAGTTTATTTACAGTGTATTGTCAGCTTTATATATTCAGATATTATTTATGAAACATATCACCCAGCCTTATATGAATATCATTATTAAACAATATAAATAGTACTATAATAATACGATTTTCCCCCTTTATCGTCCAACCCTACTAGGATCACCACTAAGTACTGTTACTCAAATGTGTTATTTCACTCTGTTTATCACTGAAATGTTCTCTCACCGGTCACTTTACATGAGTGATGTGTACCTAATAAAGTGACCGCCGACCGTATAAACGGTCCAAACTCGGTAAACGCACCAAACTGTGTATTTTACGAGCGGCTATTGAAGGCAGCGGCGCGCGACCATTGGTTGAGCCGCGGTGGTCACCTGACCCAAACTCCGAAGTCACGTGACTCATGTTCCATCCTCGCCATTTTGCAATGTGGGAGAGAGGGGAGGCCACTTTTTTATGTCTAACGAATAAAAACTATCAGGACAGTTTGATGTGTTGAGGACAAAGAGCGCCTCCGTGACAGTGAGTATGTTTTCATTCAAAAACGGTGACGTTTGTTTACGTCACACACTAACCGGAAATATCATTAAAATGCCCTTATAGCAACAGGGTGAGACTCGCGCGCGTGTGTGTGTATGTGGGCAGCTAGCTGCTAAGCTAACAGTGTGTGTGAGCGCCCTGTTCGCTTTTTCGCCTCCCTGTTCTTTTGTTTACTTTTGTTTATTAGTAACATTAACATCTCCACGTGGTGACGTCACGGCAGCTGCGGTAAATTAGGCACAGTAGTTGTGTTTTTGTTTTATTGTAGTGGTGTTTCAAGAGTTTCAACTCCATAGAGGGATGAAGAGTGTGTGTGGGGTGGGTGGGGGGTGGGGGGCAGGCAGGGTTGCCAGGGTTGCCAGGGTTGCCAGGTTTGAGTGACAAAATCAGATGTCCCCCCCTAAAAAATAAGACAGAGATCTCAAACATGTGGCCTGCGGGCCATTTGCGGCCCACCACTTAATATCAAGTTATAATGTGTTGAGTATGTTTTTGAATTAATAGTTTAATTTAGCATCACAAATATGCTTTTTTATTGCCAATATTCATTGTTCCATGTCAACAAAGACACTATTGCATTTTGTCATAAATATTATGGCAGTATTGTACGGTTGCTTTTTCCCAAAAAAAGTTGAGCTTGTTTTCCCTTGACTGGCCCCAGACTAGACACACAGTGGCCCCCAGGTTATTTGAGATTGAGACACCTGATTTTAAAACTGTCACCTGACACAACAGGTACAACAGCATCACTGGCATTGTCTCATCTTCAAGAGGTGGATTTTAAAGTAAATATGATTACTGGAGTGGCATCAAAGAAGGTTTTATTGATTGGTTTATTAATGGTTGTGCCGGTAGCGTGTGAATGGGTGACACAGATGCTCTATGAAAGTGTGAGTGAATGGATGAATGGCGAAAAACGAAGTGTAAAGCAGCTTTGAGACTAGAGAAGTGATATATATAAATACAACCCATTTACTCTTATCATAATTAAAATATAGTGAACACTGAGGCGGCGCTAGCGGTACTAGCAGTAGTGTTACTGTAGTTAGTAGCAGCAGTGGTACTTGCTGCAACAGCGTCACTAGCAGAAGCACTAGAGCTACTAGGTGGAGCCACCTGCTGCTAGTACTGCTAGTAATTAGTAGCGGCATTGGCAACAGCATCACTACTAGCATCACTAGCAGTAGTACTGTTGGTAGCAGCAGTGGTACTACCTGTGGTGCCACCTACCACTAATTCCACTAGCTGTAAGTATCAGTATTGGTTCTACCTACTAACTGCTAGCAGTACTAATTACTAGTTGGTAACAGCAGTGGTACTAGCAACGGCAGCGTCGCAGTGCTAGCCGTACTAGTGGTAGCACTACTGACAGCTATATTAGCATCACTATTATCACTAGCACTTCGCCTCTGAGTTTACAGTAAATATAAATATAGATCAATTCACTGATTCAAAAGGTAGGGCTGCCACTATTGGTTATTTTCATAATTAATCAATATGTCGATTATTGTCTTGATTAATTAACTAGTTTTTTGGTCGAGAAAAAGTTTTCTTTTAATTTCTATGTTCTGTGGAGTAGAGAAACCAGAAAATATTCACATTTAAGTAGAAAACCGCTCAAACAGATTAGCAAGCTATCACAGTTGATGATTAATTTACTCGGGATTACTCAGTGCAGCTCAGCACTAAAGCAAACAGTTCCTTGACGAATCTGTTGACATTATGTTGTGTCATGCACTGACTGTTCACTAATGAGCCAAAATATCAAAAGAATAATTCAGGCTTTGAATGATTGTATAAAGTACTGACATGTACATTCACAAACCTATTTATTAAGTACACAGGACACTTTAAGAACTGGTAGGAGTGGAACCAGGTGTGGTTTTTGCTGTTGTAGCACGTCTGTGTCAAGGTTTGACTTTGGTCATAACGAGTGGGAAGTGGTCTGTGATATCTTGAGAATGTGATCACTTGAACTGAAGTTTATATTGCACCAAAACCATTCTCATTCTCCTGCACCAAAACCCATACATAAAATCATTGATTTTACATCACAGCACACAGGAGTTGTTGATCCACTGCTGCCTCTATCAGTAAATTCAAATCTTTTGTTTTGTGACTTCAACATTTATAGTCCTTTGTTCAGATTTACCGAGGCAGCAGTAGACCAGCAGCTCATGTGTCCCTGTGAGCTAAAATCACTGATTTTCTCTATGGACTTTGGTGTGAGAGAGTGAGAGGTTTACAAACTTCAGTTTCATGTTGGGAAATTGGAAAAAACAGTGAGATTAAGAAGTGAGCATATTCTGAAGATATTGTGTAGATTTTATTAGTTGAGCCTTCTGTTAAGTGACTAAAATCTGTTTGTGAGTGAAATAGGTATATGGTGAATTAGCATACAGGGCTAAACCTGATGATTTAGAGCAATAATAACAACTGAAACTGGAATTAGTTACAGTTTCCAATGTTGATAGTTTACATTTTTAGCATTCTTCGCCATCTTGGTGCTTTGTCATGTAAGCAAAACAGGTCTACTCAACCAGCAGACGAAGAAATTAAACGCCTTAAAAGTAGCCCAGGACCTGGCAACCCTGGTGGGTGGAATATTTTTAGCCCCCTGACATAACAGGTGCTCATCTGAGAGAGGTCTAAGCTGCACATGATGGTGTGTCTCCAGCCTTCACTTGTGAGGAAAAATGGTTTCAGTACTAATTCAAACGTCTTTTCTGTGTTTCGCTGATTTACTAAGACATTTTCATAGAAGTTGATGTAAATAACTGTTGTGTCCAGACTCCGGGATTTAATATGATAACATGGTTCCTGTTTGTGGTTTATAGTAACCAGTACTTGTTGCATGGATGTCTCTGATATTGTCACTCACTCACACAGAAGCAGAAGTGGGGGAAAAAGAGGAAGGTGAATTGTGGTCAGAAAGTGTCAAATAAGGAAAGTCTGGGATTCATTGAGATGAACTGACTATAACCTCATTTCCCTGAGACTTTAGTTTGTAAACACACACACACACCTAAATGAAGTGTTAACAACCCTTTTTTATTGACCAGAAGCAGCAGACCCAAAAACAAAAGAAACCTTTATTCTTTATTCTTATGTAGGGCTGCAATGATTACTAATTATTGTAATAATTAGTTAATCAGTTTGAGTGTTTTTCTTTTAATAATTGCAACCAGTTTTGTCTTCTTAAATGTGAATATTTTCTGGTTTCTTTGCTCCATATAACAAATAAATTATTAAAACAGAATAACCTTTGGTTTGTGGACAAAACTAGACAATTGAGAACATCATCATTCCCAGGTTTGGGAAACGCTGATCAGCATTTTCTGACATTTTTGACCAAACAGTACTCAATTCATCAAGAAAGATCTTGACAGATTAATCGACTGTGAGAATAATCATTAGTTGCAGCCCTATCCTTGTTTAGCAGTAAACAGTAAACACTGTGCATTAAATAAGTAATTTCCACTTCAGAAAGCAGTAATAAAAGGGAAAGGGAAATAAAGGAAAATATGTGACAGACAAATTAAAGTGTTTTGTATAACACATATATATACTTTAGGGATTCAAAATAATATTTTAATTCAATTTATTAGAAATAACTTTGGGTTGTTTTTGATCATTTGGATTTGTGTACATGACATTTTCCTAATAAAGAGATTTATGATGGTGATATGTTTTTATTTTCAAAGATGAACCCTGAAATTATGTTTTCCACTTCAATATGTGTTTCATAGGAAATAAAACATAACTTTTCCAGAAAACAATTCAAAATGAGCACTTAAAAATAAGATCATTATGATATCTTCTGTTTTGGTTTGTCCTCAATATCTGGAAACCTAGGAAGATGAGCATTTGTTTTTGAATAGAAGTTGTAAAAATATTTAAGATGGTTTTGACTGATATCGTAAATTTAAAAGAAAATTTAAAGTTTATTTTCCTTTTTTAGAAAATATCAATGAGTGCAAAACAAATCTTTCCACTCCAGTGACGACCTACTGTAATTTTTTTGTTTTTTGTGCATTAGCAGCAGGCATTTAACTAGTGGAATTAATTTGATGAAGTTTACGAGGTTTCTTGAACACATCTTGACAACATGCTGTAGATCAGCGGTGCCAAATTTGGGGTCCGTGGGCCACATTTGACCCAGGCTCCTTTTTTTGGCCTGCCTCATTTTTCCCCATTCCCCATTTGGCCCCACGGCTTCCAAGCTGCAGTTTACTTTCTGACCACAGTTTTATATGGAGGGACAAGGGGGCGCTGTTGAGTTCCTGGCTCTGCCTGTCAGCAGGCTCATGACACGAGTGAAGAGCAGAGGATACGATGGAGCGCTGTAGTGTCAGGCAGTGGCACACGTGTAAAAGAAAAACAGTTGGAAAAACAATTATTTTTGATGATATTTTTCCACTGAAATGGATTCCTCGGCAGTGTGTCTTATCTGTAGACAGAGAGAGGCAGTTTTACAAGAATTCAACATTTGTGGTCATTAAAAAAACCAAACATTTACCTCAATTCGCGTTGTCCAATTCTCTACTCATTACCCAATCTAATTTTATATTCATATTCTTAAATTCTCATCCATCCAACTGTTTTCAAGTTGCTTAAAGGCACAGTGCTACAAGGGCATGTGTTACTGCTCAATTCACGTTTTTAGTTACCGTAAATTCGCTCGATAAGCCGCTACTTTTTTCCCACGCTTTGACCCCTGCGGCTTATAAAGTGATGTGGCTTATTTATAGATTTTTATGATTTCCTCAATCGCCCCACCGGGATAAATAAATTTTTCTGAATCTGAATATGTTCGGAAAAAAGACGGTATGGTTATCTCATTTTACTGCTGTATTACAGCTGTGTTACTGCCATGTTTAGTAATTAAACATTTAAAATAATTTTTCTGTGGACCATAAAGATCTCATGTTTCAGCGTGGCCACCTGTGGATTATAGTCAGGTGCGGCTTATATGTGTATTTTTTGTTAAATTTTATGAAATTTGGGTGGTGCGGCTTATAGTCGGGTGCACTCTATAGTGCGGTTAATCTCACTGTTAGATCATCAAGGTTGCTTTCCTTTCAAATATGTTTCTCCCTGTTAAAATAAGTATATCATATGGATAAAGTATGTCATATGAATCTGTCATCTTATGAAATTAATAAAGGCCCTTTCAGGCAACATAAAAAAGTGTTTAATAGCTTTAAACATTTACATTTGGGTTTAATAATCTATGATAATAATATGACACATTTCTATGAATTGTGAAGTGATGTAATATGATATACCAGGGTTAGCTGTTCAACATGCACTGAACCCTTCAATACTGTCACTAAGTCTCATGTACTAGAGTTTGACTCTTCATCTGTAAGGTTTTCAACCACACTTAAGGAAAAAGCTCAGTTTAAGGAGATCACACCTGTTGAAAACCCTTTGTCTCTGTTGTCTACCAGGTCATGGAGGAGATGAGCAATGGACCTGTACTCTCCACACACTCCTCCTCTTCCTCCTCCTCCTCCTCCTCTGCTCCGTTGGTGCTGCTGGAATCCTCTTCTCAAAGCCAAAGTCTGGAGAACTCCTCCCAGGTCTTTCAGCACAGGCAAGCGTCCGATTCTCTCATCCAGGTCATCGAGAAGCTGAGCAGAATCGTGGAGAAGCGGCCTCAGCGCCGCTGCACCGCGGTGGGGCAGAAAAGAGCGTTCCGGCTGGCATCTCCTTCACGAGGAGGAGGAGAGGACGGAGTGAGGAGAAGCAGAGGAAACTCTCCCTCTAAGAAAATAAAGAGGGAGCAGGTGAGCATCAAGGAGGAGATATTAGATTGTAACACAGCTGATGGCGTCCTCTCTGGTGACGGTAACAACAACAGTGTGATGCTAATGGAGGTTTTGGGCTGCCCCAAGCGGACAGTAACATGCTATCAGTGCAGCCTGTGTCCGTTCATCTCCCCGACGCTGCCTCTGCTCAAAGAGCACCTGAAGCAGCACAACGAGCAGCACAGTGACCTCATCCTCATGTGCTCCGAGTGCCACTTCACCTCCAGAGACCAGGAGCAGCTGGAGGCACACGTGCGACTGCACTTTGACAACCTGAAGAGGAGTCAACCTCCGCCGGATACGTGCGGCATCGGAAAGGAAGAGGACGAAGTCACGAGGCGCTCAGCGGACGCTTCTCAGGAGCTGCCGCAGAAGAAGAAGAAGAAGAAGTGGTATAGCTACGAGGAGTACGGACTGTACCGCTGCCTGATCTGCAGCTACGTGTGCAGCCAGCAGCGGATGCTGAAGACTCATGCCTGGAAGCACGCGGGTCTGGTCGACTGCTCTTACCCCATCTTTGAGGATGAAGACGGTGCTAACGCAGCGAGAGATGCCCAGGCTGCTGCTAACAACTCCATGACCACAGAGGAAGTAGTCGTCATTTCCCCCGCGCTGCAAGATAAAAGCTTGCAGAAGCTTCCCACCGGCTTTAAACTCCAGCTCTGTGTGCCGCTGAGTGTTGACGGTAAACAGGACGTGTTGACCCGCTCCGTTTCTCATCACGCCAAAAGTCCAAAAACAACAACAGCAGCAGCAGCAGATGTCCTGACCTCCGAGGAGCCTTTAATGGAGGTGCAGGTGACGACGGAGGCGGAGACTGAGGAGCAAAGAGAAGGTCACCAGGATAGTAACTCTGCCACGGACAGTTTACTGTCATCAGCCCAGAAAATCATCAACGGCAGTCCAAACAGTGCAGGCCGCATGAACGTGATCGTAGAACGCCTACCTTCAGCCGAGGATTCGGGCATGGCTGCGAACCCGCTTCTCCTGAACCAAGATGTGGACAGGGAGGAAAGTCTGCTGGGTACGGAGGAGGACGAGCAGCACCGCGTGGTAGCTGTGAAGGACTGCAGTGGAGACACGACTGACGGGGCCTTAAACAGCAACTCTCCGAGGGATGAGAACATTCCACCGGCTGGGCGCAAGAGGACGCACTCAGAGTCTCTCCGCCTGCACTCGCTGGCTGCGGAGGTGCTGGTAGCTATGCCCATGAGGACACCTGAGCTCCATCCGTCCAGCTTTAAGGCAAACCTGAAGACCAGTACGGCCGACTGTCCCAACGTGGACCAGAAACTGGACACGGGTGGACCAAAGTCTTCAGACGCAGGAAAGACAGCAGCCCTGAAGCTTCACAGCAAAGGCAGAGGAAACGAGTTGGAGCGTCTGGACTTTGGGGAGGGAGACGAAGAAGAGGTAGAGCCCACCACCAAAGCTGGCATCAGCCTGTCACTGCTCACCGTCATCGAGAGACTCCGGGAGCGTTCGGACCAGAACACTTCAGACGAAGACATCCTCAAAGAACTTCAAGATAAAGCACAGTTCCAAAACGGAGATGTAGCTGACGTGGTCACAAGCAAGGGCACCGGCAGCTACATGTGCACCATCCCGGGTATGGATGGGTTGGTGGCGTCCCCTGATGGCGGGCTGGTGGACTACATCCCCGGCAGTGAAAGGCCGTACCGTTGTCGCCTGTGCCGCTACAGCAGCAGCAACAAAGGCTACATCAAACACCACCTGCGGGTTCACAGGCAGAGGCAGCCGTACCAGTGTCCCATCTGTGAGCACATCGCCTCCGACAGTTTGGACCTGGAGAGTCACATGATCCACCACTGCAAGAACAGGATGTACCAGTGCAAGCAGTGTCCAGATTCCTTCCATTATAAGGTGAGCAGACTTATCATTTTAAAGGGACAGTTCAGGTTTTCAAGTGTGGTTGTGTGAGCTTCTGACAAAGACTTTAAGGCTCAGTCTCACAGAAAACATGGCACATGGAAAACCAGACTTACCTCATAAAATCTGTCAGCTTAACTGTTAAGAATATGTTCACCACTTAATTTCACCATTTAACAGCCTTTTTCAACTGGAAAATAAAGTTTTTATTGTTTTATAAACCTCTCACTCACCAAATTCCATAGAGAAAATCAGCAATTTTACATCACAGCTCACAGGAGTTGTTGATCCACTGCTGCTTCCATTAATAAGTTCAAGTGTGTGGTGTTTTTTTTTTTTTATAACTTTATGGTTTGAAATCCTTTGTTCAGATTTGCCTCAGTGACACAAAGTGACCACATGAGGCAGCAGTAGACCAGCAGCTCCTGTGTCCCCGTGACCTAAAATCACTGATTTTCTCTATGGACTTTGGTGGAGGACAGGAAGCACTTAAAAAAAGTCACTTTCCAGTTGAAAAAAGACAGTTTAACAGTGGGATAAGGTGGTTAAAAAAATTCAGTACAATATATTTACCTTCTTTCGTTTTTAAACCATAAACATGTTTAAAGCTATAGTATGTAACTTTTTAATACAAACAAATGCTGGTTACATTCAAGCTAATGACTAATATAACCATACAACAATTCTGCGATAATCGATATACTGCAAGACAGTTATATTGCGATACATCACAATGTCTGTCTAAGTGAAGAAAACAAAATGATGAAAAGTTAAAAGTGCAGGATTTCACTAATTATAAGGAATACTGTAGCACTTCATTTGTTATTGCAGCATAGTCCTGCAGCAGGACTGTAAAACAAATGTGTGAAAAAAAAACACATATGAGCACATGTATGAGTCTCATGCATTGCCCTTGTCTGAACAAAAACAAGCGTTGCAGGGAAAGAAAGACAGAGAGAGAGAGACCGGAGGCTCTTCTGTCCCATCTGGTGTGCAAAGACCTTAAAGACGACATTCAGAGGAAAACCAAATGTCTGATGTTTTTTGGTGTGTCCCCGTGTCCTTCCTGTATCCAAACATCACTAAAGTGTCACAATAAACACTTCAGCCACTTCTGACAAAAAGGGCTTCTCTGTTTACCCGAGCTCCAGCAAGAGGTTCTGAAAAGTCCAGTTTAGTTACATAACTAGCACATTTGCCGTGCAACCAATCCTCCCCCAACAGCTACTCCTGGTCATGGACGTGAACATTCAACCTGAAGAAGAAGAAGAAGCAGCACCGTGGCACAGTCAGTCAGCTGGTAGCTGGCCAATCGCAAGAGACTCGGGCATTAGCTCAGAAACAGAGCGCCTGTTCAGAGGCTGGCAGAGAGCAGCAATAATCTGGCTTAATCTGAAGAGACTATGAGATTTTTGACCATAAATATTATTTAATTAATATTATTTAATTTATCTAAATTGACATCAGTAACCTTGATTTTTGGTTCAAAAAGACCATTCTATATGACCTTTAAGAACCAAACGTGCTTTCACATCTGTGACTCCAAAAACACCAGAAAAAGATGCTAGATTTGCCGCTAGTTGCTTTTTTTGAAAAAGAGTCACTAAACGGTCTCAATACTCACTAAATATAGCGACTAAGTTACTAAGTTGGCAACACTATTTAGACTTTCACACTCCTTCTTTTGCCACAAAACGTCTTCCACCCAATTTGAGCAGCGCTGCTGCAAGGAGAGAGGAAGTAGTGATGCCGGCGAGTAAAATGGGCAGAGACTGTTTAATTTAGAGCAATTTGATCTCATGTGGGCCAGACCAATAATATAACATAATAAACTATAAAGAACAGGAACACCAAATTTATTTTTCCCTTTGTTCTACATTTAATGAGTTATCTTTTTTACAAAACAAATATTATGAAAACAAATTTTATGAACCTATATTATGCCTAAATTTACCATTTACACATGTGCATTACAAATTACAGATCACAGTGATCTATAAAGGCACAAAGCATTTAGACACAAGTACCTGGAACTGAAAAATGTATTCCACATCGTAATTATATTCACATATTTGCCCTGCAGGCCGGATTGGACCCTCTGGCGGGCCAGTTCTGGCCTACGGGCCGTATGTTTGACACCCCTGATTTAGAGCTTTACTTTATTAAAATATCTATACTTGCATTGATGAATCGATTATCGTATTGCACAAGGAAGGACCACGATATATCACCAAATCTATATTTTTGTCCCACCTCTAATTCAAATCAGTTGTCCGATGAGCTCACACAGTATTGCTCTCTCTCCTCTCCTTGTTTATTAGTATAACAGTGTTTAGATCTCATGTCATCTACGCTGCACACAGGAAGTACAGCAGGCAGCAGCAGCAATGCTGAGCTAGTAACGTTGAAAACGTTTCAGCCGGTAGTCGAGCAGTTCAACAGGATAAAAGCCTCTTGTCTCCGCCCGCCCCTGCTCTGCTGCTGTACCGTAGACACACAAACGCTCCCTCGGGTCAGGTCTGATAGTTTTGCTGTTTTCAGATAAAGGAACACACAGTTTCTGTTCCACTGGCAGCTGAGCTTCATTGTCTCAGGCTAAAATCTGCAATACCCCTGAATGTGACACGCTGGTGTGGAAATGTGACCGTCTGTGTTTCGTTCACGCAGATTCATTTGAGGAATCATGAGCGGGAGCAGCACCGCTTCAGCAGCGACTCGTCTTCTCTCACAGCTGTAACTGAAACAGCAGCCACCGTGGAGGAAGCCGAGCGAGTTACAGATGAAGGTAGTAACACAGGCTTTTATGGCCTCATTTATACATGCACACAGATGTTATTGATGATGATGATGATGTACAGTACAACCCCAATTCCAAAAAACTGGGACACTGCGTAAAAATGTGAATTAAAAACAGAATGCAATCATTTTCAAATCTCATAAACTCATATTTTATACTCAGTAGAACATAAACAAAACTGTTGAAACTGAGACATTTTACCATTCCATGAAAAATAGTAGCTCTTTTTGGATTTGATGGCAGCAGATTGAGCTCATTTTCATTTGTTCCACAGACTGCGCTAAGCAGAAGATGTACAAGTGTGACGTGTGCAACTACACCAGCTCCACGTACGTCGGCGTGAGGAACCACAGACGGATTCATAACTCTGACAAGCCTTATCGGTGAGTTTTAGAGACACGGTGTGTTAAAGTCTTTGCATTCACGTAACTAAAAATGACTATTGTTATTAGGGCTGGGCAATATGGCCTATAACCATTATCGCAATATTCTTAGGATACATCGCGATACACAATATACACGACCAGACACACCTTGTGCCCAAACTTTTGACACATTCACAGTTTTTGCACTGACCTTCAATTCTAAAATTAATGATGGACTGTCGTTTCTCTTCACTTAGCTGATTGGTTCTTGCCATAATATGAATTCTAACAGTTGTCAAATAGTGTTGTCAGCCAACCTGACTTCTGCACAACACAACTGGTCCAAAACCCCATTTAATAAGGCAAGAAATTCCACAAATGAACCCTGACAAGGCACAGCTGTGAAGTGAAAACCATTTCAGGTGACGACATCATGAAGCTCACTGAGAGAAGAACAAGGGTTTGCAGCGCTGTCAACAGAGCAAAGGGTGGCTACTTTGAGGAATCTAAAATATATAATATATTTAGAGTTATTTCACACTTTTTTTTGTTTACTACATAATTCCATATGTGTTTATTCATAGTTTTAAAGCGTTCAGTGAGAATCTACAATGAAAACAAAGAAAAACCATTAAATGAGAAGGTGTGTCCAAACTTTTGACTGGTAGTGTATTTATTGATATTTTAAACTCTCCTCTACATCACTGTATAAATGTTAATGCAAAAAATGGTAAAATCATGATCAAAATAAATAGAGCAAACTATTTATTTTGAATCAGTTAACTTAACTCTTGAAAATAAATATTGTGCAGTAGCTCTCAATAGCATAATCAAGCAAACAACCTGAGCTTATAAACAGAGTAAATAAAATGAAAATTTAAAGTGCACATTCTTGTGCACTAGTGATTGCATTTTCAACAGCAGCTCATTTTCAGAACTGTAAAAAATGATGCACGCTTTCACGTCGGTCTCTCCAAAAGCCGCATCGCGAGAAGGTCTGAAATTTCGCTAAATATATCGAAAAAGTCGCTAAGTTGCTAAGGCAACACTGCGCGTCCGAGAGTTTTCCAGTTGGGTCGGGGAGCGAGCGATAAGAGAAAGAGATGTGACTGGAAAGAGAACCACATGCAGACAGCTTAATAATTATGTTCATGTGACAGTTTGTACTCAGTGTTAACCAGTTATTTTTCCTTTATTTTTTGTCACTCATGTTTTACAGAGATATGACTCATTTGCATTAGCTGTGTGTTCTGCTGCTCAATCAGAATCAGAAAAACTTTATTAATCCCCGTGGGGAAAATAGGTTTTTGGAAATTAAAAGTGTTTTAGCCTGTCTCATGCTCAATCTAGGCAGAGTGGGCACAATGTCGGTGTCCAGTATGGGGATTGAACCCCCAACCTTGGCGTTAACAGCACACTCAGGACATCCAAGGGAGACAACACCACAATTCCCATCATCAAACTTGGGGTCCATTAATCCATAAAATGTCAGAAAATGTTTGTTGTTGTTGTTTCCTAAAACCTGAAAATGATGATGTTCTCAAATGTCTTGTTTTGTCCACAAACCAAGATGATTCACTTTCAATGATTTCGTTATATGGAGCAAAGAAACCAGAAAATACTAACATTTAAGAAGCTGAAACATCACAGAAACTTGTTTTAAATATTGTAAAAACACCCTTATTCAATTGTCAAAATGATTGGATAATGATTAGTAACTGATTCATTGTTTCAGCTCTAGATCTAACACTGCTTCTTCACATTATCAAAATAGATATTTTGTTATTGCTTTGATTGAGAGACACATAGCGGCAGATATTGCAGATTTGGAAATTTACCTCCGTTTCCTAAATGCAGGTTCTTGTAACCAGTCCAAAGTTAAAATCCTTCTGAAATATATAAAATGCTATAATAATGATGCATGATATTGGGCTTTTTGCTGTTCATTTAGTTTCCTCTGTAGTGTAGTAATGTTATTTTCATACTCGAGTCGCAGCAGATGTGGATATGAAATATCTTCCTCGTGCAAAATAGATAAGCATCAGAAAAATGAAAGATGTAGGGGGCGCTAGCATGCAGTAGAATTCAAGGAGGGAGCGGCTTTTACAGCCTACTGTTTCAGTCGATATTGGCATGATAATGCATTTTAAAGCCAAGAACTGCTGATACCATGCCGGTAATATCATGCATCCCTAGTTTCTAAATTAGTTATAAATGAAATTGAATAAAAGATCAGCATCTCTGTGGACGTGTCCACTGAAGTATCAGCTCTTTTGACGTCTCTTTTCCATGGATTGAGTGGTCGTAACCCGTTTTTACACTAACACACACTTTTATCTACAGTATATGGGCAGACGTGAAGACGCCCATACACAAGCATGTCATGAAAACACAGTCTGTCTCCTGACAGCGTTTTACAACTCAAATGACCTGGGGTGTCTAGTCTGGTCAAGAAGGGGCCAAAAATTACACAATATTCCATCATGATATTGTAAGTAAGATATACACGACGATATCTCACAGAATTTCAAAGTAAAAGCACTTGTTTTAATGAGGAGTCACGTGTACGCCACAATAAAATCATATTAATCTAGAGATGTCAAAAACAGATGTAAAACTAAGTTTAGGTCAATAATAATATGGACAACTGTAGTTAAAACAAGCTTCAGCCACACGAGCCGTGTTTAAAGGAAGTACAGTCCTGTGCATAAGTCTCAGTCCAGCAGCAGCTTTGTTGTTCTTATGTCACTTTTGTGATCGTTGGCGTTCTGATTGAAAAGATGTGACTAAAAGTCAGTCTTCTACTATATGATCAACCTGTCAGTGAGTTGAACTTGTGCAACATGTGTATGTAATGCTCCAACATGTCTGGAGTAAACCAGGTATAATAGACCTTTTTCACAGCAGCTATTTGTTGGCATGAAATAGTAGGAGAAACACAGGTTTGACCAATAACATTAGGGTTCCATTCCAGGTTTTAAAGAGCCATGGTTGTGTTATTGTTCAAGTGGAAATGTAGCTCACACTCAATATTTGATATTATACAAGAACATTTTTGTTGAAAAAGATGTTATTGTCAAACTGCATATGTGTTTCTCCATATTTTCAGGATATGTTCCAATAAAGTGATGGAGAAATAATTGTACAGGATGGTCATTATAGCGTTGCTAAAACAACAAATCTAATGGTGGCCTAAGACTTATGCACAGTACTGTGTATCATGGGCCATGTTTTCACTGTAACAGGATATTAAGTGGGGGCCACATGTCGTCCACTGGGGGGGCCGCCAGTTTGACACCTCTGTTTTACATGGACACCAATAAACCCAGTTTATGGGTTTATCTCTACTTGTCCTTCATGGAAAGAGCCACTAGATGGCAGTAGATGACCAGTAACACTCGGAGCAGCACAGTCAGTGTGTGTGTGTGTGTGTTCTTGTACTTGCTGCAGAGTGAGGACCAAAATTTGTATAATTCCTACAAAGTGAGGACATTTTGTCTGGTCCTCACTTCTTTAAAGGGCTTTTTCAGGGATAAGACCTGGTTTTAGAGTCTGGGTTAGAATTGGGTTTAGGTTAAGGTTAGGGTAAGGGGCTAGAGAATGTATTATGTCTATGAGGGTCCTCACTCTGATAGAAGTGCAAACGTGTGTGTGTGTTCTTGTACGTGTTTCCTCTTTTCTGTCCTAAACACTGACCTTGCAGGACCAGTAGTCCTCATGGAGACCAAAACCTGGTCCTAATGAGGCAGAATTGTGGTTAGGTTAAGGTTAGGTTAAGGTTAGGGTTAGACATAAAGTCAAACGCCTACTTCTGCCTTGGGCAACGACGATTATTCGATTATTAATCAATTACTAAATTAAGCGTCAAGTAATTTTATAATTGCTTTATTTGTTTGACTGTTTTTATAATTAAATGAGTTTCTGTGGTTTTTCAGCTTCTTAAATGTAAATATTTCCTGGTTTCTTTGCTCCATATAACAAATAAATCATTCAAACTGAATCATTTTGGTTTGTGGACGAAATAAGACAGTTGAGAACATCATCATTTCCAGGATTGACAAACACCGATCAATATTTTAGGGACCAAAAAATTGTCGTTTCATTGAGATTAAAATCGACAGATAAAATAATCATGAAAATAGCTGTAATGTTATGTGATATATATTTTTAATCGTTGTACTTGATTTTATGTTATGTTTTCTATTTGATTTAAACCATTTCACATATTAAAAAAAATAGATATAGGTTTTGGGAGAAATGTCTAAAAACTCTTGAAATTTTTCAATTTATTCTAATCAAAGTTAAAAATACACAAACTGCAACAAAACAGAAAACCACATGATCTCTCTTTTATTGTTGCAAATGTTATTTAAATGTTACCGTTTGCAGCAGTAGAGCTTATCTAAGTTAGTTTGTTAAATTTAAACTGTTTTTTGAGTCAGTTTCATAAGGAATTTGTTAACAGACAAATACATTTACCATATTAATATAATAAAGGTAAACTTGTAGTTTACAGAAAACTTTTTCATCAGGTTTTTTCCTCTTAAAAAACAACAAGAAATAAACTGCCACACTATTTTTATTATTATTATCATTATTTCTTCAGTAAATAGTTTTTCTCCATTATTTCCAAAGCATTATAGTACAAATGGGGGGGGGGGGGGGGTCCAAACGAGTTGCTGATAAAGTCAGTCTGAAGCTCTGCTCTGCGTAGAAATGAGATTATTTAAATAAATATTCATCTGGATGTGTTTCATATTTGCAAAAGTCACGTAGTTTAGATAAAAAAAAGCAATCACTGACTGTTTTCCGTCAGAGTCTTGCTCTGTTGTCGGTCCAGTCTGTCTTTTTAATATTCAAGCCTCAGTGAGTTTTACTTTTATGAATTCAAACTCTTTGATTTATTTGTGCCTTTTTTTTTTAATTTTAATGCTGCTCAAATTAGTCATAATGTGTAAAGTTGGCGTATTTTGCCTTCAAGCAAATAAAAATTCGGTTTCATCTTTCAACCATGACATCTTAAGTTCAGCAAAGAAGAAAAACGGTTGTTTGTTCTTTATTTTTCTTCTTTTAAGCAGCACTTTCCTCTTTTCTTTTGTTGTAAATCCTTTCTCTCCCTTCAGGCTACAAGTGTAAATAAGCAAACACACTGACCCTGACGGGCAGCAGCAGCAGCAGCAGCAGCAGCAGCAGCAGCAGCAGCAGCAGCTGGTTAAAGTCTCCCTCTCCATCTTCTCTGCAGGTGCTGCAGCTGTGATTTTGCCACCACCAACATGAACAGCTTGAAGAGCCACATGAGGAGACATCCTCAGGAGCACCAGGCCGTGCAGCTGCTGGAGCAGTACAGGTAAGACGGAGAGAGTGAGGCATGATGGGAATTACCACCGGTGAAGTGAGAGAACAGTGAGGTGATGGTGTGTTCCAGTTGTAGTGGAAAGTCAGGGCAACCTCACCAATCCGGACTTAGTCCAAGATGGCTGCCACTTGTGTCCATAATAAAAACAATCTTCTAATTTTACTGTAATTTTATTGTGCTTTTGTTTCACATCAAATCGCGTGTTTGTCCCTGTAAAGCAAATACAGATTTACTTTGGAAGGAAAAGGAAGAAACACAACAAAATTTGTGGAGGCACAAGTTAAGAAAGATTTTAACCACTGAACACAAGTCTACGATATCTTGGGGACATCTTCATGTCTTTATCTCATTTCCAACAGGAAAGTGAAGTTTGTAAACTACTCACTCTCCCACACCAAAGTCCACAGAGAAAATCAGTGATTTTAGCTCACAGGGACACAGGAGCTGCTGGTCTACTGCTGCCTCGTGTGGTCACTTTGTGTCACTGACGTGAATCTAAACAAAGGATTTCAAACACTGAAGTCACAAAATAAGGCATTTGAAGTTACTGATGGAGGCAGCAGTGGATCAACAACTCCTGTGTGCTGTGATGTTAAAATCACTGATTTTCTCTGTGGACTTTGGTGTGGGAGAGTGAGTGGTTTACAAAGCCTCACAAAATCTTAGTTACCTTTGGGAAAAGTTTGTCTAACAGTGAGGTAAATACATTAACATATTCTTAAGATATAATAGATTTAAACAGGCATTGATTTTATGAGTTAAGTCTTTTATTAAAGGTCCAGTTTGTAGAAATTTAGGTGTCTGTCACACAGTGAGATAAAGCAGTGAACATATTCTTAAGATACCATAGACTTAAGCTGATGGATATTTTATTAGGTGAGTAGAATTAGTTTTTCCTTGTACCTCCACTGGCAGCCATGTTGACACTGAGGGTGAGCCTCTTTGTCTCGGGCCGATTCTTTAAAATGATTTAAATTTTGACACGACTTCACCAGTGTGCTGTTAATCCTGTTTTTACCTTCCACACTTCATCTCTGAAGATTAGTGTCTTTTCTGAGTCAGGATGATTCTTGTGGATAGGCAGTAGAAGGATTAGTAGAACCTCAGAACCAAATTAAATCATCTTTTGACTTGATCCTCTCTCCCCCCCTCCTTTTTCGTTTCTTGTTTTGTACTCTTTCCTCTTCTCTCCCAGGTGCTCTCTATGTGGCTATGTATGCAGTCACCCTCCGTCACTCAAGTCCCACATGTGGAAACATGCTGGAGACCAGAACTACAACTATGAGCAAGTAAACCAAGCAATTAATGAGGCCATCTCCCAGAGCAGCAGGTAAAGTTGTTGAGCCTTTTGGGCTTTGTCCTCAGGAACTGAATGTCTTTTTTGGTACAATTCTACTCAGAAACAACTGGCACTCTCTTCTGGAGTAGGTCCTTTTGAGTAAATGCATTATGAAACTTTGGGATTATTAATGTTTTGTGGTAGTCTATGCTGACTGCACGATGTACCCGAGAAACTAGTTCTCTTTGAATGAAAACATTAACAAAATGCTCATCCTAATAAGCCTAAGTCTTAATAATATGTTCACCACGTGATCTCACCATTAGCGAGCCTTTTTCAACTGAAACATGAAGTTTTGCAAGGCTTTGTAAACTGCACACTCCTCTGCACCAAAGTCCATAGAGAAAATCTGTGATTTTACATCACAGCACACAGGAGTTGTTGATCCACTGCTGCCTCCATCACTAAGTTCAAATGTCTTATTTTGTCACTTCAGTGTTTGAAATCCTACGTTCAGATTTACCGGTACCTCAGTGACACAAAGTGACCACACGAGGCAGCAGTAGACCTGCAGCTCATGTGTCCCTGTGAGCTGAAATCACTGATTTTCTCTATGGACTTTGGTGTGGGAGAGTGAGTGGTTTATTATCTTATCTTACTGTGAGATAAGGTACAAAGGTAAGGCATTCTTTAGATATCGAAGACTTAATCAGGTGTAGATTTTCTTTGTTTTTTTATATTCTTGGTGCAGTCAGTCAGCACTATCATTTTGACACTGTAAGGTTGTTGAGACCAGTGTTTCCCAAACATTTTAAATGTGGACCCACTTTTTGATGATGGCAAACGATTGTGACCCAAATCACAATATAAATTGTGAGAAAAGCAAATTTGTGCATAATGTAGCGACTAATTTGCAGCCGTAACTGTAACAACTAATACCAGAATTTGAATTATTTGGCAAATTAATTAAAACTTCATTGTATGCATGTTATTTCAAACCTTGGTGGAAAATAAAGATTTATTCTATTCTATTCTATTCTATTCTATTCTATTCTATTCTATGTTAATTAAAAGCTTGGAAATATTTAGAAAATTTGTTTGGGGACCCAAAAAAATCTCCTGCGACTCATCTGTGGGTTTTGACCCCAGCCTTTGAGAACCACTGGTATAATAATAGTAAAACAAATCTTGCTGGCTCTCTTATTATATTCATCTTGAAATGCTGTCCATCATGTCTCTCAGAGCTCCTCAGAAGTTGTCTGCGTTGCCAGAGTCATCAGCAGAGCGCCCCACGGTGGCTCAAGCCCCTCAGGACAAAGTCAAGGTCCAAGCGGAACCAACACCAACATCGGTGATCTCCACAGCAGCTGTGGACATGGATGGAGACGGCTCCATCACGGACGCTTCACAGTGGCCCGGCGACTCGCCAAGCTCCAGGGAGAGCGACTTGGCCCTGCTTCAGCCAACAGGCGTAAGCCACGCCCCCCTCCCGGGCCCCAGCACGGAGTACTGTGTGCTGCTGTTCTGCTGCTGCATCTGTGGCTTTGAGTCCACCAGTAAAGAGCGGCTGATGGAGCACATGAAGGAGCATGAGGGAGACATCATCAGCATCATCCTCAACAAGGAGCAGCAGCAGCAGCAGCAGCAGCAGCAGCAGGCTGGAGTCCAGCAGAGCCTCCAAACAGCAGAGTGAGACCTGACCTTCCTCACCTTTGTTTAGCCACATCCACACGACTGTGTTTTTATTTAAAAAACCTAAAATAATCTGCCTCCACACGAGCGTTTCAGCAGAAAACCTTCTCCAGAGAAGAACTGCAGGTGAAGGTCTAATGGTGCATTCCATTAGTAGTTGAAACTCGAGTTTATGGAAAAAAAATCAATACATATATTTAAAAAAGAAATCACCCCAAAATGGCCGTTTGATCTAAAATGGTCGCCATCCCTTTGGGCTTCGGTAACGATTGTGCGTTCCATTTGAAATTGGTTCACGAAATTTCCATCTCGACGCGTGTGAATAGATTTAATGAACATTTTCATATGTTGCATTGTCAACAACAAACATTCCAGTCGTTCAGATGCGAGCCATTCAAAAACCTACCGAAATGTTTTTATTTAGCTACGTTCACACGTAGACAGGTATCTGGAATAACTGTGATTTTGCCTTTAATTCATATGAAAACATCAGAAAACTCTGGCCAAAATGGAGATTTGAGAAAACTGAGGCTCTTGCACTTCCTGTTACATTGCCACCTATAGGTTTGGCATGGTAATGCCAAAAGTTTTAAAATCATATGGTGTGTGCAAAGTTATTCACACTGACATTTTTTATTACAATAAATACCCGCCTTTGCGTGTACGTGGTCTTATATATCACCCTTTTAAACACTGTTACACAGTGGTGCACTGTACACAAAAATAATAACAAATTTATTTTATTTCCAAAATACAAATATTAACATTTGCAAAGAAGTGTTTGTCACTGATCCCACCTGATATTTGACTTAATTAGATCCAGTCAGAAAATGAAAAATGTGTAATGTTTTTTCCATTATACAGTTTTAGCACAAATTGGCTCAACTCATTCTTTTGCTTCTCCATCAGTGATAGAACCTGGTTCTGTTTTTAGTCCCTGCTCTGTGGAGGTTCCATTCGAGCTGAGCCGATACTAACGTGACGTGGACAGACTGCCGGCCACTGATTGGTCAGAGAGCGCCGTCACTTTAAGAGTCACGAGCGCGACGTCCAACACGAGAATCAAAGCGAACAATGTCGAACTGTAGATCAGTTAAAAAGACTTGAAAATCCTGAAAACATGCGTTAATCTCTGACATTTAACAAGGACATTTGTAAAATGTCCATATTTAACAGAGGAGTCTGGTGTATTTAGCGACAGCACTGCTGAAAGACGAAGCTTGAAAACATCAGGGTCGTGTGGATGGCAGACGTGTCTGGAACAGAATGTATTTTTTTTAAAAAAGCGAGTCGTGTGGATGTCGTCTTCATCTTATCTCTGACTCCGTGCTCTTACAATGATCTGCTGTCCGTAAAAGTATCTCATCATCTCTCCTGACCTCAACGTTGTCGTGAGTGGACGTCAACTGTCTTCTCACAGTCATGGAAACAAGATTGGACAATTTTCAGTGCAGTGCAGTTTCGCTAAAGGAACGTTAACAACACAAAAAGAAATAGGACAAACGCTTATAAGCCATTAGCTAAATATTTTTCATGAATAATTTGACGTTAAGAGATGCGATTATGATTTGAAGGGACAAACTCGAGCACTAACCCAAGTTTTCCACGTTTTTTTTCCACTAAATGGACAAGCTCATACCTCACCAAAGCACGCGATTCCTCAGTGTCGCCCATTTTCTGGTCTACTTCTGTTCTTGACTTATAAGGCAGCTCTTTTTCTCTCGCTACTGTAATATTTAACCTATTTAATTTGACACGGCTGAGGCTTTTAGCCTCATTGAGGAGGTACACGTGTAAAACTCACCAAAGCCTGATGGCACGCATCACGTCACAGCTTGAAAATGATTTCATTTTTATCAGCTTCTTATGCATGTTAGTTTCCGTTATGCCAGTTTTAAAGAGGCAATATTATTTGCATTTTATATATATATATATTTTTTTTTGTTATGAATGACTGACTGTAATTTTACTCGTTGGGTTGTTTATAAAGAAGTTTCATTGGAGAAAGTAACAAAAGATTGATCTCAAAGGGAAGTAAAGTCTGTTTGTCTGGATATTTGAGAGCAGGAGTATGTTGTTCACCTGTGTTCACTTCAGATTATAGGGGTCATGGTAGTTATAATCCAATTTTTATAGCCCATTGATATTAGCCACAAAACAAAAAGATAGCCAGCTTAAGTCTGCGGTATGTTAAGAATGCGTTTGCTGCTTTTCCTCACTGTATGACTGACTTTTCTCTCACTCTGAATTGAAGTTTGATAATCACTCGCTCTCCTGTACCAAAGTCCATAGAGAAAATCAGTGTTTTTGCTGGTCCACTTCTGCCTCGTGTGGTCAGTTTACACCACTTTGGGAAGCCCAAGTGAAAAATTTCAAACACCGAATTCACAAAATGAACACTCTCCAACTTAGTGATTAAAGCAGCAGCGGAGAAACATTTGGTCTGCACTGTGATTTTCTCTGTGGACTTTGTCGTGGGAGAGTGAGCCGTTTACAAAGCAAACTTCAGTTTCATGTTTGAATAACGACCAGATAAAGCAGCGCTGTTGAGTTATAACTATAGAAATTGCTCGTTGAAATGTTTCAAGTAAAATATTACTAAGCTAAACTGCTAGGAAATATTAAGCTGTAGCAACTATAACAACTTCAGAAGCGATAGTCTGTGCCAAACGAGGTCATGTCACGGATTCGACAGGATTTAGGGAGAATTGTCTTTTGTGGTGGTTTGTTGTGCCTTTTGGTTGGATGTTAGTCCAGTGAAAAATGTGCTAACAACAGTATCCATGTTTTATAATAATAAACCGTTCAGTTTGTTGCAGCGGGAGCAAAAAAAATCCTTATCACCTCAGTAGAGACGGGGGTGTTTCAAGGGATTACAGGGACCCCCGGTCCAAGTGTCCTCGGGGGCCTAAGGTTCAAAAACAAGGTGACGAGTGACACAAAGCTTATTTAGCCTGAAGATAAAGCACAGTCTGTATCACTGTGGTCACAAAATATTTAGCACAATAACCAAACTTGATGTTCTAGTATACCTGATTTGCTAAAAATAGTTGTTTTCCCCCTTTTTAACCAGTAGGAGGCAGCCATCTTTAACAAGCCCTGTTGCTTGTTTGGTGGAAGGTAGAAGTTGCTAAAGTAGGTACTGCACTAAAGAGGGCGCCAGAGTCACTAACAATTAGCTGCAACTGTAGCTGCTGAACGATATGGTGTCGATGCTTAATGTTAGCAGCTGCTGTAGCCAAAGACCTTAGCATTGTTTTTGACGTTAGCATTCTATACTTATACTTACTCTACACTGTAGCTACCAAGCGCTGTGGCGTCACTGTATGACATTAGCGGCTACTGTAGCCAAGTGTTTGACATTAGTGGCTACCAGATGCTGTGACATTGTCGTTTAACGTTAGCAGCTACTGCTACCAGACACTGACATCATTGTTTAACGTTAGCGGGCCATGGCAGGCCATTTAGCAGCTACAGTTGCTTGTAAGATAGCAGTTAGCTTCTGTGAGTTCTTCTTAGAAAAGGACTTGAAAATGTATGTGGTAAGCGCCACCTATGGTGACCAGTGTCTACTTAGACCTTAAAAAAAGGCAAAATGTTAAATGTTAATGTTAAAGTGTTGGGGGTCAAATTTTTGAAAAAACCAAAAAAAAAAAAAACAAGATTGAATGTTGTGCTAAATTTAACACAAGATAAGAAAATATAATTCTGTGCTTTATCTCCATTTTTGGTGGGGTGGTCACTGTGGGGCCCCGTCTGAGCTCAGAGCCCCGGGCAGTTTTTACAGCGTCCCTGATGAAAACACATGGTCACAGAAACAGCAAACCTAGTTTGTGAGGCTAGCATGTCATTTTACATGTATTACTACAAGCTACTTTAGCTAAAAACTCTTGGTATGTATTTTAAGTGTGTACATATTTCAGCTGAATACTGTAGAACCTGAAAACTGACTGTTTTTTTTTAAAAGATAAAGTATATTTTTTAATAACTATTGAAAAAAAAAACATTTTTTGATTGGATTTGTCTCTGCTCTTATTTAATCCATGTGTGTTTTTATAAGGGAACTAAAAACAGAAACAATGACTTGTGTGAATCAAAACCAAAGGAGGTGGAAAACAAATTAGTGCTGACCAGTGTATTTTTACTCGTATGTGGTTTTGTAAGGGGGTGAATTGTTAATGTGGAAATGTGTCTGACAACAGCGTGAGCTTTGCTTCATGTTTATTTATTTTCTAGAACACCATAGGCAGTATCATTGTTACTACTTTTGCCAGTGTATTTTTGGTAATAAAGACTGAATAATAATGTCTTTGCCTTTGGTATTGAAATCCAATCATTATTTGTGCACATGTTCTGGAGAACAACTGATGGGTTTCAATATAATATTTGAAAGCTTAAGATATGTTTCTCAATGTTTCTCAAAGCTTCTCATATTTTCAAGTATTTTATGGATAATTCAGGGGGAAAAAATTATTTGTATTTGTTTTTAATTAAGAAATTCTGATTAAATCTTAAAAAACATTCTACTCTTTTACTTTTACTCCTCAACTTCAGAATAAAAACTGAATTTAGTTTTTAAATGAAAAATTATTTAAAATCTAAAAATCTAATTTTTTTTTTACTAAGAATGCCTCATTAACTCAAAGTTTATTTTTAATTGTTTTAATTTTTTTTTTTAAATAAGCCATGCTTATACATCAAATGTATCACAATTTTAATGAATTACATTTAACCTACACTTATATGTATGAGCTTGTTTTTATTACATTTGTCCACATTTCATTTATTTTTTCTTTCCACTTTTGCATCATAAATGTTTTGACTGTTAACTACATATTATTTCATATCATAACAAAAACCTTACTTTGAAATTCTGACTCACCCCCTCATTGGTCCCCAGGTCATTTCAGTTTTAGACCCCTGCTGTAGATGGTGGTATTTTTGAATTATCTTCTAATCCTTACCTCACAAAAAAATGACCCATCATCATGCCATTGTCTTTTCAGAGTTTTCAGATTGAAATTATCGTCCTGCTACACATAAGTGACCACACGAGGCAGCAGTAGACCAGCAGCTCCTGTGTCCGCGTGAGCTAAAATCACTGATTTTCTCTATGGACTTTGGTGTGGGAGAGTGAGTGGTTCACAAACTTCAGTTTCCTGTTGGAAAAATCTGTCTCGCTGTGAGATAAAGATGTTTTGAATACAATATTGGAGACTTTTTTGTAAAGTGGCAAAACTCAGACTCAGACTTGTTTCCTGCACAAGGGGGCGCACGCAGCTGTAAAGTGTCAGTACCTTATACAGTCACGTCACCAAAATCTGCCTTTGTGTTTATTCTCACTCATTTTCTTCCATTTTATCCTCCACTGAGGGTCGCAGGGGGCGCTGGTGCCTAACTCCAGCTGACACAGGGCGAGAGGCAGGGTCACACCCTGGACAGGTCGCCAGTCCATCACAGGGCCACACAGAGACAGACAACCATTCACTCTCACATTCACACCTATGGGCAATTGAGAGTGTCCAATTAGCCTAATCCCCAAATCTGCATGTTTTTGGACTGTGGGAGGAAGCCGGATTACCCGGTGAGAACCCACGCGCACTCAGGGAGAACAGGTTCTTTCAGGTTAAACTCTTCTACTATAAATGCTCTCAAGGCTTTAGCATTAGTGTTTGCTAAATAATGATGTGCTATTATTTAATTTGTCTGTGAAGATTCTCATTCATCCAGGTCATGGTATCCAAAGTGTAGTAAAAAAAGGCAACTGGACTCAGTTGAATTTCTTGAAGACGTTTCGCCTCTCATCCAAGAGGCTTCTTCAGTTCAGTTTGACTGGTGGAGAGTCTGGGACTTATAAACTCTGTCAGGTTCTTGGTCCATGGGGTGTGGTTTGGACAGGAAGGGGGTGTGAGTCGTTAAGTCATCAAGGGTCGTTGAATGTTGTCTTTTGTCTGATTTAGTTTCACCTGAGTCGTTAGGTATTGGCTATTGTCTGATTTAGTTTCACCTGAGTCATCAACTGTATTTGACCTCAGGTGTGAATGTGTGTTAAGCACTCTAACCACTGGTAATGCTCAACCTTCTTTCCTCCCATTGTCAGAAACAGTAAAAAGGTCAATGATAAGTTGTTAAAATCTGCATGTAATGGAAACACATCATGTAGTAAAAATACAGTGTACGATTGTGATTGTGTTTCTCCCTGTTATTCATAAAAATTAGACTGAGGACAGTAAAATAAAGGATAAAGTTTTTTAAGGTCACCCAGGAGACACTGCATTACAATGTTACTGTTTACTGTTTAAGGTTAACTTTGAATTAAATCTCCTGGAACACAGTTCAAATGCACCTGAATCAGAGATTTGAAAACTAGTTAACCGCCAGCTGAGCGGAACATGTCGGTAACTTTTCACCAGCGTTCTTCTGACCGCTTTCTCAGCTCGCAAATTCCGACTTCCGACTGGAACGACCCATCATAGCTCCTACAACCACACTTAAAAACCTGGACTAGCCATATCGCGGGTATTTTGCACACGCAACATAGTAATGTGTACATTTGATTTATTGTGAAAAAAAAAAATATGACAGAAGTGACAGTAATGAGGCGGTGTTTGTACCAGTGGCAGCCATCTTGGAATCCCATGTTGGGGTTGGTGAGGATAGTCGGACTTTCTGAGATGGAAATCTGACTTCAGAGGGCGCTCTTTTGAACAGAAGCTCCATGAATGCCCCCTCAACTCAGAAATTCCGACTTCAAACTACAAATGGAACACCCCAGTACCAAACAAAACCTGGATTATCTCTTTAAATCTTTCAGAGCGTCATGTGTGTGCTTTTATTCTTAAGCAAAAGATTTTTCCTGCCCCAATGTTGGTCATGTGAAGTTCAGAGCTCTATGCTATGTTCCATTTACATCCGATGTCGGAGTTTATATGAGTGGCAGCAATCTTGGAATCCCAAGGGCATTAGTGAAGTCAGTCCGACTTTCTGAGTCATAAATCAGACTTCTCGTTTGACTGGAAAGTCTCACCGGGAACACCTTCTGACTTCCGATTACAACTGGAACATATTTCATACAACTACGCTTAAAAACCTGGACTATCTTTTGAAATGACCTTTGTGTGCTTTTATTATTGTGCAAAATAAATGTTTCCTGCCCCCATGTTGGTCACGTGACATTCAGAGCTCCATGCTACATCCTGTTTACATCGGAAGTTGGAGGTAAGAACTGGCGTTCTTCTGTCCAGAAATTCCACACTCACCGGAAACACCTTCTCCTTCTCAACTCCGAAATTCTGACTTCCGACTACAACCGGTACGCACCTCTATAACTCATACAACCACCACCGGACATGTCTGTGCTTTTATTTTGAAGGCAGCTTCTTACTCTCGCGGGTTCCGCTACTGTTCCGCGGTCGGGGTTAAACCCGGTGTGTGAGTGCGTGCGTGCGTGCGTGCGTGTATGTAGAGAAGAAGCTGAGCTCCCATTGAACTCGAACGGGAGGAGGGTGTGAATGACAGATGAGTGAAACATGAAAGCGTGAGGAGGATAGAGAAGGAGGGAGAGAGACATAGACACACACAGAGACAGACAGAGAGAGAGAGAGAGAGCTTCCCGCCGCTGCTGTAGACGAGGGTGAGGTTTGAACGTCGAGTCTCTTTGTTACCGAAAAGAGAGAAAAACGTCCATAACGTCCGCGTGAATCATCATATTTACGTCAGTAACATCAGTGTGTGTTTGTGTCTGCGTCATCACTCACGTGACGTCGTTCTCACCGAGGCACTGTCTGATCCCAGACTCGAGCGTTCGGCAGAGACCGCTGCTGTTAGCCCGGGAACAGGCTGCTAATGTCGGCGTGTGTTTCCATGGTCCCCCGGCGACAGCAGGCCTACGTGTGTGAACGCTAAAGACAGGGGCGTTTCTAGAGATTTTAGGGGTCACACTTTCCAGTCAGCATCTGAATTTCCACTCAAAGAAACGCTCCCCTCAGTTTAGATTCCAAGATGGCTGCTAGTCGTGCAAATACCGCTACTTTTACTTTTACCTCTGCCTATTGTTGTTTTTTTCATATTAAATCAATCGAACAGTTTAAGTTTTATCCATGGGCATTTTGCTATGTTGTTTGTATAGAGCATTGTTATTGAATGGTAGTGCTAACAATGGCTACATTAGCATGTAAGTGTTTTCCCCGACTTCTCCATAAGAACACGTCGCACCTCGTTGTGACTTGCGATTAAAATGGAACATAGCATCAGGTCAGTCCCAGCAGACAATATAGTGCGTTACATTTACATCGGAAGTCGGATATCTTGTGCTAGCCATTGTTAGCAATACCAATACATTTTTTTGCGCGCACTAACAGCATAGCAATATGTCCACGATAAGAATGGTACTATGAGTACAACAAAACAAATACAACTGTACTAATAACAGTAAAATTAGCATTGTATTTTTTTACTTTTACTACTTTGATGTGAGTGGTGGCCATCTTTAAATTTCCATGTTGAAATTCTTTCACACGGGTGTGTTTTATTGTCCGACTAGGAACATGGGAATTCCGACTTTTGACTACAGCTGGAATGTACCAAAAATACTGACTTTGGTGCCGAAAGTCAAGTCAGTTTTGTTTGTATAAGCTGTTTATTGTCCAGATTAAGCAGTGACCATATCCTTAAGATGTCGTAGTATCAAGCAAAGACAGATCTAAAGGTTTGTTTGTGTTTATTTGCATTAGTAGGTTTGGTTTTCGTAATAGTTTGGTTTAAGTAGCCGTAGAATGAGCTTATGAAGGGTCCCCATGTTATGCTGCCATTTTTCCACTGCAGCCTGAATGGACAAAACAGCTAGAGTTTGATTTCATGTGTTGACGTTGCTCAAAATGAAAAAAGAACAATGTCCTTTCTGGTCGGCTACTGTAGTTTTGTAACACATTTGGCAAAGAAAGGGTGAGTGGAAAAGTCGTCCATCAGCTAAAGTACGTGCAGACTCTCCATTAGATGTAGATGAAGCTTACAAGTGGCCAAAATCTGTTATTTTTCTTGTTTTCTGTGCTTCAAGCTGGTTCTCACCATAAGGGAGTGAGCGATCACTTTAATACATTAGCCACTAGATACATAAACTCTTCTTGCATAATTCTAGCGGCCTATTTAGTCCAGACACTTATTGACATTTCCTTTCTGACCAGTGAGGAAGCAGTAACATTTTAGCTTTTGTTCTAGATCCCTTGTCCGTGTAGTAACTCGGCAGATGATGTTTCCTGTGTGTTTCCAGTGTTTCATCATGACTGTGCTGCGTCAGAGGAAGAGCAGTAAAGTAAAGGAGCCTCCGTCTGCTGCAGAGCTTCAGTCCCAACAGGTCAACTGTTGCCCTGACCATCATCCAGGGAGGATTCTGCACGGTGAGTGACACGTCCTTCACCAAAACACTTTTCAACACACAGCTGTTGTCGCACAAGTGGAATTAGGACTCTTTCACACTGAAATTATTAACTATACCCCGTGTGAATCTGCTAAACCAGACGTCTCAATGAAACTCAAATGACCTGGAGAACATTGAGCATCTAGTCTGGTCAGTAGGAGGTCAGTCAAATGAAAAAAGAAGTCTAACTTTTTGGGAAAAAAAAGAGTTAGAGTTGGCTTTATGATCTTAAAATGATATTAGAACATTCCAACCTGGTACTGCTATAACGATACTGTGAGGATATTTCACACACTTTCTGAATAAAAGTGTTTGTTTTGACATGGAGCTACAGTTGAGGACGAAATTATTATCCCCTATGAAAATGTCATTGTTTTAAAAGTATTTCTGTTAAACAGAGCAAAGAATTTTTAACACAGCTTTTTCAAACATCCTAGTTTTATTTTGGATGCTTCCATTATTTGACTTTGCACACAGAAATGAAATTATTCCACAAAAACTACCAGGGTCAACATGATTGTCTCCCTGATGCTAACAGTCACTTGTGTCTCCTTGTTGCTGGATAACAGCCTGCAGTGGTTTGTTGTAGTTTCTGAGGAATCCCAGCCCATTCTTCTTTGGCAAATCTCTCCAGCTTTTCCAGATTTGAGTCCAGCCTTATCCACATTTTCCCTTTATAATTTTTCCCTTTTTTTATTCTTAAAAAGTTTAGTTTTCTTTCAAGAAATGTCTTCATCCACATGAAACCCTCCAAAAACATCTCATAAACGCTGTAGTACATATGCCAGGCCTGTAGGTGTCACTGTAATGCTGCCATAGAAATACTTGCGAATGGTGTACGAACTCCAAACACAAAAAGATGAAGATTAATGAACAAAATAATCATTTTCCCAAAGTTCCATATTTGCCATATATGCAAAATCGCAAATGGTGTTAATACTAATTATGTGTGTTACAAACAATGACTGAAATATATGAAATATGGTCAAATTCTACTATTAACACAAATAATTAGACTTAAAATTTAACACGGAAAAGTGAAAACTGGCATTTTTAAATATAATTTAGTCGATTCCATGTTTGTAATTTTAATCAGTTTGTAATATTTGGTGTATTTCACAAACATATTCACTATAATAAATATGATGATTATCAATGCAACTGTCTTTAAAACCAGGAAAAGTCATTTCAGATACTTTATCATGATATGACGATATCTTGTCTCATGTCACCATAGTGATATAATAGCCATATATTATATCACTCAGTAAATAAGATCTAATACTAGTAAGTAGACTTAAGTAAAAAAGGAATAACATTATTATAATTTGATTCAAGTGTTTTTTAAAACGTTTCACGCCCTGATGACGTGCTGATGCTTCCACAGGCGGCTGGTCATGGGGGGTCATCGTCTGGACGTCTGTCGGCTGGTCTGTGTCCGTTGGTCTCGGCCTCCTCTGCTGTATTTACGTGGCCACGCTGCACGAGAACGACCTGTGGTTCTCCAACATCAAAGTAAGACCTTTCACAGTTTGATTGTTAAGGTTCATATCCGTGCACTTGGGCTTTTCCTGTTATAGCTACAATGTTTTTGTAACATATTGGTAGATATTACCGTCAGTATGTTTTGGTAACTTGATAACTTTTATACCTAAACAACCTTTTCTTTCTTTTTTTTTTGGCATATCCTGTGGTCACGAGTGCTGTGTGTTTTTCAAAAGTAGAAGCAAAAGTAAAATGATTTACTCCTGAAAAACAAAAGGAGTGGACGATTGGTGCAACATGATGGGCTGAATCTGAATTCCCGAAATATCACTTACGATATTTAAGTAAACAGTGCAATACATATTGCGATATGAAGAAAGTAGTTTTTTCCAGCAGATAACTTGAATAATTTTGTATTTTGACTGACGTAGTCATTGTAGAAGGATGATTTTGGTGAGTGTATCGTCTGCATAGAATAGAACAATAATAATTAAAAATCACTGAAAATTTGTGGAAATACTTGCACTATACTACTTACTATAATCTATTAATTTGTTGATTAGTTTTTTTGATTAAATACTTGTTTGGTCAATAAAATGTAAGGAAACGTTGATAGATTTAGATCAGTGTTTCCAAAGAAATAATTAAATAATTAAAACAGGTTTTCTGAATTTTCAGCTTCTTAAATGTAAATATTTTCCTTTTTTTTTGCTCCATATAACAGAAAAAATCAAGAAAGCTGAATAATTTTGGTTTGTGGACAAAATAAGACATTTTCAGACATTTTATGGACAAAACAACTCATCAGTTAATCGAGAAAATCGCAGCCCTAATATGTAGATACTTTGGTGGTTTGGAAGGACCTGTAAACTATGGCCAAAGATCAGACATATGGTAGTTTTTATCTCTTTCATGAGTCTCTTGTTTATGAACAGATTGATGCATCTGTCACTTTAATAGTGAGATTATCTTTAGATTTGACATCCATGTGTAAAACTCATCAACCACATCACTTGAGGATTTTTACAGATGGGAAATATCTCTTAAGTTTGTCTGAACGACAGTAAAAAAATTCAGTCCCATTTTCTTCTTGTTCTGAAAAGGAAATGTAGCGTCTGTTTCAAAGCCAAACGTCCACTTATTCAGTTTTCTCCTCAGAATTAAACCCTCAAACACATCATAAACTCCTGATGTGTGGGTTGATGGTTTTTCCACTCACTGCAGTGGGTTGATTTTCAGGCCTGTTAAATGAACCACAGAATGTCCTAGAACTGCAGGCAACATGGCCCCCTCTCTCTCCAGAGTGTGTTCAGTGGTGAACAGCAGCAGAACACGCTGCTCTGCCAGATATGATGTCATTTTTTTGATATTCATCACCAAACACTCCAGTTCAGGCTGAGATTAGCAGAACAGATGTTTTGTCTGGTTGACAGATTTCACTGTCCCTCATGAGCCAAGATGAAATATTGTTTTCTGACACATATAGACCTTATTTTGGAAAGTGAAAGTAACAAAGGATCCAACTTTCTGTATTTGTTTCCTTCACATACAGTATCTGTAAACGGACTGAGTTCTCTTTGTTGACAGTGTCGTGCAAATATTACTATTGACAGTCTGAGTACGTACCGAGAAGCTCATTATTTGGCACTCAGTCTCCTGGTGGATTTACAGAATGACTCATTATATGGCAATCAGTGTGTTGGTGGATTTACATAATGGCTCATTATTTGACAGCCAGTATTTCTGTGGAGATGGAGAATAGCTCAGTAATTGGCCGTCAGTCTGTTTGTGGATTTATAGAACGGCTCATTATTTGGCAGTTAGTGTGTTGGTTGGACTCATAGAACAGCTCACTATTTTGGCAGTCAGTCAGTACGTACAGAACAGCTCATTATTTGGCACTCCTGGTGGATTTACAGAATGGCTCATTATTTGGCAGCCAGTCTGTTGGTAGATATTTCTGTGGACATGGAGAACACCTCAACGTTTGGAAGTCAGCCTGTTGGTCAATGTATAGAACAGCTCACTAATTGGCCATCAGCCTGTTTGTGGATTTATAGAACGACTCATTCTGTTGGTGGATAGAGAGAACAACTCACTTAATGGCAGTTAGCCTCTTGGTGGATTTATGCAGCAGCTCACCATTTGGCAGTCAGTCTCTTGGTGGATATATGTAGCCAGCAGCTCACTATTTGGCAGTCAGTCTGTTCGTTGGTGTAGAGAACAGCTCATTATTTGGCAGTTAGCCTCTTGGTGGATGTATGCAATAGCTCACTAGTTTGCAGTCAGTGGATTTATAGAGCGGCTCATTATTTGGCACTTAGTGTGCTGGTTGAAGTAAAGAATGGCTCATTATTTTGCAGTCAGTCTGTTAGTGGATATAGAGAACAACTCCCTATGTGATAGTTAGCCTCTTGGTGGATATATACAGCCAGCAGCTCACTATTTGGCAGTCAGTCTGTTCGTCGGTGTAGAGAACAGCTCATTATTTGGCAGAAAGCCTCTTGGTTGACGCACAGACATTGAGTTTGGTGTGGGGAAATTTGTATATTTTATTTTTAAGCCATGTCATTTGCACATTTATTATTAACTTTTATTTTATAGTTTTGTTTTACTTTTTATTGCTTTTTCTCCATTTTAATGCTCTTCATTTCATTCACGTGACTTTATAGACTGTCATAAAGCATCTGTCTCAGACCAAACTACACGTCAGAACGTCATACAAGCAACACTTCAAAAAAACCTGAACTGCCTTTTAACCACAGTGAGGAATCAAATGAAGGCCTCCATGTGTTTTCCACTCTGGGTCTCAGCAGTAAGTGGTCATGGCAGCCTGGATCTTCATCCGTGTCTCATGTACATGTGAAGTGCGTGTTCTGACCCACATCCACTCAGTCTGCGTCAGATCAGATCACTGGCGTGTGTTTCTGTCACTGCAAGGAAAAAAACCTGCACATTGAGATAATTAAGTCTGACTCTGCATCGTTAACACTGTTTGTGGTTTGTTTCTCTCTCTGTGTGTGTATGTAGTACATGTCTTTCTATCCTTGTGAGAACCAAAACACATCCAAACCTATCCTTGTGGGGACATTTTGCCTGGTCCCGACAAGGATTTCAGGGTTAGGCATTTAGTTGTGATGGTTAAGGTTAGGGTAAGGGGCTAGGGAATGCATTATGTCTATGAGGTGTCCACATAAAGATAGTAAGACAAGCATGTGTGTGCGTGTGTGAAGGAAAGGCAGGTGCTCTCATGTAAAATGAATGCAGGTCATTTTATAGGCCTGGAGAACATTTCCCCCCAAATGTTCCCACTAAAGATGGCTCCTGGCTGACATCATCACACACATCCGTGCAGTGTTTCCTTCTGTTAATGCTATCAGCATGTGTGTGTGTTCTTGTATTTGTTGCAGAGTGAGGACCAAAAATCATATAAACCCTACAAAGTGAGGACATTTGGGCTGGTCCTCACTTTTTTTTTTCACCCCTTAAAAGGGATTTTTCAGGGTTAAGACCTGGTTTTAGGGTTAGGGTAAAGGGCTAGAGAATGTATTATGACTATGAGGGTCCTCACTTTGATAGAAGTGCAAACATGTGTGTGTGTGTTCTTGTATTTGTTGCAGAGTGAGGACCAAAAATCGTATAAACCTTACAAAGTGGGGACATTTTGTCAAAGAGGACATTTTGTCTGGTCCTCACTTCTTTAAGATCTGGTTTTAGGGTTAGAATTGGGTTTAGGATAGGGTTAGGGTTAGGCATCTAGTTGTGATGGTTAGGGTAAGGGGCTAGAGAATGTATTATGTCTATGAGGGTCCTCACTTTGATAGAAGCACAAACGTGTGTGTTTTGGTGTGTGTCATGCTCACTCTGAGTCGAGTGAATCTGAAAACGCTGTTTTTGAGGAAGGTCAGTGTGTTTGTCAACAGTAACACAACCAGACAGCAACAGTGAGAAGAAAAAAAGTATGAATCTCATTTATCATGACAGTAAAGTTCATCACAGACAGATTCTGCTCACGTCTGGGATAGGGGTGGGCGAAATGGGCAAAAAATAATCTCTCAATATTTTTTTAAAGATAACGATATTTTGTCGATATTTTCAAAAATGTGATTGGAATTCTCTGAGTAATACCTAGTTAAAGATTACAATAACTGCAATGATTAAAATGTTTAAGGAAAACACTCACAGGTGGCCTGCTTGGTTTTTCTCGAGCTGCAGAGCCTTGAAGTTTCCCGTATTCTTCGTACTCTTTACTGTGGTTGGTGCAGAGATGGTGAAAGAGGTTTGTTGTGGAGCTTTGCTTCACGGCGATAGATTTCCGACAAATCTTGCATATGACAGTGTTTTTGATCAACGTCAGTCTTTTCGAAACCAAACCATTTCCATACCAGAGAAGTAGACCCGCGTCTGGGCACTAAATCATCTGAAGTAGACCCAGCTTCAGGGACCGGAGCTGCCTCTGCCTGGATTTTCTCCAACTGCGCTGCTGACCTGTTGCAAGGCTGCTCGCGACAGAGGTCATGTGATCACGTGAGCCCACTCGTCGCGCGGCTGAGTCGTGCTGTGCGTGGGGAGCGCTGCTGCGCTGTAGTGTGACGTGTCGGCGTGCGTTTCATTGGTTTTGGCGAGCTAATTTAAATACTCCAACCATCACGATCCTATCGCAGACGATATATATCGCCCACCCCTAGTCTGGAATAAAAAAAAGCTTCCTTAAAGCAACAGTACACTCACTCACCACTGTTTTACAGTTGCAGTGTAACAAAGGTGCTGTATATACACCTGGATTTAACTGAGCAAATAAGTAAGAGCCTCCTAGTGGATAATTACTACATGGGTGATTGTCTTTCAGCTGGAAACAAGTTATTTAACCCCAACTGATGCAATGAGTCGCTTCTCATTTTTTAAACAACCATGTGGAAAGACACATCCTGTGGTCGTGGATGCACCAAACAGAGAAAACATCTAAGGTGATTGTAGAAACTACTAAAACTGGGTTTAAGACCTGTCCAACACATTATTAAAAAAATGGAAGGATAGTGGGGAACCATCGTCTTGGAGGAAGAAATGTGATCGATGTCTGTGAAAATTCTCAGTCATCCAGGTCATGATATCCAAAAGTGTAGCAACAAAAAAGTCCAGTTGCCTTCTTTTGTTGCTACACTTTTGAAGAAATGTGATCGGAAAAAAATCCCGAATGATCGTGATCGGTGATCACTTAAACATTTGGTGAAATCAAATGGTAGAAAAGCAACAGTAGAACTCAGGAACTATGTTTAATAGTGAAAGTCAGAACATTTCCACGTGAACAATGTGAAGGGAACTCAAGGGATTGGGACTGAACAGCTGTGTCGCCTTAAGAAAACCACTAATCAGTGAGGACAATAGGGGAAAAAAAGGTTTCAGTTTGCTAGGGAGCATAAAGATTGGACTCGGGAGCAATGGAAGAAGGTCATGTGACCTGATGAGTCCAGACTGACCCTGTTCCAGAGTGATGGGAACATGCTGGTTCAACCTGTCACTTCAAATCCAAGCAGATCGGCCAATACACACTACCCTTGAAAAGTTTGGGGTCACCCTGACAATTTTGTGTTTTCCATGAAAACTCACACTTTTATTGATCAAATGAGTTGCAAAATTAATAGAAACTATAGTCGAGACATTGACAAGGTTAGATGGAACCCACGAATGTGCTGCTCCAGATACTCAACTAGCTCAAAGGAAGGTCACTTTTATAGCTTCTCTAAGCAGCTAAACTGTTTTCAGCTGTGCTAACATCATTGCACAAAGGTTTTCTAATCATCCATTAGCCTTCTAACGCAAACACAATGTACCATTAGAACACTGGAGTGATGGTTGCTGGAAATGGGCCTCTATACACCTATGTAGATATTGCATTAAAAACCAGACGTTTGCAGTTACAATAGTCATTTACCACATGAACAATGTAGAGTGTATTTCTGATTAGTTTAATGTTATCTTCATTGAAAAACAGTGCTTTTCTTTCAAAAATAAGGAAATTTCTAAGTGACCCCAAACTTTTGAACGGTAGTGTATTGCAAAACGTGACAGACCGAATACATCTGATCCTCATACTGCCCCCTGGTGGAGAGGACATTATTCCACAGCTGCAGTATCCTGTGTGAAATGTTTGTTGTTTTAACCGGTGTATTCAGCTTAATTTTGACTGTCTGCTGCCATATAATCATTATATTTATTATATTAAAAAATACATGGACTAATAATTATATTTTAAAAAAGTAACTCGTTTAATTTTAAGCCTAATTATTTGTGTTATAGCAGAGTTTACAACGCCGTCGTCGTTTGTTACACAAGTACTGTACATGTCCTTGATTTACAGAAATAAAGCAGGTATATTATCTGGAATGAAAGGTAACAAGTTTATTTTAAGATCATGTAATCCAGATCATTAACAGTAGATTATATTTTATTACAGAATGTATTTACAGTGTATTGTCACTCACAAAACTTTTCATGAGTCCAGAAAAACAACCTGTGATCAGCGTTATATCCACATATGATATCTCTTGTATCAAGATATAGACTTAAAATATCTGGATATTATTTATTAGACATATCACCCAGCTTTAGAGAAATATTGATTTGATTGTTTGTCGATATTGTATGATGTAAAAAAAGTATAGCATACAAGTTTTTCCCTTTTTGCCAAGCTCATCTTATCTTTCCTTAATTCTTTTCTTATTCTCTTCCATGTTGCTCATTATTTGTTTTACTACAAACAACTTTTTTACGAGGAGCTTTGGGGGAAACACCTCTGTGTCGTGTGTGTTGTGTTTCAGGTGTGAAAAGTCAGATTAAAAACGACGCCTCCGTTTTGTCCTCGCAGCAGTTTCTCACTGCGTTTACGACCGTTGGATGGAATCATGTAGAACAGCACAGAAACATTCTGCAGATCAGAGACACAGAAGTGCACTCCAGTGCTCAAAAGCAAACCCCGGACTCAGATGTTGGAAGAGGCTCTTTGCCCGCAGCCACATCGTGGAGCGAAAAATAAATCCCATAGATGGAAGGAGCAAACAGCTGCGCTTGCAAACTACATGATATATTTTATTATTTTGACAGAAAATTGACTTTTTACAGTCCAAAATCATATACAGCCTTAATACTAATGTTTCACAAAATAAACATTTTTACAGGTTAGTTGCCGTTTTTCCCCCAAAATGTCATTCTTCACTCCACTTTACCAGATTTATATATCATGAATCTTTCTTCAAAGCTCAGTTCTGGCCCAAAGGTGCACCTGAGATTGAGGAAGTGTTGATTCAGTGTCAGAGTTGGGGATTAATCTTCATGTTTAGCCAACTCAGTCATGGTCTGAAGTCTGAGGACAAAACATTCATTTCCAAGCCACAGCCAATGGTGCAGTGAACAGCTGACACACTGTTCAGATGCTGTGCCAGTTGATGTTTGGACTGCTCGCTGTTTCTCCCTCAGCTATTGAGATGGATGGATTTAATTTCCTGCTCTTTATAGACTCACTGTCTCCCTCACTCTCTCACTTTAATACTCACACGCTCGGGCGTGGAGAGTTTTCTTTTAAAGGGATCTGTATTTTTTTAAGTGCATTACTGATTTGTACTGTAGTCTTTGTTGTTGTTTTTTTGCCGACCTCAGACACAGATGCTCAATCTCACTAAAGAAAATGGCTGCCAGGGGCGACACAAGGAAAATCAGATTTCTGCCACCTAACAAAAAGCGTACTTAATAAAATCTATGTCAGCTTAGCTGTGAAATATTCTATGAATATGTTTGCCCCTGAAACAGTTTTCTGGGTGGAAACTGATGTTTTAGTCACTTTGTAAACTGATCACTTCCACACCAAAGTCCATAGAGAAAATCAGTGATTTTACATCACAGCACACAGGAGTTGTTGATCCACTGCTGCCTCCATCATTGAGTTCAAATGTCTTATTTTGTCACTTCAGAGTTTGAAATCCTTTGGTTAGATCTACTCCAGTGACACAAAGTGACCACACGAGGCAGCAGTAGACCAGCAGCTCCTGTGTCCCTGTGAGCTAAAATCGCTGATTTTCTCTATGGACTTTGGTGTGGGAGAGTGAGTGGTTTACAAACTTCAGTTTCCTGTTGGAAAAGTCTGTCTAACCGTGAGATAAAGATGTAAACATGTTCTGAAGATATCATAGCTGACGTAGATTTTATTATACCTTTTTCCTACACACACCACAACAAGACAAAGCAACAAACATATTCCAAAGCTACCCAAGTCTTATAGGTACAGTTTATTTATAGATATTTGCAAGTTTCATGTTCAAAGTGTGTTTTTGAACCTGTCTCACCTTTATTTAGCATCAGAACTCAAAAGATGTTTACTTTGTCCATTGTGGCCTTTTGTAAAAACCAGTGGTGGTCCAATATGGCCACTTTCTGGAATAACAAAAGCACAAATTCAAACAATCAAGTGATTTTCTGCAAAATGAAAAAAAAAAATTACATACATTTTACATTTTATGAGGTAACTGTAGCCGACTGTTTGTTACTACCTCATACAATCAACATTCCCTCAAAGCTTTTCTTGCTCTCTTGCTATTTTTGTCTCTTACGCGCAGCCTTAAATCCCCATTGTCACACGCACTCATGTTAGGAACACGAGCAGAGAGGCTGACTTCATCTGTTCTCCTGAATTCATCAGGTGTGAAGTCATATCCACATCGGTCCCGCTGCCCACAGGAGTTTATTTCAGACATGTGCTCACAGCTTGAAGCTGGTTCCAGATCCTCAAACCCTCTGACAAATGTTCCCCCTTGTATTTTCCGAATGATATTCCAACATGCTCCCCAAACTGCTCTCCCCCCCCCCCCCCCCCCCTCGTTTTACTGTTTCCCTGTGTGCTTTCTCAGACAAGAGGTCACCAGCCGTCATCCCACTCCCTCTGTCTGCTCCAGATATTTACAGCTCGTCCTCTCACTGTAGCTTCATGTTGTGGATGATTTGTTGGTTGAAGTGTTTTTGTTGGTGTTGGGTGGAAGGTTGAAGGTCATCCACGAAGCAGAGATCCCAGAACGTTGGACTGAACCTTGGATTTTCCAAGCACCACATCAGAGACATGGAGAGAGAGAGAGGAAACGTCGAGGAGAGGACTTCTGTTTCCAGAGAAATTAACTAGTTTTCATGGTAATAATCCATGTGTGAACTTGTTAACTGGGCTGACTCGCTCTGACCTGAATGTAAACTGGGAATTAGCCGTCTCATCAGAGCTCTTGGTGAAAAGCCAAGGCTGGTTTTTGCTCCTGGCAAACTCGGAAGAAGGAAATGGGAAGTAAACTTACTGCTTATTCCCTCAGAGAAAGAAGCCTTTGCATATTTGTTTTGGCAACGAACGTGAAGTGATTAAAAGGCTAATTTACTTGGACGGACTTCAAGCAAAAGAAAGGAAAAGAAAACATGCTGCATCTACATTTATCGCCGTAATGGATTTGGATCAGCTCTGCTGCTCAACCCTGGAGGAGCACGTTGCTGCTGCTGCTGCTGCTGCTGCTGCTGCTGCTGCTGCTGCTGCTGTTGTTTATCTACCTGAAATCATTTTGTCAAAGGACCAAACAACTTTGTGATAAACCCCCTTATTTTTTGCAGCAATGGATCTCCGTAAGAGAGCTAAGCCGAACAAGCTACATCATAATTTGGGCTTTTTGCAAGATGAACCGACTGAGGGGAGAAGCAGCAGTAACATGATGACGAGGACGGCGAGATCTCGTGTCTCATGGGAGGAGAAAGTGGAGGACGACGAAGACGGGAGAGAGAGGGTTCCTCACTTTTGTTCCGGTTCAGACGTTTTTCCCCGGTGGCCTTGGCGACGGTGTGTTCCCATGGCAGCAGGGCTGTTACTGGCTGGTGTGTTGGGGCTGATCCAGGCCTGGTGTGTTAATGCCATACATGAGAATCTGCTGTGGTTCTCCCAGCTCATGGTAGGAGTTAATATACTCTTTTAACAGCAGCTGGAACGCACCATCAGAAATGCAAAGTGATACAGAGTGTCATGTGTCACGTTCCAACATTGGCTTCACACAGCGCTGACGACGTCTGTCAGTGTTTGCAGCAGTGTCTAGGTCTCGTGTCGCCTGGCGACATTCCCGCGTTGCTGCACACAGGAAGTGATTCCTTTTATGTCAAGACAAACAGAGGCAACAATGAGCTAGTAAAGTGAGGCGAGTACAAAGAAAAAAAGTTGTTTTGTTGGCGACTATAGAGTCAGTCTTTTGGCGGAAATAGAGAGCGGCTCACTATTTGGCAGTCAGTCTCTTGGCGCATATAGAGACATCACTATTTGGCAGTCATTCTTGGATGTATGCAATAGCTCTAGTGCCTGATGACATTCCCGCGTTGCTTCACACAGGAAACGGTAAAGTTTTTAAATGTGAATTGGTTTGTTTGTTCCAGACTGAATCATTTTGTTTTTGTGGGCAAAATGCGACATTTGAGAAGATTATCATTTCCAGGTTTGAGACACAGTCATCCACATTTTTCACCATTTTATGGACAAAATGACTAATCATTAATCAGGAAAACTAATGAACAGATTAACTGATTATGAAAATAATCACTTGTTGCAGCCTTAAAATATATGCCCTGCAGCTTTAAAGCACTTAAAATGTGTTCTTGTTGTAATGTGTTTTTGTAAAAATCATGAAAAATCATCAGTATTCTCTGTTATGTCCATTAGTTATGTCCAGGCACAATGTTCCAGACTTTTTCTTAATTTCTGAAAACATCTTCATTCCACAGAAATTACTATTTTTCCAACTTCCCTCTAAATTATTATGCATGAACCGCACATTTATGAGCTGTTGTGCTCAGGTTTGAGGTGGTACAGACGTCTGTCCCGTTTGTGACCTTTTGGTTTGATTTTTGACATAAGATTAATTTTCCTTTAAGTCTCTATGAAGTAATGTAACATCATGTGAATAATAGCAGGCATCTACTTACATGTTTCTGCTTAAAATAAGGTCTATAGAACTGTTCACTATTTGGCAGTCAGCCTGTGCATGTATAGAACAGCTCATTAGTTGGCGCTCAGTCTTTGGGTGGATTTGCAGAACAGCTCACTATTTGGCATTCAGTCTCTTGGTGGGTATAGAGAACAGCTCACTATTTGGCAGTCAGTCTCTTGGTGGGTATAGAGAACAGCTCACTATTTGGCAGTCAGTCTCTTGGCGGGTATAGAGAACAGTTCACTATTTGGCAGTCAGTCTCTTGGTGGGTATAGAGAACAGTTCACTATTTGGCAGTCAGCCTGTGCATGTATAGAAAGAACAGCTCATTATTTGGCGCTCAGTCTTTGGGTGGATTTGCAGAACAGCTCATTATTTGGCAGTCACTTTGTCGACAGATAGAGAACAGCTCACTATTTGGCAGTCAGCCTGTGCATGTATAGAAAGAACAGCTCATTATTTGGCGCTCAGTCTTTGGGTGGATTTGCAGAACAGCTCACTATTTGGCAGTCAGTCTCTTGGTGGGTATAGTGAACAGTTCACTGTTTTGCCGTCAGTCTATGCAATAGCTCACTATTTGGCAATCATTCTCTTGGTGGATATAGACAAATGCTCATTGGTCACCAAGCTCACCAAGGACCATGCTGGAAATAAGTGTGTTACTTTTGCATGTTATCCTTTGGATTTCTGTATTTTATATGTTTACCCGGAAATAAATCAAATCAAATCAAATTATTTGGCATATATATACTGTTGGATGCATAGAACGAGCAGGTTTTCTTAATAATGTGCAAACACTTGTAAGTATCGATAATAAATGTAAATATCAGGTTTTTCAGTGTAAAATTACAGAGGACGTCAGAGGTCATTTTGATAAAATGTTTTTATTCGAATTGTAATTGAGTTTCAAATAATTCTAAAATATTTCTCACTATTTTAAAATGAAAGGTGGATGATTATAGACCATTTTGTGCATTTTGATTATCTGCACTTTGAATCAGCCTGTGAATAAAATCATGTAAATATTTGCTCCTGGAGTTTTGTGTGTTGATGAGAATTTAAAATGTGCTGCCGTGACATTCCTTAGTTTGGGAATGACAGAGCTGCTGCTGCTGCTTTTTCCTCGGTCCTTCATGTCGTTGTCATGTAGCGCCAGGAAATCTGTTTTCCATATTAAATAAAAAACCGAACTGCCCGATTTCATCCAAACTAATCCCTCTTTTCCCCACTTTTAGGAAGTGGAGCGGGAGATTTCCTTTCGGACAGAGTGTGGACTCTACTACTCGTACTACAAGCAAATGTTGCAGGCCCCGTCCATACAGGAAGGTATGGTGATCCACCATTTTCCATTTCTGATGGTCTGTTCCAGCTGTTGTCGGAAGTCGGAATTTCCCATTTGAGATTAAATATCCTGCATTTAAAGAAATATAACAGGTTTTATCTGAAATGAAAGGTAATAATAAGACTATTTTAAGATCATGTAATCCAGATTACAAACATTATATTCACGCACAAACTTTTCACGTGCAGCTTTATATCCACATTTATCTCCTATATCAGGATAGAGACTCAGATTACACACAGATTATTTATAAAACGTATTGAAATATTGATTTGATTTAAGTCCAGATATAAATATTGATATTGAATGATGTAAAAGGATTTTCTCCTCTGAACTGGTCCAGTCGTCGTTCTGAGAAAACTCACCTCTCATTCTTTCACTCTGGACCAACAGCTTTTGACCACAGATGAGGTTTAGAACGTTCACTGACTCATAATCTGCACATTTTCAATAACGTGTTCCTCAATTTAGGGAGAGTTGTTACAAAAATATTTCAACAAACACAAGTAAAATGTTTCTCTGTCTCTTTGAGTAACTGTGAGTGAGTGAGTCAGTGTCAGTGAGTGAGTCAGTGAGTGAGTGAATGAGAGTAAAGGTCAGTGAGTAAGTGAGTCAGTGAGTGAGTGAATGAGAGTAAAGGTCAGTGAGTGAGTAAGTGTCAGTGAGTGAGTGAGTGAGTAAGTGAATGAGAGTAAGAGTCAGTGAGTGAGTGAATGAGAGTAAAGGTCAGTGAGTAAGTGCCATGAGTGAGTGAGTCAGTGAGTGAGTGAATGAGAGTAAAGGTCAGTGAGTGAGTAAGTGTCAGTGAGTGAGTGAGTGAGTGAGTGAGTGAGTGAGAGTAAAGGTCAGTGAGTAAGTGTCAGTGAGTGAGTCAGTGAGTGAGTGAGTGAGTGAGAGTAAAGGTCAGTGAGTGAGTGAATGAGAGTGAGTAAGTGTCAGTGAGTGAGTGAGTGAGTGAGAGTAAAGGTCAGTGAGTAAGTGTCAGTGAGTGAGTGAGTCAGTGAGTGAGTGAGTGAGAGTGAGTAAGTGTCAGTGAGTCAGTGAGTGAGTGAGTGAGAGTGTCAGTGACTAATTGAGTGTGAGTGAGTTTTTCTCTCTGCCTCTTTCCCTGTAATCCTCCTTAATTCTGTCAGATTAAATGTTCCTATAACTGAAACTGTGTAAAAATGTGATTTAAATAAATTATAATTGACATATTGGGTGAAAGTGTCTGCAGTGAACAAACACAAATGTTTCTCCTGCAGCTCAAACCTCTGCTCTACATTCACTCACTCACTGTGATTCACTGGTTCATCCATCACACACGCACACACACTCTTTCACTCACTCACACATGCTCACTCATTCACTGACATTCATTCACTCACATGCACGCTCTCATTCATTCACTCACTCGCACTCACTCTCACTCATTCATTTATTCACTCAGACATTCATTCCCTCACTCACTCACTCATTCATTCACTCAGGCACTCATTCATTCATTCATTCACACTCATTAATTCACTCACTTACACTCATTCACTCACTCATTCACTCACACTCATTAATTCACTCAGACACTCATTCACTCACTCATTCATTCACTCCGTCACTCATTCATTTATTCACTCACACTCATTCATTTATTCAGTCACACTCATTCACTCACTCACACTCATTCATTCACTCACGCTCATTCATTCATTCACACTCATTCATTTATTCACTCACACTCATTCATTTATTCACTCACATTCATTCATTCATTCACACTCATTCATTTATTCACTCATACTCATTCACTCACTCACGCTCATTCACTCACTCACGCTCATTCATTTATTCACTCACGCTCATTCATTCATTCACACTCATTCATTTATTCACTCATACTCATTCATTTATTCACTCACATTCATTCATTCACTCACACTCATTCATTTATTCACTCACATTCATTCATTCACTCACACTCATACTCATTCACTCACTCACGCTCATTCATTCACTCAGACACTCTTTGACTTCCATTCATTTCAACAGACTAAACAAAGCCTTAACCATAACCAGTTAATGACTAACACTAACCTTAACCATAACCAGTTAATGACTAACACTAACCTTAACCATAACCACAATTCAAATCTTAGTCCTAAACTTAACCAGTTCCTCAGAAATGAGGTTCTGCCTCATTAGGACAGGTTTTGGTCTTGGTTTTGGTTTTGGTTACCCAACAGTTATTTAGGCTCACAGCCAGCATAAAAATCATATAATCCCATATTTTATTGTTATTTTGATCATTTATTTTATTAGTGAAACTGCTCTAGTTATAATATAACAACTTAAAAAGGCCAGTCTTGACAAAATCCACATTTCACTGCAATAAAATGTCTTGATCTTTTCCTACAAAGGCAAAAATAAATGTGTTTTTCTTCCATTTTCTGAACAGACCAAACTAATTATGGCAATTTCTCCTGAAACACACAGACTGAGTGGAAATGAGTGAAATTATTTTGTTCCCGTTTTCAGGTGAAATTCTTGACAAATGACTGATCTTACTGTGTGTGTGTGTCATTCTTTATTTCTTTTTCTTTATACTTGAAGACGACAAGTGTGAAAGGACAACAGAAGAGGAAGAAACAAGGATGAAAGAGTGATAATGTAATGGAAACAAGATGGAAGAAAGATGTGAATAGAATTTAATTAAAGTGAAGAGTTGAGATTATTTCTGCATAAAAAGACACAATAGAGTTTAAATTTCACAAACAATTTCAGTGAGTTGTTGTTTTTGTATTCAGGGGTTAGATGATTAATAAACAAGTACACAATGTTAAAGTCTCTCTTTGGTTTGGCTGTAAATACAGACAAATTAAATGCTTTAGATTTAGTGGGAAATGTTGCATTTTAATGCCCTCCTTACATATTTTTATATTTTGGAACATTTTTTAAATGGCCATAAATTATAATCACTCAGTGCTGATTATTAAAAAGTGGAAAATATCTCTACACCTGGTGACCAGTCATAGTACATGACAAAAACTAACACTCACATTATAATACACTCATAAAGTTATAAAGATATTTAACCACTGGGGGCAGCAGAGACGTGTCGTCCAGTTTATCGTGTTGTTATCACATTTATGTCCTTAGTCGGAGAATCAACTGGAGAAATAATGATGAGTAAAACTTCCAGGTCTGAAGAAAATGAAGCAGCAGTGAACTCTAGTTCTCTCCTGTGGAGAAACATGTTATTGGTGCTGGAGGAGGCAGTTAATGTAGCTGCAGCAGGGTGGCGCTGTTCCTGTTCTGATGGATTCAAAAATCAGTAAAAAACATGAACACAAAAATACACACACAAATACCCAGTAAAAAAGTCACAAACATAGATTCAAAAATAACAACAAAAACAGTAAAACTCAAAAATACACAAAAAACACTGAAACTCAAAAACAACAAGAAACACTAAAACAAACTCGAAAACCCAGTAAAAAAAAAAAACAAACACAAAAATACACAAAAACAAACAAAAAACCACCAACAAACACAGAAATACACAAAAAAACTGTAAAAAAATACATACAACACAAAATACATATCAAAAACCTAAAATGAACAAAATACCAGTAAAAAAAACTCAAAAACACAAAAGCCCACAAAAATAAATTCACAAATAACAGCAAAACACTAAAACCAACTCAAATACACAAAAACACTAAAACTCAGAAAAACAAACACTGAAACTCAAAAAAAAAACACTAAACAAACACAAAAATACACAAAAAACAACAAATACACACAAAACACTAAAACTCAAAAAGAACAAAGAAAAACACTAAAATAAACTGGAAAACCCAGTAAAAAAACGTACAAACACAAAACACACAAAAACAGCAAAAACACAGAAATACACAAAAACTAATGTAAATGACTGAATTTCAGTAAAGTGTGTGTGTGTGTGTGTGTGTGTGTGTGTGTGTTTTCATAGGCCTGTCAGATTTGATCCATGACAACCTGACGGAGTCGAAGAGGACCATTAACCTCCTGCAGAGAATGAACATCTACCAGGAAGTTTTCCTCTCTGTCCTCTACAGACTGATGCCCATTCAGGTAACACAACACACACACACACACACACACTGACTCATCTCATTTATTCACTCTTTAATTCTTTTCCAATGACATACTGTTGACTCTTAATTAACAAAAAAAACAACCAAAATATTAAAGAAAACAAAGATCAGCTTTTGCCAAATTACAAAAGCGTAACACTTATTAATGGACCTTTAGAGGAGACATGTTTCTGTTTCTGTGTTAGACGTTTTTAACCATGTTTACCTTCAGAATGCTGTTCCCACTGGTGACCCCCAGAAAACATGTTCCTATAGCTGCTTAAGTCTGTTCACCACTTTATCTCACTGTTAAACTTTTTTTTTCAGGAAACTGGAGTTTGTAAACCACTCACTCTCCCACACCAAAGTCCATAGAGAAAATCAGTGATTTTAGCTCACAGGGACACAGGAGCTGCTGGTCTACTGCTGCCTCGTGTGGTCACTTTGTGTCACTGAGGTAAATCTGAAATAATTATTCCAAATGCCGAATTCACAAAATAAGACATTTTAACTTAGTGATGGAGGCAGCAATGGATCAACAACTCCTTTGTGCTGTGATATAAAATCACTGATTTTCACTATGGACTTTGGTGTGGGAGAGTTAACAGTTAAGAGACTTGTTTTTTTTTTTTTTGGAAAAATGCTGTTTTAAAGCAAGAAAATGTGGCAAACATGTTCATATCTTAGAGGTATAGTTTTTATTAGGCAATTTTTTTGTTTCCACCTGTCTTATCATAGTTCTTTGACCAGCAGGGGGCGTGCACAGCCCAGGCAGCGTTGACTAATGGTGTTTTTCTACTACACAGTTCCAGCTCGGCTCGGCTCGGCTCTACTCGACTCGGTTTGGTATCAGACACGTCATCTTTCATGACTTCGTAGTTTGTTGCATAGAAACAGCCGTGACGACACAAATGCGGTCAAAGCCGTTGTTTTCTTTGCAGTGAATCATTTTCCTCAGTTTTCTAAACAGATGAGTTCACTGAATGGTTCAGTACTTCCTGACTCCGTCTGACACAGTCACTGAAGTGAAATACGGCTGAACGGCTTGTGATTGGGCTCACCATCTCCGTCTTTCAGCAGTGCTGTCGCTAAATACACCAGACTCCTCTGTTAAATATGGACATTTTACAAATGTCCTTGTTAAATGTTGCTGATTAACGCATGTTTTCAGGATTTTCAAGTCTTTTTAACTCATCTACAGTTCAACATTGTTCGCTTTGATTCTTGTGCCGGACTTTGTCGCACTCGTGACTCTTCCGGTGACGAAACTCTGTGACCAATCAGTGGCCGGCAGTCTGTCCACGTCACAGAATTTAAGTAACTGGAACCTCCACAGAGCAGGGCCTAAAAAAAGAATCAAATAAAAAAAACAAGTAGAGTCAAGCCAAGCCAAGCCGTGCTGGAACTGTATGGTGGAAAAGTGACATATGTGTCTGTACCTCATACAACCACACTTCAAAATAAAATCCCGAACTGTCACTTTATCCACTGAAGTCATTGCTATAATAATGTCATTAGGCGCCTTTTGGGTAATTGAAGCGCTGAAGTTTTTTGGCATTTCGGTCTTTCGGCGAACACGGCCTCGCTTACTTTCACTCGAGGAAAGTTCGGGGAAAAGATTTGTGTCGTGTCACATCAATTAAGTGAAGAGCAGCCACCGAGTGTCATCACTGATGTGACAGAACTGCCACCAAGTGAAATATCAGACCAAACTTTAAAAATGCCACAGTGTTCCTGAGTCTGTCACTGCACTCATTCACATGCACTAATGAGCCTGTGTGTGTGTGTGTGTTTGTGCATGTGTGTGTGTGTGGGGTCCAGTCGTACCTGGAGCCGGTGTATTTCTACATCTACACTGTGTTCTCGCTCCAAGCGGTGTACGTGATCGCTCTGTATCTCACAGCGTGGCTCCTGTCTGGTTCCTGGCTGGCTGGTGCACTCACTGGCATCTGGTACATCCTCAACAGGTGAGTAATGAGCATGTGCTCATGTGCTCATGTGCTCATGTGCTCATGTGCTCATGTGCTCATGTGCTCATGTGCTCATGTGTGTGTGAGGAAGTGAGAGGGTGACAGAAGGAGGTGCTTCCCTGTCAAACTGGCATTTAACTCTGTAAATTTACATTTTAGCACAGGAAAAGACGAGTGTTTTATGCTTCTTGTTCATATAGTTGACACACAGAATTCAGGCTTTTATGACACACGTGTGGACCAACATATGGCCCTGGGCCCAGAACTGGACCACAAACCGGTTTTATCCGGTCCTCCTGTGAAGAAATAACCAAAGTTAATGCAAATACAGACCAAACATTTCATTTCATTTCAATTTTTTTTGAAACATTTGCAGAAAAGGAAGTGAGGTTATGTCACAGGTAAAACTTTATATGCTTATATGAGTTAATGTCCATCACTGTATACATACACATCTTTAGATACTGTATCTAAATAGTGTGAGCTTTAGTTATTTGGTTTTATTTTGGACATGAAGATATGCTCACTTAGTGCACATCCCCAAATCAAATTCAGCTTAGGTTTTAAAAATTTGAATTTCTTTCAAAAAGATGTTTATTGCAGAGAATAAGCAGCAAAGTATATTAAGATAAATTTTATCACTTTAAAGCTGAGGTAGTCAGGATATTTTGTTATTTTTTCCTCAATAATTTCATGAAGACCTTTGAATTTGACTTCTAAACCTCTTCTAGACTAGAAACTAACCACTCATAGGGAAGTAGTGTCTCTTTGTAAACCACTCACTCTCCCACACCAAAGTCCATAGAGAAAATCAGTGGTTTTACATCACAGCACACAGGAGTTGTTGGTCCACTGCTGGATCACCTAACAAAAAGCTTACTTAACAAAATCTATGTCATCTTAGCTGTAAAATATTCTATGAATATGTTTGCCCCTGAAACAGTTTTCTGGGTGGAAACTGAAGTTTTAGCCACTTTGTAAACTGATCACTTCCACACCAAAGTCCATAGAGAAAATCAGTGATTTTACATCACAGCACACAGGAGTTGTTGATCCACTGCTGCCTCCATCACTAAGTTCAAATAAACTTATTTTGTCAATTTGGCATTTAAAATCCTTTGTTCAGATTCACCTCAGTGACACAAAGTGACCACACGAGGCAGCAGTAGACCAGCAGCTCCTGTGTCCCTGTGAGCTAAAATCACTGATTTTCTCTATGGACTTTGGTTCTGGGAGAGTGAGTGGTTTACAAACTTGAAAGTGGCAGAAATATTCTTAACACATACAAGCCTGGATTTTATTTGATAAGACTTTTATTAAGAGGCTAAAATCTGTGTGTGTTTGCTGGCAGCCATGTTTTCACTGAGCATCTGCGTCTCAAGCTGGTACATCAGTAATATCAAAAGCACGTCCACCATACCGTCTCCTCTCTTCTCCAGGGTGGATACCACTCGAGTGGAGTTCACCATCTCCCTCAGAGAGAACTGGTCTCTGCCCTTCCTCGCGCTGCAGGTCACTGCCATCACCTGTTACCTGAGGCCTCAGCTCACCGCTTTACAGCAGGTAAAAGCACATCATGGACCGACCTGGGTTCATTCTCTCCGCCTGCTTTCTGCTCCATGATCTGCAGGCAGTGAAAGGAATCAACACCGAGCTGAGTGTGATGTCATGAACACTCCAGTTTGTGAAACTGTTTTTGTGAGAACCAAAAATGTAAAAAGCTAAGGAAGTGAGGACATTTTGTCTGGTCCTCACTTCTTTAAAGGGCTTTTTCAGGGTGAAGACCTGGTTTTAGGGTTAAGGTTAGAATTGGGTTTAGGCTAAGTGTTAGGCTTAGGCATCTAGTTGTGATTGTGTGTTGTGGGCTAGAGAATGTATTGTGTCTATGAGGGTCCTCACTATGAATGCTATACAAATGTTTGTGTATGTTGTATGAGTGTCTTTGTGAGAACCAAAAAAGCTAAGGAAGTGAGGACATTTTGTCTGGTCCGCACTTCTTTAAAGGGCCTTTTCAGGGTGAAGACCTCGTTTTAGGGTCAGGGTTAGAATTAGGTTTAGGTTAGGGTTAGGGTTAGGCATCTACTTGTGATGGTGAAGGTTAGAGTAAGGGGCTAGAGAACGTATTATGCCTATGAGTGTCCTCACTATGAATGCTATACAAACGTGTGTGTGTGTGTCTCCTCAGAAGGTGATGGTGTGGTTGATGTATGTGACGACCTTCTGCTTCTGTCTGACGTGGCAGTTCAACCAGTTCATCCTACTTGTCCAGGCTCTCATCATTTACACCCTGGACTGTCTCGACTTCATCACGGCCACGCAGGTATGTTCCATTAAAGGTAGCGTACAGGTTTTTTTTTATCTGTGGTTGTACAGTATGAGGTGCTGACACATTATTTGCTTGAGATTAGCTGCTCCTGGGAACCAGATTAAGACATGGATGTTTGCTCTAACTAAAAATGCAGCTGCCAGCCACTAAACAAAAGACTCACCTTGTGAAATACACCCTTAAATCTTTGATATATTAATATGTTTACATTTTTATCTTAGAGTTAAAAAGGCTTTTCCAACAAAAAACTTTAGTCTGTTTTGCTCGGTAAACAACTCACTCTCCCACGCCAAAGTCCATAGAGAAAATCTGTGATTTTACATCACAGCACACAGGAGTTGTTGATCCACTGCTGCCTCCATCACTAAGTCCAAGTGTCTTATTTTGTCAATTCGGCATTTAAAATCCTTCATTTATATTTAAATCAGTGACACAAAGTGACCACACGAGGCAGCAGTAGACCAGCAGCTCCTGTGTCCCTGTGAGCTAAAATCACTGATTTTCTCTATGGACTTTGGTGTGGGAGAGTGAGTGGTTTACAAACTTCAGTTTCCTGTTTACAAACTTCCGTTTCTTTATCTCACTGTCTAACAGTGAGATAAAGATGTAAACATGTTCTGAAGATATCGTAGCTGACTTAGATTTTATTATACCTTTTTCCTACACACACCACGCAAAAGTCCATAGAGAAAATCAGCGATTTTAGCTCACATGGACACGGGAGTTGTTGATCCACTGCTGCCTCCATCAGTAAGTCCAAGTGTCTTATTTTGTCAATTCGGCATTTAAAATCCTTCATTTATATTTAAATCACTGACACAAAGTGACCACACGAGGCAGCAGTAGACCAGCAGCTCCTGTGTCCCTGTGAGCGAAAATCACTGATTTTCTCTATGGACTTTTGTGTGGGAGAGTGAGAGGTTTACAAACTTCCGTTTCCTGTTGGGAAAATCTGTCAAACAGCGAGATAAAGACATATTACCATTAAGTGGTTAAAATCAGTTGGTCTTGGTGTCCATACCTGTCTCCTGCTGATTTTGGCACTGGGGGTTTCAGCAAAGCTGGACTATCCCTTTAATTCATTACTACAATAGTTGGTGGTTAATTTAGCTGTTTTTAGCCTCAGCAGTTAGATATGAGCTTTATTTGAAAAGTTAAATGAAGTAGCTTCCGTCTTATATCTTCTCACTCTGTTTGTGTGTAGGTGACCACTCTGTACCTTGTCCAAGTGACTGGTCTGCTGAGTGTGTGGCTCCTCCAGTTCTGTAACTCTATGATACTGGGATCACTGGTTGTGAGCTTCATTGTAGCCGCACTCTTCATCAGACATTGCCAGGTCAGTCTGTGTGTGTGTGTGTTCTTGTATTTGTTTCTCCTTGAGGACCTTTTCTGTCATAAACACTGACACACTGTGTGTGTGAGATGGAAGAAGGGATGAACCAGTGAATCACAGTGAGTGAGTGAATGTAGAGCAGAGGTTTGAGCTGCAGGAGAAACATTTGTGTTTGTTCACTGCAGACACTTTCACCCAATAAGTCAGTTATAATTTATTTAAATCACATCTTTACACAGTTTCAGTTATAGCGACATTTAATCTGACAGAATTAAGGAGGATTACAGGGAAAGAGGCAGAGAGAAAAACTCACTCACTCACATACACTGACACTCACTCATTCACTCTCTCTCTCGCTGTTTTGAAGACAAACCTGAAGCTCTGACTCCTCTGTTGTCCTCTGTCGTCCCATGTCGTCCTCTGTCGTCCTCTGTTGTCCTGTGTCGTCCCTTGTCCTCTGTCATCCTCTGTTGTCCCGTGTCGTCCTCTGTCATCCCATGTCGTCCTCTGTTGTCCTGTGTCGTCCCTTGTCCTCTGTCATCCTGTGTTGTCCCGTGTCGTCCTCTGTCATCCTCTGTTGTCCTGTGTCGTCCTCTGTCATCCCATGTCGTCCTCTGTTGTCCTCTGTCATCCTGTGTTGTCCCGTGTCGTCCTCTGTCATCCTGTGTTGTCCCGTGTCGTCCTCTGTCATCCTCTGTTGTCCTGTGTCGTCCCTTGTCCTCTGTCATCCTCTGTTGTCCCGTGTCGTCCTCTGTTGTCCTGTGTTGTCCCGTGTCGTCCTCTGTCATCCTCTGTTGTCCTGTGTCGTCCTCTGTCATCCCATGTCGTCCTCTGTTGTCCTGTGTTGTCCTCTGTCATCTCGTGTCGTCCTCTGTTGTCCTGTGTCATCCTCTGTCGTCCTCTGTCGTCCTCTGTCGTCCTCTGTTGTCCTGTGTCGTCCTCTGTCGTCCTCTGTCGTCCTCTGTTGTACTGTGTCGTCCTCTGTCGTCCTGTGTCGTCCTCTGTTGTACTGTGTCGTCCTCTGTTGTCCTGTGTCGTCCCTTGTCCTCTGTCGTCCTCTGTTGTCCTGTGTCGTCCTCTGTTGTCCCGTATCGTCCTCTGTCATCCCGTGTCGTCCTCTGTTGTCCTGTGTCGTCCTCTGTTGTACTGTGTCGTCCTCTGTCGTCCTGTGTTGTCCTCTGTTGTACTGTGTCGTCCTCTGTCGTCCTGTGTCGTCCTCTGTTGTCCTGTGTCGTCCCTTGTCCTCCGTCGTCCTCCTCTGTCGTCCCGTATCGTCCTCTGTCATCCCATGTCGTCCTCTGTTTTCCTGTGTCGTCCTCTGTTGTACTTCGTCCTCTGTTGTACTGTGTCGTCCTCTGTCGTCCTGTGTCGTCCTCTGTTGTACTGTGTCGTCCTCTGTTGTCCTGTGTCGTCCTCTGTCGTCCCGTATCGTCCTCTGTCATCCCGTGTCGTCCTCTGTTTTCCTGTGTCGTCCTCTGTCGTCCTGTGTCGTCCTCTGTCGTCCTGTGTCGTCCTCTGTTGTACTGTGTCGTCCTCTGTCGTCCCTTGTCCTCTGTCGTCCTGTGTCGTCCTGTGTCGTCCTCTGTCGTCCTGTGTCGTCCTCTGTTGTCCTGTGTCGTCCTCTGTTGTACTGTGTCGTCCTCTGTCGTCCTGTGTCGTCCTCTGTTGTACTGTGTCGTCCTCTGTCGTCCTGTGTCGTCCTCTGTTGTACTGTGTCGTCCTCTGTCATCCCGTGTCGTCCTCTGTTTTCCTGTGTCGTCCCTTGTCCTCTGTCGTCCTCTGTTGACCCGTGTTGTCCCCATCTCACCCAACAGTCTGCTCTGAAGACAGGAAGTCTGCTGACCCGTCTGGGGAAACTGCTTCTTCACAGCACCATGGTTCTTCTCCTCACCTTCATCATCAACTACCTGGCCAAGGTGTTCACTCTCTCTCTCTCATGTTTCAGTAAAGGACTGAGTGTTATAATGCTAATGCTGTGCAGGTGCTGTGGTATCTGCTGAAATAAAATATACAGTTGTATGATATTTTTCATTATACTAGTTAACTCTTTAAAATTTTTGGGTTAGTAGTCACACTTTACACACAAACAAAACAAATTGTGGCAAAAAATACAGCTTAAATGGGCGATTCTTATAAAATATAAATCATTTTTATAGTATCTTTCATGTTTATTTCTATAAAATAAAATACTCCATCAGCCTTCTTAATTTAACAAAATGACCAAACCACAGTTATTTACTCAAACTGCTCTACATTTTACTTTTTTGTTTACTACTTATTTTGAAATAAGTAGTAAACAAAAATGTACTGTTATTTTATTAAGATTTTTATTAAGATTTGTGGTTTTAGGTCTTGTTTTTAGTGTAACCAATGTTACACTTTTCTATTCTATTCTATTCTCTTCTATTCTATTCTATTCTATTCTATTCTATTCTATTCTATTAACATTTTTGCACGTGTGCAGTACAAATCGTGTTTCTGGTACCCAAGTGAAGACAAACTTTAGACTCTTAACAAAATAACTCTTTGTTTCCCTCGGTCTACAATACTTTAAGAACATGTTCACTGCTTTTCTTCATTGTTTAAAAACAGCCTTTTCTGACTCTAAATTAAAGTTTGCGTAACTTTTGTCGACCACTCGTTTCCCACACCAAAGTCCATAGAGAAAACCAGTGATTTTACATCACACGCACACAGGAAGTTGTTACTGTGCTGCTGCCTCCATTATAGAGTTAATTGAAGTCTATTACTTTGCATCTTCATTGTTTAAAGTCCTTTGTAAGGATTTACATAAGTGAAAACAAACTTACCAAAGGAGGAAGCTGTAGACCAGTTGCTCCAAACTCCACCTTAAATTGCTGATTTTCTCTATGGTCTTTGGTGTGTGAGAGTAAGCAGGTTATAAACTTTGGTTTCTTCTTGGAAATGACTGTTTAATGGTGAGATACAGCTGTGAACATAATCTTAATATGTTGTGGCTGTTGTTTTTGTGACGGTCATGTTTTCATTGAGAGTGAGGCTCCATGTCTTTGGCTGGTTTCTGATGCAGGTGTTGCAAAAACCCCCCTGAACTTTCATTGTAAGACATGATCTGACCATGTGATCTGAGCTTTACTTATTTATAAATCTCACTGAGTTGATCTTTACCCATAACAAGACGACCTTATCTGTATGTGTATGTGTCTGTGTTTACAGAAAGCACTTCAGCTCAGATCAGACGAGCACATCTTTAAATTCATCAAGTCAAAGTTTGCCTTGGGGCATACCAGGTATGAACACACACACACACACACACACACACACACACACACACACACACACACACACACAGCTGTAAAGAACACTGAGGCTGTTGCATTTTTTTTTTTTTTTTTTTTTGCAGTTTTACCTCACATCCAATTTTAAGGGAGATGATAGCGACCCCTAGTGGAGTTTCAACACAGTCAAAAAACTGTTGACTGTTACTTACAACTGTGCCATGATTTAATACTGCTTAATTTTTTAATTTTTATTACATTTTTGTGGAACTTTAGGAAAACTAACTCTTTGTAAACCGCTCACTCTCCCACACCAAAGTCCATAGAGAAAATCAGTGATTTTAGCTCACAGGGACACAGGAGTTGTTGATCCACTGCTGCCTCCATCATTGAGTTCAAATGTCTTATTTTGTCAATTTGGCATTTCAAATCCTTGGCTCACCTTAACCTCAGTGACACAAAGTGACCACACGAGGCAGCAGTAGACCAGCAGCTCCTGTGTCCCTGTGAGCTAAAATCACTGATTTTCTCTATGGGATTTGGTCTTGCGATGTGTTTAAAAAGACATGTAAACACACACACACACACACACACACAGGGGTTTACACACCTCCTGACTTGCTCCAGTTTGACTGTATTATTCACTCAGCACCAGTGATAGCACCTGCAGTGTTAGTGTGTGTGAATAATAGATGGAGAGGAAACACCAGCAGGTCTCCCATCAGTCACGCACTGTGTGTGTGTGTCTGGTATTCCTTATGTTGTGGGGACACAGTCACATAATGGGGACAAAAATCAAGTCCCCATAACGTAAATGACTCCATTTTAAGGTGAAGACATGTTTTAAAGTTAGGCTGAGGTTAGGGTTAGGTTAAGGTTAGGGTCAGGGTTAGGGTTAGGACACTAGTAATTATGGTTATGGTTGGTTAAGGAAATAAATGGAAGTCAATGTAATGTCCCCTGTAGTCATGGAAACCAGAGTGTGTGTGTGTGTGTGTGGCTCTTCAATTATTCAGTAGTCGGAGTGCTGCTCACTCTCTCGCTCTCTCTCTCTCCCTCTGTTCCTGTGTCTCTCACTCGTTGACATTCATTTTTTTCTCGGTAACTGTGTCTCCTTTTTTTTGTCTCCTCATCTCTATTCTCTGTCAAAATACTCATCAGTGTCAAGTTTATTTAAAAAAAAAAAAAAGGGTTTTAAACTCTGTTTCTCATTTTAATCTAAACGTTTTTGTGTAAAAAGGAACTGATTAAATCAGAATTTCATTACATAGATAAACCAATGTGGTTTATTTTTACTCTGCATAAATAAATTGTTTTGTCTGTCTTGACATTAGAATTTGGTGCCATACATGATTGAATTAATGCTATTTTTGCAATGTTACTTCCTTTGTAATCACAAAAAATGTAGATTAAGTAGTTTAGACATGCACTGAAGTAAATCTGAACAAACGGCTTTGAACACCGAAATTGCAAAATAAGACATTTGAACTTAGTGATGGAGGCAGCAGTGGACCAACAACTCCTGTGTGCTGTGATGTAAAATCACTGATTTTCTCTATGGACTTTGGTGTGGGAGAGTGAGTGGTTTACAAATGTCTGTTTTCTGTTTTAAACTGTTAAACTGGCAAGATTTTATTTTATTTTTTTTTTACATCAGATATGGTAGACTTAAACATCAGTTTAAGTCTACCATATCTCAAGAACATGTTCACGTCTTTATCTCACTGTCAGACAGACTTTTCCAACAGGAAACTGAAGTTTGTAAACCACTCACTCTCCCACACCAAAGTCCATAGAGAAAATTAGTGATTTTCAGCTTTGATGTGGGAGAGTGAGAGGTTTACAAACTTAATTTTCCAGTCACAAAAGCTGAACAAAATTTTGTTCTGTCATCATAAAATAAAAATAAAATGATGTAGTTTCCAACAGGAAACTGAAGTTTGCAAACCACTCACTTCTACCTCTAAAATCAATTTTAGTTTCAAGGTATCTTTATTATCCCTGAAAGAGCAATTTGCTTTATAATCACCACAACTCAACAACTCAACAGATGCAGAATTTAATTTAAGACTTATTTAATAGCAGTATATTTGTATAGTCTAAATCCACAAATGAAATTTAGCCTTGTTGAGCTTCATACGGCTGCAACTTACAATTATTTTCCACTAATCCATTAATATGATTTTCTCAATTAATCGATTAGTCGTTTGCTCCATAAAATGTCAGAAAATGTTGATCTTTGTTTGTCAAACCTGGAAATGATGACATTCTCAAATGTCTTCTTTTGTCCACAAACCAAAATGATTTCATTTGAATGATTTCTTTGTTACATGAAGAAAAGAAACCAGACAATGTTCACATTGTAGAAGCTGAAAAGCTTGTGAAAATACTCAAACCGATTAATCAGTTCCTCCTAATAGTTGTCAATTCATTTAGTAATCGGTTAATTTTAATTTAATTGCTTCAGCCCTAATTCAAATCAGGAGGGCATGTTTATTATCCCTGAGAGGCAATCGATCATGCATGCACCACATGTTTACAGAAAACCTTTTCGTGCTGAGACGACGAGGACAAGTGCAGAGAAACAAAACCAAATAATGCACCACAGTTTTTCCAACTCTTGACCTTTGTGTTCTGTTCCACTCTTCCCTCCCTCCCTCCCTTCCTCCCTCCTGCAGGGACTTTGATGCCAGTCTGTATCTGTGTGAGGAAGCCTTCGGCCTGCTGCCCTTCGACACTCTGGAGCGACTGGCCGGTACCTTCCTGCTCTACCCCTACGTCCTCACACTGCTGCTGCTCAGTGGCACGTTGGCACTGGCCGCGCTGCACAACCTGAGGTAGGTGGTGGTTGGAGGGGGAGGAGGGGAGACCATGGCTTACACTGGATATTTGTGAGATTTATAATGAGCAAAATAATAATCAGTACCATTAATATCATCCTATTCAGATTGTTAAATGATAAAGTTTGTAAACTGCTTGTTCTCCCACACCAAACTCCATAGAGAAAATCAGTGATTTTAGCTCGCGGGGACACAGGAGCTGCTGGTCTACTGCTGCCTCGTGTGGTCAGTTTGTGTCACTGAGGTAAATCTGACCAAATGGTCGTACACACCAAAATCACAATATATATTTGAATTTACTGACAGAGGCAGCAGTAGATGAATAACTTGTGTGCTGGGAGAATGAGTGGTTTACAAACTTACTTCTTACTTCTTAAGATCTTAAAATATGTTCACGTCTTTATCTCACTCTTAGACAGCAAAGTGAATTTTGTAAACCACTCGCTCTCCCACACCAAAGTCCGTAGGGAAAATCTGTGATTTTAGCTCACAGGGACACAGGAGCTGCTGGTCTACTGCTGCCTCGTGTGGTCACTTTGTGTCACTGAGGTCAATCTGAACAAAGGATTTCAAACACTAAAGTGAAAAAATAAGACATTTGAACTTAGTGATGGAGGCAGCAGTGGATCAACAACTCCTGTGTGCTGTGATGTAAAATCACTGATTTTCTCTAAGGACTTTGGTGTGGGAGAGTGAGTGCTTTACAAACTTGAAAGTCTGTCTAAGAGGGAGATAAAGACGGGAACTTGTTCTTAAGCTATTATAGACTTTAGCAGGTGTTGATTTTTATTAGGCAAATTGACTGTGGAGGAGGCCAGAGTGAGTGGTTTACTAAGTGACACAGACTTCGGTTTTCTGACATTGAAATACTGATTTTACAACTTAACAAAAGACCCACTGAATAAAATCTGTGTCACTTTAAGTCTACGATGTCTTCAGAACATGTTCACATCTTTATGTCACTGTTAGACAGACTTTTCCAACAGGAACGTGAAGTTTGTAAACCACTCACTCTCCCACACCAAAGTTCATAGAGAAAATCAGTGATTTTAGCTCACAGGGACACAGGAGCTGCTGGTCTACTGCTGCCTCGTGTGGTCACTTTGTGTCACTGAGGTCAATCTGAACAAAGGATTTCAAACACTGAAGTGACAAAAATAAGACATTTGAACTTAGTGATGGAGGCAGCAGTGGATCAACAACTCCTGTGTGCTGTGATGTTAAATCACTGTTTTCAGTCTCCTGTTGGAAAAGTCTAAGAGGGAGAAAATGTCAAAGAAAAATTCGATATCTGATAAAACATCTTTAAGCCATTATCGGCTGATACTGAAATCAATACTGTGCATACTTGGATGATTGTTTAAAATTTTAATCAAGTCATTGTGCTCTATTTTGTTTGTTTAATTAAATGGTGAGGTGTCCTCATGACTCCGCCTCCTCATCACTGAAGTGACAAACACTTTTACCAGCTGCCTCCTGAAGCCTCTTTCTCCCCCGCGGCGCCAGCTGAAGGGCCACATCAAGCTAAACACATTAGCATATCCACACCCCGGAAATACTAACCTCATTCAGAAATTCATTTAATCCACTTTACCTCACCTCTCGTTGAGGGAAGAGGCCGAGCTGGATTTGATTTCAGTCGGAGGCCGGCGTGTGTCTGATTCTGTACGTGGACGTCATGTTGTGCGAGTGACATCAGTGCCCTCAGGCCTGTCTCTGTGTGTGCCTGCGCGCTCGTACGTGTCCACCACTCTGAATAACATCAGCTCCACTCACCAGCTCCGCTCCAGTGACAGGCCGCCGTGTTGTCATGTCTCTGTTGTCTCTGTTTGTCAGCAGGTCTAAAGCAGCTCCAGCTGAAGAGAGGAAAGGAGCCGCGGAAGGCCGCGCGGTGGCTTTACGTCCAGACGTGGCATATAATGTCCTGCATACGCTGTTCTTTGGCCTTGTGGCTTTCAGCACCATGAGGTGAGACTTGACGCACTCAGGATCATGTTTGTGCAGATGAGGGATGGACGTTTCTTGCAAAAATGTAGATTTAATGATATAATTTCTTAAATATTTGAATATTTTACTGACCCTGGTAGGCACTTCTTCATAGGGGTGGGTGAAAATATTGATTTGGTCATATATCGCCTTGTTCATTGAGCAATATGATACACAAGGGCAAATATTGATATTTTAATTGATTAACAAATGAAGGCACTCTAATGTAAACAGTCCCTGACACTTTCACTAATCGGGCATCACTACTTTATGTCTCCTTATGGTGGTGCTGCTCACATGAATGAGGGGAAACTTGGGTGGAAGTTACACTTGAGTACGAAATTTTTAGCCAATCCAATCCAACTTTATTTATAAAGCACTTTAAAAACAACAGCTGAAACAAAGTGCTGTACATTAGAGATAAACAAAATGAACTACTGAAAAATGCAATCTAAAAGACCTAAAAAAAACAAACAAGATAGACAAAACAATAACACACCATAGAGTGTACATATATATACACATACATCCGTGCAGCAAGTGACACCCTCCATCCTTAGACCCTCACTTGATGTGAGGGTCTAAGGATGGAGCCCTGGTCGAGCCCCCCCATTAAAATGTCATTGTTTTAAAATTTTCTCCCCTTCTTTCTCCAAACATAAATAATATATGGACAAAGAGCTCTCGTTTGGTCTCATCTGACCAAAGGACATGCTTCCAGTATGAATAGTCTGGGTTAGCTGTCTTTACTCTGTTTAACAGCACTTTGGAAATACCTTTAAAACTATGACATTTTCATATATGGGGGCTAATAATTTAAATAAAACTGAACCTGGCTGAACAAGAGTGAGTTTACAACGGGATAATGGTGGAGAAAGCTACGTTAAGAGATGCTCCATGCACGTTCAATACATACACTGTACGTACTTTGTTTTCTGTGTTGTGAATAAACAGAAAAATCCTGCACTTTTTACTTTTCACGGACATTTCGCTTCAGTTTGACGGATATAGTGATGTGTCTCGCAGTATATTGATTGTCACAGAATCGTTGAATCATGATATTATTGGTATCGTGGACAATGTATCGCATGTCATATTCTTCAGGATCTGCAACGAGGATCTCAAACTCAAAGGACCTGAGGGCCAGGGACGTGCTAGTCTGGTCACGAGGGGGCCTAAGTGGAAAAAAACCCACTGGTGAAAAGCTGAACATTATACATTTATATGATGACATTTCACAGCATTTCAAAGTCAAAGTGTTTATTTTCATATGGAACAACATTTATTTCGCAATAAAAACATGTCTATGGTGTAAAAATGAATCTGTGAATAACAGAAATAATAAAGAATCAACATGAAATCAATAATACCACGTAGACAAATTAAAACACTAAACAAGCTCCATCTGTCATTAAAACTTTGGCCACAAGAGTGCAACCTCTGATCCGCAGTGTGCTGAGCGAGCATCAAGATGCGTTCAAGGAACCTTGCAAATTTCCTCACCTCTGCAAACACGCATAAAGTCCACTGGTCGGGGGAAAATCGATGCAATGAAATAATCAGCAGTTGCAGCCTGAATAGTAGTAAAACATCTACGTTAATCCATGATTTATGTTTATTTCTGTTGTTGCTCATCTTTTTTGGGTTCTGACTTCCAATGTAAATGGAATGCAGCAATAGTTGCTACGGTATATTAAACGTTCCAGAGCCAAAAATAAGGATCCTTTTTCTCATAATTTTTTACATCAAATTTTATAAATGTAGTGATTTTTTTAAAACCATTGATATTGAGCTGAATCATTAATAACACGTTGTTCTTTTACTGTATTACATTGACTTTAATTTCAATACTTGCTCTTTAAAATGTTCCCTTAACCCAATATGAGAGGCATTAAATTCAAACATGACAGGAGCAAATTGTCTTTAGTTTAGCAGGAAGACTTAGTGTACTTGAGTATAATGGATCCAGCATGGTTAAACTTAATTTAGTGTCTAAAGCGTGGCGTTAATATCCACGATTTATTCCGAGCCAAAGCCACACGAGCTACAGTTTTAATGGGGAAAAGATGAAACAGAGAGGAGAGAGAGAGAGAGAGAAAAACGGAGAGGACGAAATGAAATGAGGTGAGAAATTGTTGACGGTTACAGAGACAAAGCCGTGAGGAGGAGAAAAGTGCAGCCTCACAGAAAATAAATCTCAATACCTTTTGTCTTTTTTTTTAAAATGCAAAGCAGTCGTCTGACAGAAACAAATGACTTTCTGCACTTTTGGCCTTTCGTTCTTGATCAGCAGTTCAGAGAAAGTGCTGAAATCATAGGAACCTGTTCCTGCACTTCCTGAACTCTTTCAGCCTCAGCTCACTCTGGGGTCGCAAACAGGCGGAACATTCTCAGTGAATTTCCAGAAAATGGGAAACATTCCATGGGGAATTATGGGATATTTAGTGAGTGATGATTTTGCCCCTCTCTCGCCTCGTTTTCTACGCAGGATGAAATACATATGGACCGGCCACATGTGTGCCGTCGCAGCCTATGGCGTGTGCGGGACAGAGCTTTGGACGCTGCTTCTCAACACTCTTCGCTGCAACAGTAAATTTCTGGTATGAACTTCCAGACTTCTTTTCCTTTATCATGTTCCCCCGTACAGAATATTAGCTGTCATGTGGTGCGGCGAATTCTAAAAAAACATGGCCACCAGCAGGAACAGCAGAAAAAAATGATTTTAGCTACTTAACAAAAGGCTCACTTAATGAAAGTTGAACCAGCTTAAGTCTACATTATCTATAGAACATGTTCACCACTGTATCTCACAGTTAGACAGACTTTTCCAAGAGGAAAACTCCCACACCAAAGTCCATAGAGAAAATCAGTGATTTTAGCTCACAGGGACACAGGAGTTGTTGATCCACTGCTGCCTCCATCACTAAGTTCAAATGTCTTATTTTGTCACTTCAGTGTTTGAAATCCTTCCTTCAGATTAACCACAGTGACACAAAGTGACCACACGAGGCAGCAGTAGACCAGCAGCTCCTGTGTCCCTGTGAGCTAAAATCACTGATTTTCTCTATGGACTTTGGTGTGGGCGAGTGAGTGGTTTGTAAACTTCACTTTGCTGTTGGAAAAGTCTGTCTAACAGTGAGATAAAGACGTGAAAATATTTTAAGATCTTAAGAAGTATACAGTAGATATAAGCAGTTGGACTTTGGCTTCAGTTCCATTTACCTAAAGCAAGTACAGTTGTTTATTATGTAAACCTCTAAAGAAACTGATGTGGTTGACTGACAACTTTTATAAACATGTTCTCTACATGTCAAACCTGAGTAAACCTAAGTAAACCTGTGTAATCTGAGTAAACCTGACTAAACCTGTGTAATCTGAGTAAACCTGAGTAAACCTGTGTAATCTGAGTAAACCTTAGTAAACCTGTGTAATCTGAGTAAACCTGAGTAAACCTGTGTAATCTGAGTAAACCTTAGTAAACCTGGGTAATCTGACTAACCTTGAGTAAACCTGAGTAAACCAAGTAAACCTCTGTAATCTGAGTAAATTTGAGTAAACCTGTGTAATCTGAGTAAACCTTAGTAAACCTGGGTAATCTGACTAACCTTGAGTAAACCTGAGTAAACCAAGTAAACCTCTGTAATCTGAGTAAACCTGAGTAACCTAAGTAAATCTGAATTACCAGATTAAACCTGCGTTAACCTGAGTAACCTTGTGCCTCCTTGACTTCTATATCTACAACCCTAATTCCAATTTAAAATGTAAATTAAAACAGACTATTTCCAAATATCACAGACCCATATTTTCTTCCCAATAGAATAGAAAATGTCTAACTTTCAACATATCAGATGTTGAACCTGATACATTTTATGAAAAATATCTCATTTTAAATTTGATGGCAGCAACGCATCTCAAAAAAAATTGGAACAGAGGAAACAAAAGGCTGGAAAAGTTAATGACACAAATCAAAAGCAGCTGGAGGATCATTTGACAACTAATTAGGTTAATTAGTGTTTTTATTTACATTGTACACATTATCATCATCCCTACTTTTGTGGTTTTGGGGTTGTATATACAGTATACTATATAGAGAATATGGATAAATTATTCAAAGACCATATCCATATGTGCCTTACTTGTAGGTTGAGAGTTAAATCTGGATCCACAGCCTCTTTTCTGTCCTGGAGTCTAACAATACCCATGATTCCACTAGGTGTCAGTGTTGTCATGTTGACAATATAATAGCAGCATGAATGAGAAGCAGAACTGATACTGGAGGGCAAAGCTGCTGCTGTTTCTGCTTCATCTCTGTGTTATCTCTCTCTGCTCAGTTACGTCTCTGTCTGACTGCGACGTTTCTCTGATACGATTATATTCCTTCATTTCATTAAAGTCTCTCTCTCTCTCTCTCTCTCTCTCTCTCTCTCTCTCTCTCTCTCTCTCTCTCTCTCTCTCTCCGCAGTTACGCCTCGTCAGATTTGCTCTTCCACTGGCGATGATCGGCTGCCTGTATTACAAGGTTTGCTGCTTTTTCCTGATGGTTTATGTTCATCAGTCTCATTATCTGAGCTGAGACAGAAATGAATGTTACAGAAGAAAATGAAAACAGGAAATGGATCATAACACGAGGTTTAAATCATTGCATCCCTTTAATTTATTTTATTATTGGAAGATTCTGAATCACTGTGTAAAATACTGTCATATTCAGTGCCATGGGGTTTTATTAAAGGTGCAATTCAGGTTTTTTTGTTTGTTTGTTTTTTCCAAGCGTTGTATGAGGTACTGACCCACATGGCACTTTTCCATCATATAGTTCCAGCTCGGCTAGACTCTACTTGTTTTTTTCCTTTTTCCATCAGTGATAGAACCTGGTGCCTGGTAATAAACGGAAAAGCCAAGCATGTTAAATCACCACAGTAACTTATGGCGCTTCTCCACTTCACAGTACCAGCATGACTCGACTCTACTGGGTTTTTCCCATTTCCATCAGTGACAGTACCTGGTACTTTTTTTAGTCCCTGCTCTGTGGAGGTTCCAGTCGAGCTGAGCCGACACTAAAATGTGACGTGGACAGACTGCCGGCCACTGATTGGTCAGAGAGCGTCGTCACTGGAAGAGTCACGAGCGCGACGTCCGACACAAGAATCAAAGCGATGTAGATGAGTTAAGAAGACTTGAAAATAATCCTGAAAACATGCGTTAATCTGCAACATTTAACGAGGACATTTGTCCAAAAAAATGTCCATATTTAACAGAGGAGTCTGGTGTATTTAGCGACAGCACTGCTGAAAGACGGAGATGGTGAGCCCAATCACAAGCCGTTCAGCCGTATTTCACCTCAGTGACTGTGTCAGACGGAGTCAGGAAGTACTGAACCATTCAGTGAACTCATCTGTTTAGAAAACTCACGGCTGTTTCTATGACGACCACGTCGAGGAGATACTATAATAATGGAAAACGGTATGTCTGACACTAAACCAATCCAAGCCATGCTGGAACTGTGTAGTGGAAAAATGGCAGTAGATAGTGCTGACTTTGCTGTGTGAAGAAATCCAGCCTGAGACACAGAGGTGAAAATTTAATTTTAATTTTTTTGAGGGCTTGGGTGCCTCTTGGGTCCCTTCTAGGGCACCCCAACCTTTGACCTTGGGATTCAAACTGGCAACAAGCCAAGTTCCCATTCTACTTGGTCATGGTCTGCCCACAACATGGCTGCCAGATGAGACACAAAGAAAGAACATGTTTTAACCACTTAACAAGAATCTACACTCAGCTGAGGTTTAAACAAACACTTTTTGTGAAAATATCATCACAAATATTAATTGCTGCATAATGATGGAATACTGTGATCTAAGTCTTATCTCACTGTTAGACAGACTTTTCCAACAGGAAAGTGAAGTTTGTAAACCACTCACTCTCCCACACCAAAGTCCATAGAGAAAATCAGTGATTTTAGCTCACAGGGACACAGGAGCTGCTGGTCTACTGCTGCCTCGTGTGGTCACTTTGTGTCACCGAGGTCAATCTAAACAAAGGAACAAATCCAATCCAATTCAACCTTATTTAAAAAGCACTTTATAAACAACAACAGCTGAAACAAAGTGCTGTACATTAGAGATAAATAAATAAGATACTGAAAAATACTACCTAAAAAAACAAGCAAGATAGACAAAACAAAACACCGTAGAGTATACATATATAAAAATATACATCCGTGCAACAAGTTACATAAGACATTTGGACTTACTGATGGGGGCAGCACTGGATCAACAACTCAACACAACAACAACTGTGTGCTCTGATGTAAAATCAATGAATTTCTCTATAGACTTTGGTGCGTTGATCCGTTGATCCGTTGACACAAACCTCAGTTTCTTTTTGGAAAGTCTGTCCAACAGTGAGATAAAACAGTACAGATATTATTAAGATGCTGTAGATTTAAACAGGCATAGATTTTGTTAAGTGTCTAAAATCAGTTTTTCCTTGTGTCCACACGGGCAGCCATGTTTTTTGAGCCATTTCAGTTGGTTCGGCTCAGTTGTCATTGACTATATATCAGTACCTCATACAACCACTCTTAAATAAAACCCAAACTATCTCTTAAAGATATAGGAGGTGCTATATTCTGCTTTATAGCCTCTTTTCATCTCTTGTCTTTCTCTGTCTCTCTCTAGTTCTGGCCTAAGCTGATGGAGGAGTTATCAGAACTGAGGGAGTTTTACGATCCAGACACTGTGGAGCTCATGACCTGGATTAGGTACACACACACACACACAAATCCACAGCACACATCGAAATGACACAAATCTGATTAGCTAGTTTCCACGGATCAACTTTCACTCCACATGAAGCTTTGAAAAGTGTGTGTGTGTGTGTGTGTGAATGTGCACACGTGTACGTGGGAGTCTCTCAGCTGACTGATGAGAGCCGATGGGTTTCCATGAATAAGACATGACAGTGTTGGAAAAGACCCAGCTGTTGGCAGAGCTCTAACACACCTCGGGGTTTGTGTGATCGGGCTTTCGATCGAGAGCATCAGCCTGATGGGATCGGAGATGAAGCTGTGATTTGGAGTGGTTCTGTGCCGCGGTGGCTGCCGTGAGTGTGTGCGTGTTTGTGTCTGTCACTTACTGGTCATCCGCTTAGATGGGGAGCAAGGATTTAACAACGCAGCACCTTACAACCTCAAAATCTATTAAATTAAGTATGTTTGTTGGAGGTACTGACAGATAGTAAATGCTGCCTTGGCTGTGAGCGCCCCAGTGTGCCCCCTGTGCTGCCAGTGGGAACAAAAGAAAAAACAGATTTTAGCCACTTAACACATGGCTCACTTGATAAAATCTACACCTTCTTAATTCTACAATGTCTTAAGAATATGTTTGCTGTGGTTAGAGAAACACAGAGTATTATCATGATTCTTTGGGTAATGAATCATAAATCTGGACATAACAAATACAGTATGTCTGCTAAATGAATGGTTGTATGAGAAAATGACGCACGGCACTGAGCCTGAGACATTTATTTTTACTTAAAACGTGGCTGTCAGTGGGGAAATGAGGAAAAAAAACCTCATAAAATATACACCTGCTCATGTCTATGATAATTTAAGAATATCTTCATTGCTTTATCTCACTGTTTGACAGCCTATTTCGCCTGGAAACTGAGGTTTGAATCACTTTGAAAATCTCCCACACCAAACCCCCATAGACAAAATCAGTGATTTTACATCACAGCACACAGGAGTTGTTGATCCACTGCTGCCTCCATCAGTAAGTTCAAATGTCTTATTTAGTGATTTCAGCATTAAAAATTCTATGCTCTGATTTTCCTCAGTGACCCAAACTGACCACACGAGGCAGCAGTAGATCAGCAGCTCCTGTGTCACCGTGAGCTAAAATCACTGATTTTGTCTATGAACTTTGGTGTGGGAGCACCAAAATTAAAAACAAAGCTCTTTTTCCTTGTGTCTCTACTGACAGCCATTTTGTGTTTGTGTCTTAGAAACAAAATGGTTGACTGTGTGTTAATACCTCATGTAACAACTCAGTAAGTTCAAATGTCTTATTTTGTGACTTCAGTGTTTGAAATCCGTCCCGGAAGAGGGATCCGTCCTCTGTGGCTCTTCCTGAGGTTTCTCCCATGTTTTCCCCTGTAAAAGGGTTTTTTGTGGAGTTTTCCCTCACTTGATATGAAGGTCTAAGGATAGAGGGTGTAACTTGTTGCACGGATGTATGTTTTTATATATGTATACTCTATGGTGTTTTATTGTTTTGTCTGTCTTGTTTGTTTTTTAGGTAGCATTTTTCAGTATCTTATTTATTTTATTTATCTCTAATGTACAGCACTTTGTTTCAGCTGTTGTTGTTTATAAAGTGCTTTATAAATAAGGTTGAATTGGATTGGATTCCTGTGTCCCTGTGAGCTAAAATCACTGATTTTCTCTATGGACTTTGGTGTGGGAGAGTGAATGTTTTGCAAAATTACATTTTCAGTTGAAAAAGGACCATTTCATAGTGGCTAACATTTTTTTTAAAGTCCACAGACTAAGGCTGAACGAGAACAAGAAAATGTGAGCTCACATATTCTTAAGAAATTACAGATCATGGGTCTCAAACCTAAATGACCTGGTTCCACATGTCTGTCAAGTGTGGTCAGAAGGGGGCGGTCAAGTCAAAAAAAAAAAACAACCTATTATTCTGTCATGATGAAACTAAATAACATTTTCAGGGTTTGCTTTGAATGATGAAACAAATATGGTACAAAATAAATCTATCAATATCAAAAACAGACATTTAAAATGGTGGGTCATAATTTTGGGGCAGGCTGATTGGGCAGGCTGCGAGTTTGACACCCCTGTTTTGGTCAATATGCAAAATTCAGTTTCAGCCACACAAAGATGATTAATTTAAAAGATCTTTAAAAATAAAAACCCTTTTACAAACAGGCCAATGATCTGCTAAAAGTCAAGGCAACATCAATCTTTCTCATGTTCCCATCTCATTTAATAAGTCATCAATCAATGCTAATTATATGCACCCTATCATCATCATCATAATCATCATCAGCAGCAGCAGTAGCAGTAGTAAACTGACTGGACCGGATTAGATTTTTAAGAAATGGCCCATTTTGGTTTAATCCCATTAGTCAGATCGTGGAAAGGCTCAGAGGAGGAGGAGCGGTTTGTGTGTTTGAATGTATTTGTGTGTGACATGGACTCCGTTCCCTCTGGAGCTAATCCCATTAGCCTGTGAGGATTAGCCGCTGCCTACAATTACCTTGTTTGGTGCTGAGAGCAGGGTGGAGTGAAAAAAGAAACCCACTGCTGCTCTAATTACATTCCAGATGAAAGAGTTAAGATGGAGGATGCGAGGGGGAGGGGTATTCTCCGGCTGACTCCAGGCCCAGGATGTTTTGTTTCATGAATAAAGGTCACGGGAGATTCTGAACCTGTGGTGTAATGAGCAGCAGAGCGGAGATAGATATGTATCACAGGCTTATTTATGTGAAAATGTCGGGATAAATTTTGGCTGCAGGGAATGAGATTCATGTGTGAATCGTGTGTTTGTGATAAGAGCTGCAGAAAATGACTTAATGTTGCCTCATGTTCAAATAAAGGTGGAGAGGAAAATTGGTTTCTTGTTTATTAGAGCTCCAGGACTCTCACATTGGTGTGAGGGCCCAATTGGAATTCATGGAATTAGTGTTATTTTTTTCTTCCCGAAAGGAACACATTTTTGAGGAACTCATCAGTGAAAACAGACGGAAATTCATGTGGAAACGAAAGAAAAGTTGTAAAAAAAACTGGGTCAATTTGTACGAGACGCATCAGGGATGAAAAATTATCAAATAGTCTCGCAGATTGAAAAGGGTGTGGCCTATTGTGTAACCGTCCTTTAATTGTAAAAGTGAAAAGTTAATAAAATATTGTTAAAGAAAAGACCGTGGCGGCAGAATTATCAGAATTTTAGCTAATTTCGATCCTTGACCATGAAACAGGAAGTGTTTTGTCCCTGTAATTTTGGCGTGCATTGACTGATCATGCTTGAAACTTCATACGCGACACAAGAACACGTCTACAAACATTATCTCCTCGTTTAAAAACTGAGGCAGCCACCTGTTGGGCAAGGCATCGGCTGCAAGGGCCTGCACAATGCTACGTACAGCTTGAATTGTTTTCTTTCTTCCAAAAAGAGGTCCTTTTCCACCATAGGAACTTTTCTTTTTTACCCGGGTAATTAAAAAAAAACTGGTGCATTTCCATCGAAATCACCCGGGTAAATATTACCCTGGTAAATGCTTTACCCGGGTAAATTTAGTACCTACTTGTCACTAAGGACTTTTAAGATTAGCAGGAACTTTGGAGGGGCGGGGCTGTGTGGAACACATCTTGCAGCTGTTTCCATGTTGAGAACGCAGCGACTTTGTCTCTATATTTAGCGAGTATTCAGACCCTCTAGTGACTCTTTTTCAAAAAAGCGACTAGCAACAAATCTAGCGTCTTTTTCTTGCGTTTTGGAGACACTAAAGTGAAAGCACTTATCGTTCTAAAGGTCTTTGTACACCCGATGGAACGAGCGAATGATTCCGATGCGACGCAGTCTCTCATTAACAAACACAGGTGCAGTCGAAACACAAACCACACATATCGCCAGGAACTTTTTTAGCCAGGTAAATAAGTTCCTGGTAAATTTAGTGGAAAAGGGACTAAGGAAAGAAAAATTTGAGGAAGTCAACATCGGTGAAAACAAACAAAAATTGGCACGCATATCAAAGTTGGTGAAAAAATGTATTTATTTTTTTTTTTAAAAAAAGGGAAACACGTAAAAGTGGAAAATCAGATTACTCGATTATGAAAATAATTGTTAGTTGCAGCCCTATTAAGGATATTATGTATGTAAAGAAAAGCCTTAGTTCTATGAAAAGCATATATTTTTAGCAGAGTGTGAAGATTGTTTCAAATATGGATCAGAGTGTCTCCTCACATTTTAGAGCTGTGTGTTCACACGGACTGTTGAGAGCTTTATCATGATTCTTTGGGTAATGAATCATAAATCTGGACATCTGGACAGCCTATTTCGACTGGAAACTGAGATTTGAATCACTTCTCCCACACCAAACCCCCATAGAGAAAATGAGTGATTTGACATCACCGCACACAGGAGCTGTTGATCCACTGCTGCCTCCATCACTAAGTTCAAATGTCTTATTTTGTCACTTCAGTGTTTGGAATTCTTCATTCAGATTTAAATCAGTGGCACAAACTGACCACAGGAGGCAGCAGTAGACCAGCAGCTCCTGTGTCCCCATGAGCTAAAATCACAGATTTTCACTATGGACTTTGGTGTGGGAGAGTGAGTGGTTTGTAAGTGACAGAAATTTGAGTTTCCTGTCAAAAGAAATCTTTGCAACAGCAACAAACATATTTCTTAGGATATCTTAGACTTTAAGTGCTGTAGACCTTATTAGTTGAGCCTTGTTCTCGCAGCAGGGGGCGCTCACATTGGTGACCGTGTCAGCACCTCCCAAAACCACACTCCAAAAAAAGCCTGAACTCATTACTTCAGTGGGATAAAAACTGAGGGAAGTTCATGTTTATTTTGCAAAGCCATAACTCACAAGTTTCCATTTGATAACAGCAGCAGCGACTCAGCTGTAGGCTGATACTCCGTCCTAAATGGAAAGTCAATAAATCAATATCAGTGCCTGATCTCCCACCGCCTCCATCTGTGAGTTATAGTTGTGAGTGTGCACTTTATTTATTTATTTTTTGAGTTTTAAAGCCAGGCTTGCAGTGTTGTCAGTCAAACTGTTGATCATTAGCAGCTCTGCTCTCTGACACGTGAACTCAGTGCTGGCTACGAAGAATTCAAGGCAGAGCAAATGTGGAATATTAAGAGGAACCAGTGTCAACTGAAGCATCTTTAATATTAACAGCTGCATTCAAACACTGTCATACAGATAATCACCGAAAAGTATCAAATATTACAATATTATAGATTATTTTTCTGATTAATCAGTTGTTTGGTCTTTAAAATATTGATCAGTGTTTGTCAGACCTGGATGATATTCTCAGATGTCTTGTTTTGTCCACAAGCCAAATGTGTTCTGTTTTTTAATGATTTGTTTGTTATATGAGGCAAAGAAACCAGAAAATATTCAAATTTTATAAGCTGAAAAACACTCAAATTTGATTATCCAATGATTATCCAATCAATAATCCTTTAATTGATTACTTTAATCAGAAATAAACTTATGTACAAAACGGGAATAGAATAGCAATAAAAACAATAATACATAAGAAAAATATTTTACATACACCGTAAAACCTGACAAGTTAATTTAACTAAAAAAACTGGTCACATTGCACGTTTTGAGTAAAACGTGCAATGCCTCAACTTAAAATAACGTGTTCTGGAACTTTTTCAAACAATTACATAATTGTGTTAAGTTTCTTAACTCAAAATCCCTTTTGAATAAACATCAAAAAACACCTTAAGAATTAAAATGCACATTTCTGTTTTAGTCTAACATTTATATAAACTGTATAAAATGTGCTGCTAATGTTTTAAGTGGGGAAAACGTGCGTGTGTATAACTCAAGTTAATATCTACACTGTATCGGCACCTAATGGAGAAAAGAGAAAATACATCTTATAATTAGGTGTGGCTATAATGTATCTGATGAATGAATGGCAACACAACAGCTGAGATATACACATCTGAATTTGTTCAATAGGACTGAACCATGTTGCATTTAAAGTCCAGCCTAATCTGTAATCTGGATCACATCTGGATAAAACTAGATGTGATCCAGATGTGATCTGACAGTAGAGTGTCTGATCCTGCATACACACACCAAATTCTGTTCAAATCTGATGCGTTTTAATGGAAATATTTTAGAGATATTTTACAGTTTTGCCCACTTATAAGAGATAGGCATTTCTTGAAAATGTGATCTACTTGTGATGTCATCAGCGGGTAGATTCTTACCAAAATTGAATGGGAACATACTTGGGTGATCACCTACCCATCACAAAAAACTCAGATTGATCAGACAAAGTTTCACTTAAAGAACCAGCTAACAGAAGGACAAATGTTGTGTTATGGAGGATAGACAATCCTGATTCTTATTTTTCTGTTGCCATTATGATTGTTGTTGTTTTCTCGAGACCTGACTGATCCAAACCTGATGTAGAGACGCATCTTCACAGAGGTTAACCTCATGTCTGTGTTTCATTATTTAGCGCTGCATTCGAAGGATGGCATAAAAGCTCAAATGAGAGGAGCGAGGTTTTCCCGCTTGAGTGTCCACGCCTTTTGTTTTAAATATTGTCAGCTTTATCGCGACCTCATGGAAGTCAGTGTTTGAACCGGTCGTTGTCTTTTACGCCGTGAGCATAAATCTTTATTCTCCAGATTGTAAAGAACTTTGGCGTCTGTCGATCAAAGTGCACACAATGAAAATAGATCTTATTGGATCTGTCAGTGGGGAGGAATGATGTGTAGGTGGATCACAGTGTAACTGTGTGTGTGTGTCATAACAAAGCTGTGAGGAGATGAAGTAATTAAAATCTCTGTCTGACTGTGCACCAGTCATAATCTCATTAATCTGTGCTAAAAATTAAAACAGTCATGGTTTTAAAAAACAGCGTTTGATAATATTGCAAACATATTAATGTTAAGAACCTTTTTGTAAAAATAAATATGTGATCTATATGTAGATGTTATCAACCATTTATAAAATGCCTTCATCGCCAGATTTGTCTGACAGGAAACTGAAGTTTGTAAACCACTCACTCTCCCACACCAAAGTCCATAGAGAAAATCAGTGATTTTAGCTCACAGGGACACAGGAGCTGCTGGTCTACTGCTGCCTCGTGTGGTCACTTTGTGTCGCTGAGGTTAATCTGAATTAATTATTCCAAATGCTGAATTCACAAAATAACACATTTGAACTCAGTGATGGAGGCAGCAGTGGATCAACAACTCCTGTGTGCTGTGATGTAAAATCACTGATTTTGTCTATGGGGTTTGGTGTGGGAGAGTGAGTGGTTTACAAAGTGACAAAAACTTATCTTTCATGTCTTAAAAGTGTGTCTAACATCAACATAAATTGGTATCATAAACAAGTATCATAAACTTAAGATGCCATAGATTTCATAAGGTTTTTTCCTTATGAGGTTTATTCCTTATGCAGCCACGTTTTCACTGAGAGTGAGCGTCACACTTCAAAAAAACCCTGAACTATCAATTTTATTGGACTTAATTTGTTTAATTAACGTGCATCAAATTTAGCCTACGATTAAAGTAAGAATTATTTTTGTCAACAATACTGACAATAATATCCAAAATCGAGTGCAACATGACAGTTACAGGGTTTTTGTTTGTTTTGTTTTGTTTAATCCTGAGTCAGAAAAAGGGTACAGCCATAAAACCCTGTTTTTATTCTGCGTGTGATTACACTGTTGGCTTGGCAACCTAACCCCCGTCTCCATATCCCATAATTTATTCTCTGAGAAACAGTATGACTTGTGGTTGTCGACTTGTCCCATATTGTTAGCGGTGGAAGAAATGCTTCAGCAGCAGCTGTATGTGTGGGTGTGGGAATGGTTTTAGATTAAAAATGACCCCGAGGTTAAATTTACAGGTCGGGAAATTCTGTGTGACTGTGTGTCTGTATGTGTTTTTATAATAGAGGTCAGTCCAGGTTAAGTTTGGTTAACAAGCAGCAGTCAGATTAACACACACACACACGTGTGTGTCCTTGTGTTTGCACCTTGCAGTCTTTCTTGCTCCTCGCGTAACACTGTCGTATTTGTTCCTGATGTAAATGTTCTTTGTCCTTGAATGCCGTCAATACGTCGCAATTATTGCCACTATTTTGGAAAAGTCTAAATGATGTGGACACCGAGTAACAAAAGCTTGGTAATAAACGAAAGCAAAATTCAATTTTGCCTGATGCACCTGCGTACTTTTCAAAAGTTCTGCATCTCCTCTAAAACCTTTACAACTCTTTCTGCGCTTAATAGTCTGTATTTATTAAGTTTTCTCTATTATTGTTATTTTTTTCTTCCTCTCACTAGTTAAATTTGCTTTTTTTTTTATTTAGTGCACACATGCAGACACATAAGTTGTCTAATAACAAGGCATGAAGAGTAAAGATGATGACATATAAAACAATATAAAACTTAAAAGATTAAAAGATAAAAATAGATTTTTTTTAAAAGTGGCATTAACTCAGCAGCAGTGCAGCGTTTAGGAGTGGGTCTTCAAGTTGGTTCTTTTGTGCACCTGTTTTTTCTATTGCTATTTTCTGTATTAATAAATCTAACCATTGTGATTTGGTAAAATGTTTTTCAATTCACATATTCCAGTAATGTTTTCTAAATTTTGGTATTTTCAATAGAAATAGAAATGGTGGATCTGTGGCAGAGGAGGTTGAGGGTTGGATTCCCGATGTTTGTGCAGCAGTGTGTACATAAATCATAAGGCACACACACACACACACACATATATATATATATTTATATCAGCATTTATCAATATTTGTTAGGTTTCTGGGAACAAAATGTTAACTTTACAGTTACACCAAACCAGTGGCCCAAGCAGCCGCTTAGTTCACTTACCTGGTTCATTAAAGTGAGGCAGTTGAAAATACAATTTCCTCTACAGTTGACTTAAATTATCTGTATTTCTATAGCGCTTTTCTAGTCTGGATGACACATTGGCATGTAGGTTAGGTAATCTAACCCGCAACCTTGCAGTTAAAAGGCAGCTTACTCAACCACTGAGCCTCCGTCTTGGTGGTGTTTTTTTTTTCTTTATATATATATAACACTTTTTCACAGGCCTTCAGAATGCACTGCAGCACATCAGAAGCGTTGACACTGTCCACACACATAATGTGTCCCTCTGTCTCTGTTTGTCCACAGCACAAAGACTCCTAAGCGGGCCGTCTTTGCGGGGAGCATGCAGCTGCTGGCCGGCATCAAGCTGTGCACAGGCCGAGTTCTCACCAACCACCCACATTATGAAGATAAAGACCTGCGGGAGAGAACCAGACAGGTAACCTTCCTCTACAACACTGTGAAAACCTGAGCAGAGGAGCCGCCAGAAAACACAAACTCTGAAAAACGAAAATTAAAACTCTGACGTCAGCGGATCATAGATATGGTGACGCCTAAAGGGAGAAGCTGAAAGGAGAGACTGATTGCTAAATAATGGGCTGTTCACTATATCCACCTAAAGACAGACTGCCAAATAATGAGCTGTACTCTATATCCACCAACAGACTCACTGCCAAATAATGAGCGGTACTACATATCCACCAACAGAATGACTGCCAAATAATGAGCTGTTCGATGTAGCCACCTAAAGACAGACTGCTAAATAAAGAGCTGTACTGTATATCCACCAACAGTATGACTGCCAAATAATGAGCTGTTCGATATATCCACCTAAAGACAGACTCCCAGATAATGAGCTACTCTATGTCTACCAAAAGGCTGACTGCCAAATAATGAGCTGTACTACATAGCCACCTAAAGACAGACTGCCAAATAATAGTCTATTCTAGACATCCATCAACAGACTTGAGTGTCAGATAGTGAGCTGTTCCATTACCTCCAACACAATGAGTGCCAAATAATGAGCTGTTTTCTATATCCACCAACAGACTGACTGCCAAATACTGAGCTACTCTATATAGTCACCTAAAGACAAGCCACCAAATAATGAATCCACCAAAAGACAGAATTCAAAATAAGTAAAACCTTTGTGATTCTTATAATCTTTTCATTGTACAAGTTGATTCTGTAAAATAAAATACACGTTTTTATGTCATTCCACAACTGCGGTAATACATTAGTGGTCATGGATGAAGTCATTTTCCTGAAACGATGTTGAGACTTTTTCAGAGCAACAGAGAAAAAAATATCCCTTACGTTTTGTTGCGTTTCCATGTGAATGGAGCCTGAATGAACAGTGGTTTGTAGTTTACTCAGAGGAATGTTTCCGGTGCAGTCGCTCATTCACCCATTCATCTCCCTCTGTGCTCTAATGTCTGTGTGAGAGGGCGGGGAATTATCTGTAGAGGGGGGAAGTGACCTTCAGTGACTGTGCGAATGAAAATGCGATCAGAAGATGCATCCATTAAGTCGGAGTGAACAGTAATGTAGGAAAATCTGAGCCTAAAACGCTGTGTTCCAGTAAAGGAGGTGAGTGAGGGCACGGGCTCTGAAGCATCACTGACAAAAGCTTTTTGTTTGTTAAAACCATGAGGACACAAAAGGCTTTTTCATCATCATTAGTGTGGGAAAACACTTGACATATCAACCATTTTAATTCGGTTTATTCAGCAAGGTGAGTCCATTAAGACTGAAATTACAGATGGTGTTTTTCAAGGCTCTTAAAACAAATACTTAATAAGATAATAAAGCATTAAATATCATATTAATCGAATCTGAAATCAATCATCAACTATTATATTCGATTCATCAGTTTGAGAGCTTTTTTAATAATTAAAACCAGTTTCTGTGATTTTTCAGCTTCTTATATGTGAATGTTTTCCACTTTCTTTGTTCCATATAACAAAAAAAAACATTACAACTGAATAATTTTGGTTGTTGGACAAAATAAGACACTTGAGAATGTCATCATTTCAACATTTATCATTTTATGGACAGAACAATGGATCATTAATCAAGGAAACTAATCAACCGATTAACTGATAATGAAAATAGTTGGGTTACAAAAAATGTTTTGTGACAAAACCATGTCACTGATATTAGAACATGTTAACATTGTGAAAAATAGTAGCAGTTATTCAATCACAAAACAATTATTTATCATTATTAACGTCAATTATTTTAATAATAAAAATCAGTTTCTGTGATTTTTCATCTTTTTAAATGTTTATATTTTCTGGTTTCTTTGCCCCAAATAACAAAGGAATCATCAAAACAGAATTACTTTGGTTGGTGGACAAAACAAGACATTTGAGAACGTCATCATTTCCACGTTTGACAAAGAATGATCAACTTTTTTTCAACATTTTCTCACATTTTATGAACTAAAAAAACAAATCACTTGAAATATTTGCTTTGGAAAAACAAGACAGGGATTAAAATACTGTATCTAACAAGTGAAAACTGACTGAAACTGTATCTTTAAAGGCACATTTATTTATTTAGTTCTGTCTCATGCTGGTTCCAGGTAGTTAGAACGAAGTGTGACAACACCTGTGAAAAACTGCAAATACAAATATAAACAACAATAATTCCCTAAAACATCAATAAGGAATAAAAACATTGACCTAAAATTAAGATCAATGTATAAGAAATAAAATAAATTAACTATACATGTAGGTTTTCTGAGTCTTTCAATGTAGTGTTTTCAGTGGACTTAATGTCAAATATGTTCAGCTGCTGTAATCAGTAGCTTTGTTTCCTCCTCGCTTAATATAACGAATAAAGGAGGTTTTTCAAAATAAAACTGTAGTGTGTAAATTTTGCATTCACTGTTGCCATCATCATCACCATCTTCCTCTTCTTATGTTCCGAGTTCGTATATGGCGCACACTTTATGCACCTGCTCCATTTTAGTTGTATTTTGTAACAGAGTTTTAGCGCCACATACAGGCCTGGCATGTGCACGACAGCATTTACACTTGTTTTTGGAGGTTTAGTGTGCACAAAGACATTTCTTTGAAAAACTATTTATGGACGGCCCCTCCTGGAGCCGCCACCTTAACGTGGTGGAGGGGTTTGAGTGTCCAAATGATCCTAGGAGCTCAGTAGTCGGGGGCTTAATGCCCCTCGTAGGGTTACCCAAGACGAACGGGTCCGAGGTGAGGGACCGGGCAAAGAGCGGTTCACAAAAGACCTCTTATGATGATTAACACTAATGGACGTGGTTCAGTTCACATTGTACGTTGTAATTATTTCACATTTCAAATCTCTGTTGAACCCCAAAAGCGTTTTACACAATTTCAATTCATTGAGTTCATTCCATAACTTAACCCCCAAAACTGGCACACATCAGTATTTAATGTTTGTTTTCATTTCATAGTTTCTTTCTCTTAGTTTAAAGAATGTCTCTAATGTTTTTGAGTCTACAATGTCGAGAAACTTTAACATGGATGATCCTATGAAGAACTGATTAGTAGATTCCAGATATCCAACTTTGTTGATTATTCTGATTGCTCTTTTCTAAAGTTTGATTATAGGATCTAAGTTTGTTTCCCAATAATTCGGCACAGTACAACATGTAAGGCATCACAAGTGCAACAGTACAATATCCTTGGACAGTTTTTATTCAATAAGGCCTTTGTCTTACAGAGAATAGCAACAGATTTGGATAATTTATGTTTAATGTGTTCTATCAAGCAGATTAACAACAACCAAGAAAAGTTTCCTTTTCACTCGATCATACTTTGATTTGGTTTTTTTTACAGGTGATTCAGTCGACTGGGATTCTGTTTTTTATGATTTGCAACAATCTTCCTTTTAAAACTTTAAAAATGGTAACATTTTCCATCTCATCTCTTTCAGTTAATGATAAAAAAAAATGTTCCTCTGTCACGGTTCGCACTGTTGTTTTTCTTCTGCGTCGGATTTTCTTCCACTCATTTGTCGTCTCACAGATTTGTTTTTGTTTCCCAATCGTTTCTCTTTACTTTAATCCAAACCAACATTCATCAGAACTGCAATGCACAGAGTAAATGTGGCCGGAAAATTGAGTTTATGGTCGAGTAAAGTTTTCTTCTGCTTCTGTCAACAACGGCATGATGATGTTGATGATGTTGATGATGATGATGATGATGACGATGACATGCAGGAAAAACAATCCACACAAACAGGAACACCTGTGTGTGTCTGTGTTGGAGCAGGTGTATCAGATTTACGCTCGCCGTTCCCCTGACGACGTCCACGACATCATGACGGCGATCGGCGCCGACTACGTGGTTCTGGAGAACAGCATCTGCTACGAGCGAAGGCACAGACGAGGCTGCCGACTGAGGGACCTGCTGGACCTGGACAACGGACATGTGGGTGGACATTTTCTTTAAATGGTGAAGTTCTATAGAATACTGGCATACCGTGAGCGCCCCCCTGTGGCAGGGATTAGCTGGGGACCATAGACTCTATATAAAATTAGCATTTAGCCACCAGGGAGCGACTCCACAGGTTGTAAAAAGAAAATCAGCCACACTAGTTTCAGCTCTTCTTCAAGAGAATGTGATGACAGTTTTGTAAATTATGTTACCATTTAAAGGAAAGTAGGCAATAAAATAAGCCACACATAAGTGGACGCCAGTATGGAGTCAAGCTTTAAATCTACAATATTTTAAGACAATGTTCATTTCTTTATCTCACTGTTAGACAGACTTTTCCAACAGGAAAGTGAAGTTTGTAAACCACTCACTCTCCCACACCAAAGTCCATAGAGAAAATCAGTGATTTTAGCTCACAGGGACACAGGAGCTGCTGGTCTACTGCTGCCTCGTGTGGTCACTTTGTGACACTGAGGTCCCTCAGTGTCACAAAGTGACCACACGAGGCAGCAGTAGACCAGCAGCTCCTGTGTCCCTGTGAGCTAAAATCACTGATTTTCTCTATGGACTTTTGACTTGTCACCTGTGAGACTGACTAAAAGCTCTCCGCCTCCACAGAGATCAATAGTCCCACTTGTCATCTCTCTCTCTCTCTCTCTCTGTCTCTCTTTGATGTTTGTTATGTGACTCATGAGACACTGTGTGTGTGTGTGTGTGTGTGTGTGTGTGTGTGTGTGTGTGTGTGTGTGTGTGTGTGTGTGAGACAGAGACGGCATCAATGTCACAAACGTCAAGCAAATTTATATCTTTCTTTATTCATTTTTTTTCTTTTCTTTGTTTCTTTCTTTCTTTCTCTTTTTTTCACTTTTCCTTCTAACTTTGTGGTTGTCATTCTGTCCCTCTTCTCTCTTTTTTGACATTTTTCTTTTGTTTGTTCTTTGTTTCTTACGTTCTTTTTCATTTGTTTCTTTCATTTATTCTTTTTTTTCTCCTTTGTTCTTTTGGTCTTTTGTTCTTGCACTTTGTTCCTTTCATTAATTTTGTTCCTTTGATCATTATTTTTTTTCTTTTATTTGTTCTTTTTTCGTTCTTTGTTGTTTATTTTATTTCATTCTCTTTGTGTCTTTAGTTTGTTCTTTCTTTTTCCTTTCATTGATTGATTTTGTTCTTTTGTTTGTTCTTTGTTTGATTCATTTGTTCTTTCTTTCTTTCGTTTGCTTTTCTTGAGCTTTCGGTCTTTCGTTCATTCTTTGTGTTGTTCTTTTTCTTTCCCTTCTTTCAGGGATACGCGATATTATCGACACATTATCTTCAGGTATCGGCAAACACGTCAACATCCCCTGATTTGACTAATGACATAATCATGACGCTGAATAAGCTGCTCCCTCCATGATTTCTTTACCTCCATCCTCTCCAACTTTTATTTATGTTTGTTTATTTTACCCCATGAAGAAAATTTACATCTACATCTGACATGACTTAGCCAAATAGGCCACAGTTAATTTCATGACATTAGAGATTAAATAAACAAAACAAATTGTATATACTGTATGTCAGCATATCGGTATCCTTATCTGTGAAGATTCTCAGTCATCCAGGTCATGGTATCCAAAAGTGTAGTAAACAAAGTTGCCTTTGTTTACTACACTTTTGGATCGGTATCCTTACTTTCTTCTATAAATCACATGCAGTTAAAGCTCTTTTACAGTTACAGGTTGTTTCAGCTCATGATTCTAACTTTAACTCCAGACTTCATGTACATAAATATCATAGATGTTCAATGAAGGTGTTCATTTAATCAGCTTCCATTCTTAAACTGTCACATCACACGCTGAAAACAGAGACACGAGAGAATAATCCTGGTCAGGTGTTGTTAGAATAAATCACTGTACGTATGTATGTTAAAAGGCTGCAGACGAACCATGAAGTTAATCACCTGCTGTAGAAGCCGGTCATGCTGCGTTAACTCAGACATTTACTGTGTCAACCACGTTTAACACTTAATAATGGTATGATGTTAATCTGGAAATAAACGGCAGAAAAACACATCAGCAACGTTACATTGTCTCTCTCGCTCACTCTGCACAGGTGTGTGTGTGTGCGTGTGTGTGTGTGTGTGCGTGTGTGTGTGTGTGTGTGTCGTTCACACGTCACTGCATTAAGTAAAGGGTGTGAGTCCACGTCCGCCTCTGCTGTTAATAAATCTACATTATGGAACAATAACAGACATCTGTGACACATCACTCTGCTCACAGTCTGTAATTTATTATAACACATTAGACCAGGATAACAAGAATAAAAAAACACCTACAGGCTGTTGTTTTTTACTGTTAAAGTGACAGTGTGAGGTACTGACACATACTGGCCTCCTGCACCAAGGGTCAATTTGCCTAATAAAAATCAACACCTGCTTGAGTCTACAATTTCTTAAGAACATGTTCACGTCTTTATCTCACTGTTAGACAGACTTTTCCAACAGGAAACTGAAGTTTGTGAACCACTCACTCTCCCACACCAAAGTCCATAGAGAAAATCAGTGATTTTAGCTCACAGGGACACAGGAGCTGCTGGTCTACTGCTGCCTCGTGTGGTCACTTTGTGTCACTGAGGTAAATCTGAACAAAGGATTTTAAACACTGAAGTCACTAAAATTTGACACTTAAACTTACTGATGGAGGCAGCATTTGATCAACAAGTCCTGTGTGCTGGGTTTAAAATCACTTATTTTCTCTATGGACTTTATTTTCCTGTTGGAAAAGTCTGTCTAAGAGGGAGATAAAGACGTGAACTTGTTCTTAAGCTATTATAGACTTTAGCAGGTGTTGATTTTTATTAGGCAAATTGACTGTGGAGGAGGCCAGAGTGAGTGGTTTACTAAGTGACACAGACTTCGGTTTTCTGGCAAGGACACATTGAAATACTGATTTTACAACTTAACAAAAGACCCACTGAGTAAAATCTGTGTCACTTTAGGTCTACAATATCGTAAGATTATGTTCACTTCTTTATCTCACTGGAAACAGGAAACTGAAGTTTGTAAACCACTCACTCTCCCACACCAAAGTCCATAGAGAAAATAAGTGATTTTACATCACAGCACACAGAAGTTGTTGATCCACTGCTGCCTCTATCACTAAGTGCAAATGCTTTATTTTGTGACTTTGGTGTTTGAAATCCTTTGCTCAGATTGACCTCAGTGACACAAAGTGACCACACGAGGCAGCAGTAGACCAGCAGCTCCTGTGTCCCTGTGAGCTAAAATCACTGGTTTTCTCTATGGACTTTGGTGTGGGAGAGTGAGTGGTTTAAAAACTAAAATTTCATGTTGGAAAATACTCTTTTACAGTGACCAATAGCAGTGAACGTATTCTTAAGATATTACAGACTTACACTGGCAACAGGTTTCATTTAATTAACCTGTTTTTAATTCAACCGCCAAATTTTTTAAAATACAAACACCCTTCAAAACACCTGATCTTATAAAAGCATTGTACATGTGTCTGTGGACACATTTGAGCACACGTGTATGTGTAACTGCATTTGAGAGCGGTTTGTGTGTCAGGTGGTGTTGACCCACTCCGTTAAAAGACCAGGTAGATTAAAAGGTTTCGACTGAGTATTTCCATTAGTATTTTTACCTCATGTAGCCTTTTATTAGTGCTGTCATTGGATGTTACTGTCAATGTTATATTTAAATTTTTATTTATTTATTTTTAGTTTTTAACATGATTTCCTGACAAGGAAACAGCCGTTTGTGTCATTGATTCTTGAGTCTGGTTATTTATTTATTTTTTTACATATAAAGTGAGTAAAAGAGGAGGAGCAAGGTCTTTAAAGGCCTGAGGAAAACAAGTCTGTTGTAGTTAAAGGAGTCATGGGGGGGGCTTTTCCCTCTGAGGACATGCAGCTCCTTTAATGAGCTGTTTTTCTTGAAAGCACTTTAACGGTGACTCAGCGATGTTTCTGAAGTTGCCCACAAACTGCTGACCGGTCAGTAACATCGCATCCTCTGTGGGGAAAGCAAGGAATGAGAGGGTTAAAATAACATTTTGAAGAGGAGTTCTTGATATTCTGTGGCTTCTCCTCCTCGCGTCATATTTCACTGTTTTATGTTCTCTGTTATCTGAAGGATAAAGTTTGTGGCATTCAGAATTAAATTCCCTGTCCTTGTGCAGCTGTCATCAAAGTCTCAGTCAATGCCAGTTGGGATTGACTCCAGCCTCCTGTAAAGATGTCATTTAATCAAGTTTACTGTCACACAGGAGCAAAGAAAAGAGACATATTCGCATTTGAGAAGCTGACATTAAAAGACTTTATTTGTCTTTTTAATTTCATTAAAATAAGAACTTTAACTAATTACTTTGTTTTACAATAGTAAGTGATTTAGCAGTTAGTTCACTGATTAATTGCAGCTGCACTGAAAGAGAAAAACAAAACTGCTGTCTTCACTATTTGCTAATTGAGTTTGCTGCTGTATTTAATTGTGCAACAGCCTTTTCAGTAGAAAATTTAAGTTTGTAAACCACACCAAAGTCCATAGAGAAAATCAGTGACTTTAGCTCACAGGGACACAGGAGCTGCTGGTCTACTGCTGCCTCGTGTGGTCACTTTGTGTCACTGAGGTCAATCTGAACAAAGGATTTCAAACACTGAAGTGACAAAAATAAGACATTTGAACTTAGTGATGGAGGCAGCAGTGGATCAACAACTCCGGTGTGCTGTGATTTAAAATCACTGATTTTCTCTATGGACTTTGGTGTGGGAGAGTGAGTGGTTTACAAACTTCACTTTCCTCTTGCAAAAGTCTGTCTAACAGTGAGATAAAGATTGTGAACATGTTCTTAAGATAAGGTAGCCTTAAATAGGTGTAGATTTTATGAAGTTAGCCTCTTTGTTAAGTGGCTAAAATCTTGTAGCTCAACCAGGGATCTCTTTAAGGCTCTGAAGAGCTTCTATGCTCATGCTCCATGTTCAAGGTGAAAAATAATCCTTAAAATTCTCACACTAACTTGTACTCTTTTCTTTTAAAACATTTTCCAATAAATTGTTTTTCATTCTCTAATGTAAAAAAATAGTTGATACTCTAGGAATTTTATTCTGGTATTGTTCAGGTACATAGGTGACCATAACGTCTACAAGAGCCATTTTCTGACGGTGTTCTTGTAGTTGAGTGTGATTTTCCATCAGTTCTACAGAGTTTCTACTCGGGTTCATTCATACATCTGAAACTCAAAGGTCCAGTGTGTAAGAATTAGTGACATCAATGGACTACGGTGGCCCTCACATACCAGAAAGTACCAGTAAACTTTCACTTCATTTACACCCTTAAATCAAGACCCTTGCACTAAGTACATATAATCCCCCTTAAATGTTACACACTAGATCTTTAAAGAGTGTCGAAAATGTCTCACATCAGCATTAACCTTCTTTTATTTCTGTCTGCTCCTCTTCTCTGTGTCATAGCAGATCATGGACGGACCCGGAGACAACGACCCGGACCTCGTCCCGGCCTCCCACCCTCGGTTTTGCGACGCCATCAAGAATAATGCGGCGACGGGTTACACCGCTCTCTTCACCAGGACGTTCCAGAACAAAACCTTCCACGTGTACCGGGTCAAGAAGAAACGCAAGAAAACTGCCAAGAACCCATCAGAGCCCGTTGTGACTCAATAGCAGGAGAAGAGAAATGGAAAAACGCTGTCAGAGGTTAGAGAGGAGAGAAGAAGAAGAAGAAGAGGAGGAGGAGGAAGAGGAGAGGCGAGCTCCGGCTGCTCCTCCGTTTCCTCTCTGCACAGAACCAAGCTGTGATCATGCCCATTATTTTTTCACACATACTGTAGCTCTGTAAACTATGGTGTTGGAGCAGTGGGTCAGTTCAGGCTCGGGGCGGCGTTGTTTTAGTTAGAGCAGAGTGGGAGCACCTACTGCTCCACCTCCTCCACCACTGCTCCACGTTATTACACCTCTAGGCTGCGACGCTCTGCGTGTGTGTGTGTGTGTGTGACAGCAAAAAACAGCCAGTAAAAATGATTTTGTTGTTTCCACACAAGCCTCATAAAAAAAAGACTTAGGATTAAATTCTACCTTTTTCTCTTTGTGTTTGTTTAGATCTGACATCAAATGAGAGTCTGTTTCATCATCATCACTGTCACTGCTGAAGCTCCCCCTTCCCTTCCCCTCTCCTGGACATGTGCGCTTGTTTGCAACCGAGCAGGTGAACACAATTCGTGGAGCCCAAGTCCAAGTTCATGTCGAGTGAAAACAAACCAGCAACATCATTCCTCGTTCATAAAAACGGTTGAGCAAGCGCCTTTAGTTCAGTAGCAAACATCGAGAGTGTGCAAATACACAAAAATACGCCAGAGAACAAGAGAACACTAGAGAGTTAATCCCAAAGATACTTACAGGTGCAACAGCAAGAAGCTCTAAGGTCTAATCTGAAATGACTTTATTTTAGAAAATGTGAAACGGATTAATTTGTTTACAATAGTAAGCAATTAATTTAGCAGTTAATTCAATGATTTGTTACTGCAGCATAAAAAATATTTAAATAACAGAAGCTATTAGCTATTTGCTAATTGAGTTTTTTTGCTTTCTTAATTCACTGTTAGACAGCCTTTTTTAAACAGGAACTAAAGTTTGTAAACCACTCACTCTCCCACACCAAAGTCCATAGAGAAAATCAGTGATTTTAGCTCACAGGGACACAGGAGCCGCTGGTCTACTGCTGCCTCGTGTGGTCACTTTGTGTCACTGAGGTAAATCTGAACAAAGGATTTTAAATGCCAAATTGACAAAATAAGACATTTGAACTTAGTGATGGAGGCAGCAGTGGATCAACAACTCCTGTGTGCTGTGAAGTAAAATCACTGATTTTCTCTATGGATTAGTCTGATAAATGATGAGATGAGGCAGTGAACACGTTCTTGGTTTAAGATATCGTGGACCTGTTGCAAAAACAGTAGGGGGCAGTGGAGACAGCCACAGAAGATAAATTAGGGTAAGAATCTTGTAGGGCTGCGACGATAACTCGAGTAACTCGATTACAAAAAAATGATGGAGGAATTTCCTCTGCCTCGAAGCCTCGTTTAATTAAATTTAAAGCTCACGTTTCGCACGGATTCTTTTTAGTGTGACACAACGTGCTTACGTCACAGGGTATGCGTCTCCTACAAAGTGGAAGAAGACGGAAGTGGGCTTTGGATAACGTGTGGACAGTTTAGCGGTACGGAATGGCAGACGCCGGGACTGAAAACAGTGAACACAGCGAAAATGAGCAAACGCAGCAAAGCCAACGTAATAGGAGGAATTTTTATGTTTGTTTGTTTTGTTTTATCCCATTACTCGATGAATCGATAGAATACTCGATTACCAAAATATTCCATAGCTGCATCCCTAGAATCTTGCATTTTAATGTTACCTTTCATTGACAGTGAAATAGTCAATACACTGATCCACATTTATGAAAGAAGGATATAGATATAAATAGTCATGAGCGGAAACTAGAGAGGGGCATATCTGAATATTCACTGGTTTCATTCGTAGATCGTGAAAAATATTCTGAACTGAAGTGCATGAGAGATAGTGAAGGTAATGCAGGGTTCACAGTGTGTTGAGCAACTAACGAGATGCATTCAAGAAACCTCGTAAAATCCATTACTTCTGTAAACACACATGAGATAAACTAAGCTTGCTGCTCCTGCTGCTGCCACCTTGTGGTAATAGATGCTCCATGAATGAATCTTTTTAATATATTACAAATAGTCACAGGAACTGATCGACTTTCTTTAACCAAGCAAATAATTTAATCCAACCATCAAATCTTACATCAGATCTAAACTTTTGTCTTTTTTGTCTTTTTTTCTGTTGCAACACGACCCAAACTCGAGGGAAATTTGATCGGAACCGACTCAAAACTGTCACGCGTCAGAGCTTTTTTGTTGTCGGAAGCTACTGTGTTTGCCTTTTATAATTATGACAAAACAACAAAAGCTATAGTAACATGCGGGAGAAAGAAACAGCTACGACAGATACATACTCATCTTCAACAACATCACTTTTTCTTTAACACTTGTTGAACGGTAACCACTGATAACTAGTCACATAATTCAACCATGTTGGTTTACTCTGAACATCACTGATGCCTGGAGTTAACGACGGTTTGATAAACGAGGGTCAGTTTGATGAAGAAAACTTTTCTTAGACATTGAGTATTTTACCTTCTTTCTTCTTTAAAAGGACAAAATGTAATTTGCCAAAGGAGAAAAAAAAATTGCCAAAATTACTCAACAAACCTTTAATGATAAAGTGTGAAAGTTGTCAATGCAGTTAAACACATTCAGTAAATTCAAAAAACTGTTTGGACTGTACTTTTTCCGCACTAACCCGCAGGAAATAGATTTACTGAATGTTATTGGCCTCCACTACACTAGGTGGCGATGTTCCTCCTTTCCGCTTCTCAGTATTAGCCAGTATTTTAGTACAGTATTGCTAACAGCTCTAACAGAACTGCGTAAATTCAGTTTCCTCATTCTGTCATGTTTTTATTTCCGTTGTTTTCTTCTTCTTCTTCTTCTGTCAACGGAGATCGGTTTAATGTTTGTCGTCCATTTTCAACAACTGTCTTATTTTTCTGAGGGTATGTGCTCACAGCACCCTCTGCTGGGCCACGTGGTTATTACTTTACAAAGTCTGTTTTGCACTTCCAGGCCTTTACAGTTTTTAGATTGAACATCCGTCCACGTTTCAGATTAAAAGGTGACATCACTACCGTCCCACAGCTGATCGTCAGAACAATGTAATCCCGGGTTATTTATAGAACACATGGGGCTCCAACTAACAGTTATTTTCATAATTGATTAATATGTTGAATATTTCAATAATCAATTTAGCTATTCATTATATTCATGTACCATTAATCTGTCAATTATTTTCATAATCGATTAATCTATTTTTCTGAACAATTAATACGTTGACTATGTTCATAATCAATTAGTATGTCGAATATGTCCATAATTTATCATTTACACAAAGTATTAATATGTCAATTATATTCATATTTGATTAATCTGTTTATTATGTTCATAATCTTATCTACAGATTATTTTCATGAATAAATCTGTGGAATATCTTCATAATCAGGTAATCTGTCAATTATGGTCATAATCAATTCATCTACGGATGTGTCAGTTATTAAAATATGTAAAATTAAATTAAATTTTTTTTAATTATAATTAATTTTAATTTAATTTATGTAATTTAATTTAAATTAATTTTAATTAAATTAAAATTAAAATAGTAATGAAAATATTGATCAGTTTTTGTCAAATCTGGAAATGATGATGTTTTGTCCATATACCAAATTTTTTTGATTCAGTTTTTTTTATTCAATTTTGTTTTGTTTTATGGAGCAAAGAAACAAGAAAATATTTACATTTAAGAAGCAGTAAAACCACAGAAACTTAATTTAATTATATAAGCGATGAATGGATTATTAAAAATAGTTGCAGCCCTGTTGACACAGTGTGTCCGTCACGTTCTGCTGCTGTAAATACGGACGTTAGAGCTGGAAGCTCGGTCATGTTGTTGTTGTTGTCATTTAGTTTGTTTTTTTCTGCTGTGATTCTCATCAGCTTCAACATTTTCTCTCTCTGTGATTCTCACACACACACACACACACACACACACATGAATAATGGAAATGGGGAGGAAATAGCAGCGGGGGAACAGCGGCGCCGATTCCCTGCCACGCAATCCAACATAGTCTGAGAGTGAACGAGAGAGAGAGGGGCGAACAGTGGCATCTCAACAGAGGCTTTGTTGTTGTTGTTGTTTTTGTGTTTGTTGTTGTAGAAGAAGAAGGAGAGAAGGTTTAAAGCTCCTCCTCCGTTTCTCTCCTCCTCTCTCTTCTCAAATCAGAGGCAGCGCAGGGTCGCTGAAAGTCTGTCACGACGTCGATAATCATTGACCGGTCACTCGCAGTCGGCCGCTGTGATGAGTTGAGAGGTGGGAATGACACACACACACACACACACGTTTGTGCTTCTATCAAAGTGAGGACCCTCATAGAAATAATACATTCTCTGGCCCCTTACCCTAACCTTAACCATCACAACTAGATGCCTAATCCTAAAACCAGGTCTTGACCCTGAAAAAGCCCTTTGAAGAAGTGAGGACCAGACAAAATGTCCTCACTACTTTGTCAAAATGTCCTCACTTTGTCCAAATGCCCCCACTACTTTGTCCAAATGTCCCCACCTTGTCAAAATGTCCCCACTTTGTCAAAATGTCCCCACTACTTTGTCAAAATGTCCCCACTACTTTGTCCAAATGTCCTTACTACTTTGTCCAAATGTCCCCACCTTGTCAAAATGTCCCCACTACTTTGTCAAAATGTCCCCACCTTGTAAAAATGTCCACTTTGTCAAAATGTCCTCACTACTTTGTCAAAATGTCCTCACTTTGTCCAAATGCCCCCACTACTTTGTCCAAATGTCCCCACTTTGTCCAAATGTCCCCACTTTGTCCAAATGTCCCCACTACTTTGTCCAAATGTCCCCCACTACTTTGTCCAAATGTCCCCCACTACTTTGTCCAAATGTCCTCACTATTTTGTCAAAATGTCCTCACTTTGTCCAAATGTCCCCACTACTTTGTCCAAATGTCCTCACTATTTTGTCAAAATGTCCTCACTTTGTCCAAATGTCCCCACTACTTTGTCCAAATGTCCTCACTACTTTGTCCAAATGTCCCCACTTTGTCAAAATGTCCTCACTACTTTGTCCAAATGTCCTCACTTTGTCCAAATGTCCCCACTACTTTGTCCAAATGTCCTTACTACTTTGTCCAAATGTCCCCACCTCATCAAATGTCCCCACTACTTTGTCCAAATGTCCTCACTACTTTGTCCAAATGTCCTCACTTTGTCCAAATGTCCCCACTACTTTGTCCAAATGTCCCCACCTCGTCAAATGTCCCCACTACTTTGTCCAAATGTCCTCACTACTTTGTCCAAATGTCCCCACCTTGTCAAAATGTCCCCACTACTTTGTCAAAATGTCCTCACTTTGTCAAAATGTCCCCACTACTTTGTCCAAATGTCCTCACTACTTTGTCCAAATGTCCTCACTATTTTGTCAAAATGTCCTCACTTTGTCCAAATGTCCCCACTACTTTGTCAAAAAGTCCCCACCTCGTCAAATGTCCCCACTACTTTGTCCAAATGTCCTCACTACTTTGTCCAAATGTCCCCACTACTTTGTCCAAATGTCCCCACTTTGTCCAAATGTCCTCACTTTGTAGGTTGTATACGATTTGTGGTCCTCACATGGCAACAAATACAAGAACACACTGTTTGTTCACATGTGAATCAGAACCTCAGTCCGATAATCCCAGCCGTCACAGACACACAAGCTCGTGCAGACTCGTCCAGGTTGTTAGTTATCAGTGTTTGTCATGTGATGAATACCAATGATCTCCTCCTCCTCCTCCTCCTCTTCCTCCTCTCGCCTTCACACTGGATGTTTCATTTAGCCAAAGTCTGATTGCTTCATTTCAACACACTGATTCCATTATGTTTGACTAATAAGAGAAGACTAAAGTCATTTTTTTCCTCTAGTGGTGTTAATTTCCACGTATTTAGGGATGAGAAGTTTGTTCGTTCATTCATTTGTTTGTTCATGCATTCATTTATTCATTCACAGGCCGTCTCTGTTTGGCCTCACTTCATTTGGAGCTTGTTTCACTAAACTGTGCCAAAAAAGCCTCTTCTTTTAAACGCACACCATGATGTAAATCATGACTAGGACAAATTTCTGCATGATTTACAGCCACATCTGTAAAATCTGATATAATTATGAATTTTTAATGAATAATTTCCAATAGATCTTTGGTGAATTGATTAAAACTCAGTTTTTCTTCATGTTATTTAAAACTTCAAGTCAAGAAGTTTGTAAAATTCCTTAAAATGTGTTTAGGGGCCCAAAATAAAACCTGTTTGGGAACCACTAAGTTCTTTGAAAACATAACCCGGTTTCCACAGTTTGGCTGTTAATGAATAAATCGTAAATGGTACCAGACTCACTTGCTGGTAACATTAGCCTTGTTTCCGCCATCATTAGCTCATCACGTGATAGTAAATCCTGATCAGAGCAAATCTAATCTAATTAAACTATAATCTAATCCTGATCCGGCTTGTGTTTCCACTGACGAGAGTGTAGGCCAGATAGCATTAGCTTCACGCTAGCGTGTCTCACGTGCATCTGAAGGAGAGAAAAGCTGGCAGACATGTTGTTTCTTTTTTTGACGTGTGGCTGTTTATCGCGAGAAGACGACGAGCTTTGTCTGAGAAGAAGCTACGATATGTCAGGTGATTATTTGGTGCCAAAAACCGCGACGGTACAGATCGGCTATTTTAGGACCTGTGGAAACGCAGAGCGTTAACTTGTTTACAACATGTTTACTGTCAGGTTAGCTAGCTAAAGGGTGGAGCTATACACACACTGCAGTCTGCTGATGACGACATAGAAACGTTGAACAAAATAACAAAATAGCAGTTATGGAATACTAAAAAACACAAAATATGTTATTTTTAGATATAATGTACATAGTTTTTTTAGACAGTGGTCAGAGAGTGTGCAAAAAGAGGGACGGATTAATTTGTCCTAATTTGTCCCATAGCCTACGTAGCTATCCTTATATGGCCCACCAACCCGCTCTGTAGCTAACTGCACTGTTGCTAGAACATGTATTTAATAATCCATAATTACGTAATGAGACAAATTCCGCATAAAACAAATTGCGATATTCTGTGCGTACTTCTTCACGGACTCTTCTGGACTTACTTGTCTTTTCTTCTTCTTTGTTGTTTTATAACAGATTCTCACCAGCTGCGCTTTATCCATTTTGGACTGAGCTAGCATCATCGTCACGATGACGAAACTGTCAATGTGAAAGTTACTTGTGAAGATAAAGGTGTAAATAACGAGTGGAATTACGAACAAAGAAAATTGCGACTTTACAATATTACTGTGATACTTTGTAAAAGAAAATTACCTTTAAATTCTTAAAGTATTTCTTAAACACACTGAAGTCAAGCAACATTTTGTGAGAGAAATAAAGTTTTTTAGATTTGTAAAACGTAAAAGGGGCGGAGCCTTCTGTCCATCCTCTACCGTATGTTGTGGTTTGTCCGTAAGCGAAAAGACGCAAAGTAACAAAAATAGTGTTTTTGGGGGCGGAGCTTTGACTGGACGGCTGACGAGAAGTGATTTGATGTCACATTTTGACAAAGCATAAAGCTGCTATTGCTAACAGACATGGGACGATATGAATATTAATGTTATAATTATCCCGACAAAAGTAAATGAGAGTCATGATATTATTGCGATAAACCGTGATCACGTTAACGTCTGTTGCTCAGAAAAAGTTTTTTTGTTTTTTTTTAAGCGTCATTGATCAAATATTTATTCTTTTCGTTAACATTTAAGTGAAAAACCAGAATCCTTAAGAAAAAACATTATAAATTGTGAGTTCCTGTAAGGACTGTAAGATACAGCTCCCTCTTGTGGCACTTTAGACTAAGTGAGACTGTACATTGTGTAGGTAACAAGTCACTAATGTAAAATAGTATCATTTTTCACCACAAATGTATTGTTTTCATGATTAAATTGTTGTTTTCATGTATAAATGTCTATAGCGTGTTGTATAAGAGCATCTTTGTCTTGTTTCCTTCGCGCTGATCTGCTGATTTCTTTGTCTTCAGCTCATGTTTTTCTACTTCTGCGTCATTTTCACGTGAAAACCCTAATGTTTACGCTACAAACAAAACAGTTTACGTACGAAACATGTCGACATTAATGATCCTCAAAAAAAAATCCATGTTCATTCGCAAAATCATCAATAAAAATATTTCCTTTCCAACCGTGTGATCGATTTTTGATTTTTCTCGCTCGTCTGTTTTTTTTTTCTTCTTAAGAACTTCACTGTAAAAATAGCCTCAGTAGAAAAGTAAAATAATCTTACACTGATTTACATTTTCTTGTTTCAAGAAAAAAATTATCTGCAAATAAGATCAGCAAAACTGAGTTTAGTTTTTTTCTTGGAAATAAAACAAACGGTAAATACATTTTTCTTTTCTTTTATTTACCAACGAGATTTTAAAAAAATATAATTAATTTTCTGAATGATGATGATGATGATGGTGAAGAAGAGAAGTGAGAGAGAAGTGAAGCATCTTCATCGTTCAGATTCACAGTCTGGAAATGAAAGAAGAGGAGGAAGCAAAAGAAAAAGAATGGAAGGAAATGGAAGAAGAGGAGGAGGAAGCAGGAGAAGAACATAAGGAAGCAGAAGGTAAAAGAGGAAGAGGAAGTAGAAGAAAAAATGAGGACAACAAGGAAATGGAAGAATAATAAGAAGCAGCATAATGAAGAGAAATCAGAAGGAGACGAAACAGAAGAAAAGAACAGGAGGAAATGGAAAAAGAGGAGGAAGCAGGAGAAAAAGAGGAAACGGAAAAAGAAGCAGAGGAAGAATTAGACAAGGAAGAAGAAGAAGAGGAAGCAGAAGAAAAAGAACAATGGAAAAAGGAATTGGAAGAAGAGGAAGCAGAAGATGGGGAGGAGGAAGTAACAGAAGAAGAGGAAGTAGAAAGAAAAACAACGAGGAAATGGAAGAAGAAGAAAAAGAAGAAGCAGCATAAGATAGGGAAGAGAAATCAGGAGAAAAAAGAGGAAGTGGGGGGAAAAAGCAGAAGAAAAGGAAGAGGAAGCAGAAGATAAAACAGGAGGAAATGGAAGAAGAGGAAGCAGAAGATGGGGAGGAGGAAGTAACAAAAGAAGAAGGGGAAAAGGAAGTGGAAGGAAAAACAACACAAGGAAATGAAGGAAGAGGAAGAAGCGGCATAAGACACTAAGGAAGATAAATCAGAAGAGGAAGCAGAAGAAAAAGAAGAGGAAAATTGTCAGCTGGTGTTAGGATTATAATCCTGATGTCTTAAAACTGCAGGAACATTTAATTAAACCTGACATAAGGAGGTGCTTTAATTCCCTCAGATTAAATTATTAAAACTAATCATCTATTTTTTTTAATCACATTTGAAATGTATTCACTTCTTTTAAAAAGTTTAATATTAATATTTAATCTTTACTGAGACAAAGGGAAGTGAGTGAAATGAACAGGTATTGATCATTTTCATGATTTATTAATTAGGTAGTTTACTTCATGAAATGTCAAGTACTTGTAAAATACCAATTAGTTTTATTTTCTGAATCTCAGAACAAAAAACCTGAAACAGACATAATTATTGTTCTGTCACAGAAGAGCAAAAACATTTAGAACATATTTATATTATAGAAGCTGACATCATTGTGTTTAGTTTCTTGTTTTATTTAATTTATTGTCCAACTTTCTTTTACATTTTAACACTTTTAAATAAAATATAATTCATATTTTTCTATTTTTGTAAAATTTAAATGCTTCTTTAAATTATTATTTAAATGTTCTTAATACATACAGTTCTACACTTTTTTACTTTTCTGTGACTGAAAACTAAATATCTATAGTAGCTTACAATTACTTTGACGCTTGATTTCTCCAAAAGTACAAAGTAAAAGTACTTGATA
>JAFBJR010000422.1:0-28425 GCA_016785285.1 Brachirus orientalis
AGCTGAGGCAACGGGAACGTCAATGACCTCAGGAGGAGGAAAGACTTGGATTAATGAGACGCTGTCAATTAGTAACTGAGGACGCACGGCTACTTTACCGCATCCTGTCACGAGTGGGGACTGCAGATGTACTATGTGCAGAGGAGCTTTAATTATGCTCACTTTAATGCCCCACGCTAACAAATTGCGTGAATGTCTGAGCTGATAAATGGAGCACATTTGCCAAAATAAACGATTGAGACACAGGTGTAAAACACAGGTCTCTCATAAATGTCACTGGAACTTTGTGTTTTTCTTCACCAGTGAATGACACAAATCCTTACGAGATAAATGGTTTAAATTTAGGATTTGTCTTATGTTTGTGTGTTTTAAATTTAGACTTGGGTTCTGGGTTGATTACGGGTAGAGATTGTTTTTATTCGACCAACACCAACATGAGCTTTAGTGGATCCGGATTGTCCTTTCCTCTTAATTGAGCACACAGCTATCAGGATGGTGACAATGTTTTTACTTTTTTTAGCTTTTGGGGAATGACGATCGTGCACATTTGAACTATGAATGGAAGAGAAGATGGTTTTGTGTGTTAAAATGAATTAATCCGCTAGAGTTGCGGCTTTGGATAACTGATTGTACTTTTTGTTCATTTAAAAAAATATATTTCTTAAACATTTCTAAAATTCTTCAATCAGAATCATCTCTCTCAGTTCCTCAAATGCCTTTACAAGACTGGCAACATTTATCAAACTGTCTTGTGCAAACTCTACATAACTCAGGTTGGCTGTTTTATCTCCATTTGTAAATTTTTGCCAATAGTCTTCAGAAACAGGTACACAAGCTTGCAACACTTTCCAGTTGTCCAGTTATGTGGGAAATGTTAGAAGGTGAGTTTACAGCTGAAATTATCACATTCTTAAAGGGAACAGTGACAACAACAATAATGGAAATCATCATGATACAGCACATTGTACCTGGTAGGCCACATAAAACCTGGGTGTCAGAAAAAATAAATGTGATACAATTACTTATAGCGATATAGTAGAAATATGATCAAAGTAATACAGAGGATAAACAGTACACTACAAAGCACAAGGAAAAAAACTGTTTTGTTTTCAGCATCCAATTCACAGTGGTATAACAGTGTGTTTCAGAAATAGGAACTTGGTCAGAAGTAATAAGTGTCCATTCAGGCTCCAGGTTATGGCAGTGTAAAATCACACCAGTGAGAGGGAGGTTTGTGTTGACACTGTTAGGTTTCCACCTCACTTCACAGGGAATGAAGAATATGTGTGTGTGAAGAAACCATCTTGGTACTTGATTTGAGAATCTTCAGCTACACAAGGCAGCCTGTGAGGTGTGTATTCTTTGCAGAAGCGTGTGTGCATTCGTGTGTATCACTGGAGCGACTCTAAGCTCCAGTGTCCACCCACACTTAGCAGTCATGCTGAGTCAACACAGCCTTGATTTTTGTATGTGTGTGAAACCAGTGATGGTTGTAATGATTCATTTGAAAGCACCTAGGTGACCACGTCAGTGGGAGGATCCGCTGGAGGTGGTACCTTTCTGCAGTGGCTGGCGTGAATCCAGGTAGCTCGTTCAGCTACCTTGGCAGCAGTGTGTGTTGTCAGCAGTATCTGGAACGGTCCTAGCCACCTGGTGTCACCTGGTCTTAGGTTATGGAGCAGACCCCTCTGCTGGTTTAGCTGGCTGCAGACACCGTGTTTCTGATGTTAGTAAGGGAGGAAGTCAGATTAGCACAATAAGACAGAACACTGTGTTCACAAAGTGCTGTAGATAGAGCCAAATGAGCAGGGTGAAAGATTCCCACATGAGGTGGAGCAGCAAAGAGAATCTCAAATAATATTAACCAATGGTTTTTCCTGTTTATCTCTGATCACGCACCAACGGGCGGTTGGGCCCGTGGGTCCTGGAAGACCCTGAAACCCAACATACCAGACAGTGTTTTTTTCCCTAAGTTCAATGAAGTCCATCATCATGTGTTCAAATGGGCATGTTGGTGGTGGGTGTGCTGCTGGTGTGGTGAGTGGAACTGATCTTCCTATGTTATGTGTTGTGCATGTAATACAGGCTTGACAAAATTTTTGGACATAGAGTGAAAAACACTTAGTGAACCAATGTGTGTCTCTGGCTTGCTCCCTGTTCTTGGCTGGGGATCCGGGCGAGATGGAGTATATGGCACTGTCAATCTGTGCTGCCTCCTTGGGGGGTGGACTGGGAGGTGCTACACTCCCATCAGCGGTGGGCTGATGGAGAGTTTTACAGAAATGATGATGAGGCATATCAAGATGCCTGGAATAAACTGAATCATAGATATGGACAGCCTTTTGTTGTCCAGAGGGCCTTTAGAGATAAACTTTACAGCTTCAATCTAAAGATGCAGTAGGCCTCTGGAATTTCTCAGACTTCTTGAATGCATGCCAAGAGGCATGCATTCAGTAATGTTCAGATTTTGGCCAGGGAGGACAGATGGTTTGAAAGAGGAGTAAAAGAAGCCATCTTGAGAAACCAACTTTGAACAGGGGAGGTGGTCTAAGACACCAGCTCTCAGCCACCTACAGTGCTGTTCTGGACTCCCTCCCCAGGAGGTTTCACACACATTCAGACCTGAGGTCAAATACAGTTGATGACTCAGGTGAAACTAAATCAGACAATAGCCAATAACTAACGACTCAGGTGAAACTAAATCAGACAAAAGACAACATTCAACGACCCTTGATGACTTAACGACTCACACCCCCTTCCTGTCCAAACCACACCCCATGGACCAAAAACCTGACAGAGTTTATAAGTCCCAGACTCTCCACCAGTCAAACAGAACTGAAGAGGCCTCTTGGATGAGAGGCGAAATGTCTTCAAGAAATTCAACTAAGTCCAGTTGCCTTTTTTTTTTTTTTACTACACTTTGGATACCATGACCTGGATGAATGAGAATCTTCACAGACATGCCAAGAGGCCATACCACACGTGGCAGGTCTCATGATTATGAGGAGAATCAAAACCTCACTCAAAAGCTGCCTGATTGGTTAGCATCTCGCTGGAACTCCCAGATAACACTGGAGGATGTTGCCTGCAACTCGATAACATCATTCCATGCACTCCATTCATCTGATTTTTCCACAGAAAAATGAAATCAAAGGGACATAAAAGGAATAAGGCCAATGTCTTTAACACTCAAACAGTAACCCAAAGTGAAAGTCCAACTATGATAATGGAAAGTGCAAAACCTCAATGTGTGCTTAGTCAGAGCAATAACCTTCAGCTCTATAACTGTTCTGAGTTCATGAAAAGGTCTCTTGAAAAACGGCAAAAATATGTGAAGGAAAAGGGACTGTGCTATGGATGCTTGAAGGTTGGACACAATGCAAAGGACTGTCGCCATTGCCACTACTGCAACATTTGCAAGAGAAGGCATCCAACCTGCCTTCATAACAAAAATTACATAAAAAAGGAAAAACCTATCACTCAGGTTGTCAACCCCAGGTAACACACTTAAGTCAACAGTTGTACTTACACACATCCATGACTGTGCCAGTATGGGTGTCACTGAAGAACTATCTAAGAGCAGAAAGACTTGTTTATGCTCTTCTTGACACTCAGAGCAATATTGCTTTTATTGTCTACATGCTGAAGAAGTACCAGTAAGGCTTAAGCTAACAACCATGATGGGAAAGGAAAGAGTTTCAGAGCTTTGTGTGAGAGACTTTAATTCCGCAGTCCTGGTTAACCTTCCTCTTGCCTATACTAAAAACTGTATCCCAGTAAATCGTGCGCACATCCCCACATGTGAAACAGCAAAGCACTCACCATGCTGGCAGATGAAATTCCTCCGCTACAAGCCTGCGATGTTGGCCTTCTCATAGGGTACAACTGTCCAAGGGCCTTGGCACCAAGGCAGGTTATTTTAGGTGGAGAGGAAGAGCCTTATGATATTCACACTGATTTAGGGTGGAGCACTGTCGGTCCTCATCATGTCATGACTCCCCGGGCACCACTAGCCTGTGTCACCGAGTTGCTGTGAAAGAACTGCCACCAGTAACACCTGCAGATGCTCTTTGTGTGCTTGAGTCTGATTTCAAGGATGCAGGAGAAAATAATGACAGAATCTCAGGAAGATATATTCTTCCTCAACAAGCTGTTTCAACTTGCTTACTCCATCTGATCAACTGCATTATTATGTATTTTATTCATTGTTGTACAGTGACCTTGGGTTCCTTGAAAGGTGCCACTAAATAAAATGTATTATTATTATAAGCTTGAACGAGGCATAATGAAAACTAGTGATGGACACTATGAAATGCCCCTTCCCTTTAAGAAGAGACCTTACCTGTCAGACAACTGTTGGGGGAAAACAATGTGATTGGTTATGAATTTGAATATTAATAAATAATTAATTATGAAATAATTAATAATTTATTAGTAAATCGAATTAAATTCGAATTAGGGCACCACTCCTCTCAATCAGAGGAGAACAATCAGTTTGAATCAACTGCTAATTCATAAATTCCCAAAAACAGTCTCAAATCAGTAATCAGGTTATCAATATTTGGAATATCAAAACCTCAATGAAGTGGAAGGTGTGAATACGTACACTAGACTTTGCAATTATCATCACCACAGTCAAGCAAGCACAAAAGACATAGAATAAAGCAGTTAAACACACAGGATTTATTAATCAATTATAATCAGCATTACAATCAATAACAACCGCCAATCCTCTAAATTACTATGAGTATGTCTACCTACTTATCTATGTGTTTATATGGGTATATACGGATATATAAGTATGTGTATAGGTATCTACATTATATGTGAATCAGGTATCTAGGTATGAGTATATGTGTGTGCATGTGTGTGAGAGTGTATGTATGTATGCAGAGAAATATGTGTGTGTGTGTGGCTGTCTGCTAATGACAGTGTGGGAAAATCAAGAACAAAAATGTAAACAAGAAGGAGGGGAGAAGGAAGTGAAAAGGGGGGTCGTGACGACGATTACCACGGCAACGCTCCTCCTACAGCTTCTGCCCAAAAATGGCCACTAATCTTGGGCAAACACGGATAATGGCAGTGATCGCAATTACTACGTGTTGACACAAGATGGCGCCTGTGCTCAGTTTCCCACTGTCAGCTCGCCTCCCAACAGTCTTATGATCTGCTGGAGGAGGGGAGCTGAGAGGGAGAATGAGCCGGTGGCACGGAGGGAGATTTGAAGTGCAAGTGCAAGAGGAAGAATGGGGAGCAAGAAAAGAGATCAAAGGCGTGTAGTCAGTGGGGAAAGTGAGAATACGTGGATGAACAGGGATTTCCTTCGGATCACGAGGCTTAACGTGACTCAGGTCAGGTTAAGCTGCACTTTAACAGATCCAACAAAATCTCCTATTCCTCCTGTGATTGCGATCTGCACTGAGCGCAACGGAGCGATGTAAGTGTGAAGAAAAGTGGCGAGTAGCGGGAGGACGGAGGGGCCAGATGTGCATTTCCTAACGCACTGGCTGCTGTGTGGCTGGCAGCGGGACACAGCGGGGTCGACGAGGTAGGAGTGGTATCAGTCACTACTTCCTCTTCTGCAGGTAGCGGAGGGAGAAACTCTGGCTGCGAGTTTAGTGTGGTGGATCCACAAACATAGAGACAAAGACAAACAGAGGCAGATCTTTATTCTCATCCAAGCGAGGATGAGACAGACACGATCGTGAGGGTATCTCCTATCGGCTTGAAGTCAGGCACCAGAGAAAGTGTTTATTACGATGCGTTTATTAGGATAGTATGATATACTGGAGGGAGGAGTGTGCGCTCTTTCTCAACCTATGTGGGTTCATTGCAGTTGGCTGACTCACTGGTTGTAATGGCTTGTGGTGAGTGAAGTCCCCATTCATTTACGGCCTCCTGTGGTATGAGAAGAATGTCTTTGTCTTGTAACATGTAACATGTGGTCAGGCCTGCTGGGTTGTGATTTTCCAGGTAGGCCTCATAACACATAGGAGCAACCCCAACACAACAAACACTATTTGGTATTATGACTCAGCCACCTCAAAGGGAAACTATCAAGGGATTACAAGAAAGGGGAGAGGCAGACGAAGTCTGTGATGATGGAACTGAAGGAGAGAAGTGGTACATTCCTCATCATGGTGTCTTTCATCTACGGAAACCAGCAAAACTACGGATAATGTTTGATTGCTCTACTAAATGTAAGGGAACTAGTCTCCATGATCATCTTCTTTCAGGACCTGACTTAATAAACAATCTGACAGGTGTCCTATTACCATTTCACCAACACCCCATTACACTGATGTGTGACATCGAGAAGATGTTTCATCAGTTTGAGGTACATGAGAGAGATCAAGACTATCTGAGCTTCCTGTGGTGGAGGGATGGAGATGTCAGAACACAGCCACATGAGTACCATATGAAATTGCATCTCTTTGGCACTACATCTTCACCTGGATGTGCTAATTATGGATTGAACCATCTGGCTAAGGAGTATCAGTCCATCTAACCATTAGTTCATTCTGAGAATTTTTTATGTTGATGAAGGACTCACAAGCATTGACAAGGCAGCAAATGACATTTAATTACTCAAAAAGCATGAGCAGTTTACTCTGTCATATATCATGGAGAGTACACCACCTTCAGAACGTGCAACTGAGACTCAGACATGAGAATGGAGACTTTCAATTGTGCTCTAGTCATGGCAAAATCACATCTCTCCCACCAAAGTTTCAACTATTCCCAGATTAGAACTAACAGCAGCTGCTGTCTCTGTTACAGTAAGCAAGATGCTTAAAGAGGAACTTGGATGTGCTGAGGGTTGAGGAGTTTTTCTGGACTGACTCTATGGTGGTTCTGGGATACTCTAACAATTAGGCAAGGCAATTCCACATATTTGTGGCCAACAGAGTTCAGAAGATCCATCTTCATACGTCTCCTGAACAGTGGATATACATTTCAACTGCTGAAAATCCTGCAGATCATACATCGAGAGGTTTAAGGGCAAGTGAGCTTTTGTCTTCTAACTGGCTCACAGGACCTAAATTCTCATGGGAAAAAGGAAATTGTGTCCCCCTCAGTTATGATCCCAGAGCTATCAGTCGGAGACCCAGGTCAGAAAGGTGCAGTCACTGAATACAGAAACTGAAGAGCAAAGATGCTTTATAGATCGTCTATTGAACTTCTCTTCCTGGTCTAGTGCAGTTCAAGCCATTGCATGCATTCAGCGGCAGAATAACAATGGCAAATTAACTGGCTACTGCACAGTACCGGGCCAAGAAAGGGCTGAGAGCACTATAATCAAGTCTCTACAAAGTCGTGCTTATAAAGATGACTTCAAGATGCTGAGCAAAGGAACTGAAAAGCAAACCCACAAACAGCTGTACAAACTTGATGCCTTCCTAGACAAGGATGGCGTGCTCAGAATGGGAGGAAGGCTGTGTCATTCATCTCTTCCTAATGCAAGCATCCTGCAATAGTTCCAAAGGGCCAGCACAACACTAAATTGATAATTGCACACTGTCATGAGAAAGTCAAGCACCAAGGCAAGGGACTTAGTATTCATTAACTAAGGTCAAATGGTTACTGGATCCCAGGGATGAACCGAGCAGTAGCGTCATATATTCAGCAATGTGTGACATGTAGGAAGCTGAGGAGACCTCCAGAGATACAAAAAATGGCTAATCTTTTACCAGAGTGTATAGAACCATTTACATACAATGGAATTGATTGTTTTGGCCCATTTCCTCACTAAACAGGGAAGGAAGGAGCACAAACGATAGGGCCACCTCTTCACTTGCTTTAGTTCTCAGGCAATCCATACGGAAATGCTGGATGACCTCTCTACAGATTCTTTCATAAATGGTTTGTGGTGCTTAATTGCTATATGTGGCACAGTACGACAAATCAAATCTGATCAAAGAATCAACTTTGTTGGTGCAAAAAATGCATTCACTAAAGCTCTAAAGGAACTTGACACAGATCGACTGACTGCGTTTCTTGCTGAAAGGCAATGTGACTTAACTATGAATGCACCACATACAAGTCATGTTGGTGGAGTACAGTCAAATATGTACAGTCAGAAGTATTCTCAGCTCCACACTTTCACTTTCATCGGGCAGGCTGGATGACGCTTCTTTGAGAACTTTACTAATCAATGGCAATTGTAAACAGCTGCCTATTGACTGTCAATAACCTAAATGACCCAAAAGGCCTTGAGCCTTTGACTCCAAACCACCTGCTCACTATGAAGTCTGTCACTGCCCTTCCACCACCTTGCAAGTTTATATATATGCTCAGAAAAGGTGGTACCATGTACAGTTCCTTGCTGAGCAGTTTTGGAGCCGTTGGTGCAAGGAGTACCTGTCCAACATAGCTGAACATAACATAATGATGGTTTTGTTAGGAAGGTTAAACTGTATAATCTGAGCATCAAGGGCGATCATAATCTGAGCATCAAGGGTGTATGCTGCAGCAAGGTTACTGTAATAGAGCGCCCAGTTCAGAAACTGGTATTGTTGCTAGAGGCTTCTTAAGGTGTTTAGGTCATTTACTATTCAGAAATAATGGTCCAGGGTACTGTATCACATTTCAGAAATTGTTTTATAAATACTGTTTCATATTGTTGTACTTTCCTGATTTTATCTAAAATGTGGAAATTATTCATGATCTAAAGAATGTTGTGTGTTCTGTTGATCCCTCATAATTTGGTGGGAGTGTAAAGGACTTTTTATTTCTGTATCATTTGTTTATTTCTTTTTACATTTGTATTGATGCCATTACACATTCTAATATACTTGCTTTTCTGCATTAGTGTTTTTTCTGTTAATATGTATAGATGTCTTCATCTATACATATTAACAGAAAAAACACTAATATACAGGATGAACAATACAGTACAGACTAACACAACCAAACATAACACACATAACATGACATGACATAACATAGCATAACATAATAACATAGCATAGCATAGCATAATATAACATAACACAACACACATAACATGACATAGCATAACAGCATAACATAGCGTAACATAATAGCATAGCATAGCATAGCATAACATAACATAACATAACATAACATAACATAACATAACATAACATAACATAACATAACATAACATAACATAACATAACATAACATAACATAACATAACATAACATAACATAACATAACATAACATAACATAACATAACATAACATAACATAACATAACCGGGGCAGCGGGGACCCACGGCCACAGCCCCAGGGATAGCAGCCCGTCCGCCCCGCAGACGGCCGGACGGGAGGACACCGGGCAAAGGCCCCCCCACCCAGAGCCGGCCCCAGTGGCAGGAGGCAACAGGGCCACGGACACGGACCAGGCCACCCCACACCCGGGCAGAGCCCGGGGGGCACACGATCCCCGCACCCAGCACCCACGCAGGCCCCCAGCCAGGGGCCAGCCCGCCACCAGCAGGAGCAGATCCCCCCCCAAGGGCGCCCACCCAGGGAGCGAGGCAGAGCCCACCCCGGCCACCCACACGGCCACCCCAAGGCCGGCCACGCCCTCCCCCCCCCCAGGGAAGAACAAGCGGAGGCCTACGGAGGACCCCCAACCGAGGGGCCCCAGAGGGGACAGGAGACGGGCAGATCCCTAGACAGGCCCATGGCCAGACCCCCAAGTGCCGGGAAGGGCCAAGGGTCCAAAGGCCCGCCACGTCCAACCCCGTGGTGTCCAGGCACAGATCCCACCCGCATCCAGGGGCCCAAGCACCCATCGTTGGCGTCCGCCGAGTGGGCAGGTCGCCACCCATCGCAGCACTCCTGGAGAGCCGCTTCAAGGTGGGCAACGGCCACACCCACCCTGGTCACCCCCCCGATAGAGTGAGGGAGGGCCAGACCCCCCCACAGCCAGCAGCAACCTGGGGCCGCCACAGACGTCCCCCCCCAGACCGCCCACCCCCACCCAACCGAGGGTCAGGGAGGAGGCGGGGGTCCGGGTGAATGCTCCCGCCCACCCCCCTGCCATCACCCATCAGGGCCTGGTGGTGTGTGTCTGTGTGTGTATGTGTGTGCATGTGCGTGTGTCATGTGTGAGGTGTGTATGTTACGTTATGTCTAATGTGCAATTAAAAGTGGGGGTTAGAGATTGTGTCTTTGAGACATTCCTAGAGTTGAACAGCCTGATTTATTTCTTCCGGCCTCATTGATAAATAAAGTTGTGTATCATCTGCATAACAATGAAAGTGTATGTTGTGCTTTCTAATAAAGGAAACATATATAAGGTAAGAAGTATAGGCCCAAGAACTGAGCCCTGTGGAACTCCATAATCAATTTTTGTCTGCAATGAGTCATTGTTTGCAAAAGTCTCAAATAAAAATAAAAAGATGCTAGATTTCTTGGTAGTCACCTTTTTGAGAAAGTCACTAGAGGGTCTGAATACTTGCTAAATATAGAGACAGAGTCGCTACATTCGCAACACGGAAACAGCTGCAAGATGTGTTCCACACCCTCCAAAGTTCCTGGTAATCTGAAAAGTCCCTATTTGCAAGTAGGTACTAAATTTACCCGGCTAAATCATTTACCAGGGTAATATTTACTAGGGTAATTTTGGTGGAAATGCACTGAGGATTTTTAATTACCCGGGTAAATGAGAAAAGTTCCTATGGTGGAAAAGGGCCTAATTTAAACCATTGTAAACCACTGTAATCAGGCCAAAACCTCCAGGGTATATAAACTTCTGATTGGGGTCATTTTGGCAGTTTGTGTTATAATGATTTTAAAAGAGCAAACAAACTCTCTTTTAAAAAACAAATTCTCCTTTAACAACCCGACATGCTTCAGGTGACCAAAAAAACTACAGGAGCATCTGAGACAAAAACAGAAATCAATTTTATTTAGAATGTTAATTAACTTGGAAAATATAAAACAGGAGAAAGTTTGTGAAACAATTAAATTACAGACAGGACATGGAAGAGAGTACACTGTAGACTATATAGCATCTTACTGCAACTAAAAGCAGAATTATGCATGACAATCAACAGAATTTCGGCTGGTTGCTCCAGATTCCATCTTCACAACCCATCCCACCCCTGAACCCGACAGTCCTCTGTTGTCATGGAAACTGCAAGACAAATAAGTGGATCCCTCTACTGCTGGCCTTCTTTCTTCTCTCCCTCTGAGTTTGAGCTGTTGCTGCTGCCGTCTCGCTCTGCTGCCATCTGCAGGGAGGTAAGTCAGACAGGTAAGTCAGTGTGAAACAAGTCTGTACTTAACGGAGAACAAACAAGTAGCTTATCTTAGTCAAACACACACAATCAAAAGAATGCAAACTCAATTGTAAACATTAAGTGCAGTATCATTAACTCAGTGACCTTTTTCTTACCCAGAATATTCACTAAAGCATCAATGGCATGTTCTTTCTCATGAAAATTAGTGTTTCTGCTCTCTCTGACATGAGTCTGTTTTTCTCATCCACAATGGTGAAGACTGTGCTAAACAGTCCATCACTCTCTACACTAGTGTTGCTTTCACAATTTTTTCTCATTTTTGCAGTCCAAAAGGAGATGACAACAAAACAGGTGACTTTGGCTTATGTTTTTTAGTTTAGTCTTTATTTAAAGGGACAATGTACAGAGACTTATGCTCATAAAACAGATATGTACTGCACCTGATTATAGCTAATTAGCTAGTTTCCATTTGCAGTCCCTGGGTTACAACAACAAAAAAAAAATTTATATAGTGCAATCTGACAGGCATTAATATAACACAGTCACAAATGTCCACTCACTCCACATCACACACACTTTACAATGGTAAGTATATACAATTCATATCATTTTAAAACACGGGAACATAAAAAAAAGTTGGTGTGGGTTATTGCATGCAGAAAGTTTAGTGTTGACAATTTTGATTGGTCCAAAGCATTTTTTTTTTTTTTTTAGTTCTTTGGAAAGTGAGTCATAGCTTGGTAGGTTTTTTCTATCAGTGGGAAGATGGTTCCATTCACACTGCCCCCTGGTGGAGGCCCGTGTGAGTCTGGATGTGGTGGCTGATGTGGGCTTGATGAATTGTTTTAGAGGTGCTGGTGCAGTGATATTGAGAATTCTGTAAAACAAACAGATTATTGCGTATTTCTGTATGTTATCAAAGTTTAACAGTGAGTATTTTTGGAGAATATGGCAATGGTGGTATTTGTGTGGTTTTCTGTCAAGAATTTTCAGTGCCTGTTTGTGAAGTGATTTGAGTGGTTTTAGTGTGGATTTGTTTGCCTGAGACCAACATGTAATGCAGTAGAACAGACGGGACATGACCATGGTGTTGCAATAGATATGAGCTGCTTCCCTTAATGAGTTTCTCATGCTTTTGAAGGTTTTTACATTGTATTTGAGACTGTGGCACAGTTTTATGTGTTTTTTTTGAATGTTAGTGTGGGGTCCAGAGTTATGCCCAGATATCTGTAATCAATGACATTTTGTATTTCTTCTCCATTTACAGTGATAATGGGAAAAGATGAGTTTACTTTTATTGACAAAATAGATGACTGCAGTTTTCTTTACATTTAATGTAGGACATGATTCTTTAAGCCACTTTGACACTTTCTCCATTGCTGCTGTGAATTTGGCAACCACCTGTTCTGCATCCTTCCCCCATGTATAAATAACTGTCATCTGCATACATCTGGATATGAACGTCCTGGCAGACAGATGGTAGGTCGTTTATATAGGGAGAAAAAAAGTGGACCAATGTTTGAACCCTGCGGTAGACCAATGTGAGAAGAGAGGGTGTCTGATGTATTGTTATTTATACGGACGCATTGAGAACAATTTGATACAATGCTGACAAATTGTAGTTCGTTAATTTGGGTAGTAATCTACCCAAATTCTAACTCTAACTCAAACTGATATAGCTGTTGAGGACTCGGTCAGCTTCTCTCCATGTGGTTGTTAACAATCACTGCATTTACTACTCACATATATACTATTAAACATAATCATTACTGTTACAATGTCTATATCATATTATGGTAGCCTGTACTGGGATACCACTGTATGTCATGTTATGCAATGTTATGCAATGTTATGTTATTATGTTACGCTATGTTATGCTGTTATGCTATGTCATGTTATGTGTGTTGTGTTATGTTATATTATGCTATGCTATGCTATTATGTTATGCTATGTTATGTCATGTTATGCGTGTTATGTTTGGTTGTGTTAGTCTGTACTGTATTGTTCGTCCTATGGCTCCTACCACTCCTCCTTTGTCCAAATTATATTTTATTGCTTCAATTAGCAGACAGCAGGCAGTTTCAGTAGAGCGATTTGCTCTAAATCCAAACTGCTTGGGGTGTAGTAGGTTCTCGGACTCCAGATGTTGGGTGAGTTGCTCAACTACCACTTTTTCCAGGGTTTTTGATAGAATGGGGAGAATACAGATTGGCCTGTAGTTGTTAATATCTTGTTTATTTCCTGTTTTACGAATTGGAGTGACAATAGCCGTTTTCAGTATATTGAGGTATGCGTTTTCTTGACAGGTTTATCAGTCTTGTTAGTGGGGCAGATAGAGTGTCCTGTGTGTTTTTAATAGCAGAATGTCTACTCCATATACATCCTTGGTGCAGGAGCTTGACAGTGAGGAAAGGATTTTGCTTACTTTAGATTCATTTGTTAACTCTAGACTCAGCTTATATTGATTATTTGTTTCAGATTCTTTGTGCAATGTTTGAGGGAATTTGTTATGGAGTGTTTGTACTGATTGGATAAAGTGGTCATTAAAGTGGTTACTTATTTCCAGGTTGTCTGAGGTGATGATGTCATTTAAAGGGTAGTTGCAAGAAATTCTGGGCCCCCTGAAAGAATATCAGCGTGGGCCCCTCTACCCCATTCATTGACACTTTTTTTTTTTTACAACTGTGTGTTATGATGTTTTTCTTTGTTTTTCTGTTGATGCCTGGTATATAATCACTCAAGTTATTGAGAGTATTATTGTGTAAATTATTCCCATTTCTCTGACTTGCAACATGTTATTACACCTCTGATTGCATACATCTTCAATAAACCACTCAACAAATAGGTAGTGGGTATTTTATTGTATTTATTAACAATCAAAATAGATAGAGGGTAGTGGGTATTTCTCTAGCTCTAGACAGACAGCTTCACTTTGCCTATTGTATGTGGAGGGCAATCTCCTTTGAGTAATGTCGCCCTTGTCAGGCAAATCATCCAAAAGTCAGTGTAAACTGTCCAAAATTCTAAATTGTCTTTTTGTTCTTGTCAGCCATTATGGTGTATTACACTAGGAATCGCTGCTCTACAGTGAACTGCCCGCCTGGCCACCTCTCACCCGATGATTGACAGCTAACGTAAGCTACAGCCCCTGCGCCCCGCCAGGTATGCGTTACAGACAATAAATGAATATATGAACAAGTAGGTGCCCTCGGTAGTTTTACTCTCGCCATTCTTAGAAAAAAAATAAAATGTTGATGTCCCGGGCCCCTGCTCTGTTGCTCCTAGCCCTGGCCTCTCTAGCCTTTTCTGGTGTCCAGATTTGTGTTTTTTTGTGTGCCATCATCTTGATTTCCCTCACTCCCTGGCAGGGAACTCCAGCAGAAAGTCCCTGCTGGAGTTCGCTCGCGCTCAATTCAAACCTGCTATGTCAGTGGACCAAACCTTTTTTTTTTAAGAAGGGGCCAAGGGGGTTATTGAAATTATAAATGAAAATATTTCATGACTTTGTGGCTTTATTTTAGTTTGGATTCATTACTACAAATATATATATTAGTTAGGCCTATGCGTAATAATTTAGTTGTAGAGGCTACTGGGGGCTGTGTGTGGGCCCTGATGGGCTGTGGGCCCTTAGAATTGTCATCACCTTTCCCCCTATACGACGGCACTGGTCATTTACCATAAGGGTTACAGTTTCCTTTCTTGCTTGATTCCTTCCTGTGATTTTATTGATACTTTTATAAAGTTGTTTCTTGTTCCCTTTTACGGCTTTGATTACTTCTAGATAGCCTTTCTAAGCTGTGATATAACTTTGTTTCTCAGGATTCTGAAAATATTTCGATCTGTACTGAGGCCCCCGACAAACTCAGCCTGGTCTTTAGCATGATGCTTTTGGAGGTGCTTTGTTTGCAGTGCAATCACCACCTCTTGTAACATTTACGTCTCATACACCTAATGTAAGAGGAAAGTACAGCCTGGGACTGTACTTTCAAGTACCTGTCCTGTCTCAGGTACTTGATGTACTTGAGACAGGACATCAAGTACCTGTCTCATCTCATCTTTGAAACAATGGAAGTTTTTCCCAGACTAAAAGTAACCACTTTGTGAATATTGTGTCTTTGATAACTTGTAAGTGAATCAATCACTTATGACTGAATTTGGCCATTTAGTGGCTCCCTGATCTGTCACTCCAAAGTGTCTCCTTAAAACTTCCTATCTGCATTGACAGCATTAACACACGTGAGCCCACTTAAAAAGTTGTGCATCACATGGTCTCAGTGCGAAAAGTGCATAGGCCTGAATGATTTATTGTCATTTAATATCATTTGTTCTCTAACTATTGAGTTAAAACCTCTGAATATCTGAACCCAGGTGTCAGGACTGTTCTTCCATGTTAAAAAGGTCACTGAATAGTTTAAGCCTATATCTGCCATCCCTAAGCTAAGATAGGGACTAGTTAAATAGTGTGTCCTGAGAATTATATGGTAAGTTTAAGTGGGTGCTATTCATACCTTAACCACTGACATGGGCTGAAAAAGATTGAGTATCATGTTCTAAAACCTTTCAATATTTCAACCCAGGCACCAGAATAGATCAGCATCAAGGATCAGCCTCATTATCCAATAACCAATCAAGGTATTTCGTCAACACTGAGGGTGTTAACCAATAATATTGGTTTGGTGTGTCCCTTCAGTAATGCTTTCATTAGAGGGGTGCTTTCTTTTATAGAGTCTGTCTATGACATAAATGCTGATATCACATAAGCAATCACTGACTTTATTACGAAAGATATCAAGTTTGGTCTAATATAACAGATTTAATCTGTTGATAAAAGTGATTGAGCCTTGTAACCAACATGAACATTTCTCAGTGACTATATATGGACTGCAGACAGAGAAGTGAAGAAGAATTGAAGTACGTCATACTTTAGCCTCCACATAAGACTGGTCAAGTCCTGTGTGTGTGTATGTTTTTTTGTTGGCTTTGCAGCACGTTAAGCAGAATTGGTCAGGCTAGGGTTCGGGATGTGGAACAATAATGGCTGAGCATTTGCTGTTGGCTTTTTACGGCTGCTTTGTCTCTCTGACTTTGTGTGCAATTGTACTGTTTTTATTTCTAAGTCCCAGGCTGTACTTTCCTCTTACATTAGGTGTAACAGGCTTAAAAATGGTTTTAAACCACCTTTTACCACTCATGAAATTCACTATGTTCTAGCCATGTGTCGCTGAACCTGCACTAATCCAATCCTCACATTATCAGACTGACTAATGTTGGGTGTGTGCCAATAAATTCTGGCTGGGCTGCAACTAACAATAGTAGTTATTAGTTCCATGTTTGTTCCATTGTTATATTACAACAAAAAATAAATCTAAACATTTTCCCCAAAATGATACAAGAGTAACCAAATTCATAACGCAATAAAACTAATGTTCAATTTATAATTTAAGACCTGCATTTTAGACCTTTTAAGACCCCATGGACACCCTGTGTGCTGAGATGTTTGACCTGGAACAGTGTAGCAAAGCCAAACAACAATGGAGGAGAGCTGGGATATGTGTGCTGTTTAGATGCGTTAGCATATAATTAAGATGTGATATACTTGTAGTTATGAATGTGAACTCTCACATATGATCTGTATTGAATTATAACTGAATAATGTGGCTGGTAATGTTAACAGAGCCTCAGACCACCTCAGCCAGTGAGGTTTTAGGGGTTATAGTTTGGTATAGTTTATAGTTTAATTTATAGATTTGGCTGCAGTTTGAGAAATGTGGGCATTCTTGATGAGATCCTATGGAAGCAAATTAATATCTCTGGGGCCAGGAAACTGGCTTCCAAAATACAATGACTGATAAAGTAGGAGTAGTGACTTTTGGATGACTTTTTTCTTGGAGTAAAGTCAATGCCCGTCCAAGTTAGGACAAAACTGCAAGAATTGGGGGAGTCAGCATTATTTAGCACCACAACAGGAAACGTATTCGGAATTAATTCCACCATCACAAACAAACATTTGTATGACTAATGAAGCAATCACATGGAGTGTAAATAAGTGCACATAGAGTGTGCACCTGATAGAAATCTTATTACAGGGACCAAGGTCTGAGCCCCAGAGAGCCCCTGGCAGCTGCTCAACAGCTGTGTATCATGTAAATTGTAAATAAACTTTCACCTTGCTAGGCTGTAAATATTTCACATCTGTTTGCATTGTAATTTTTTTCTCCACAGCAATCCTTTCTGAAAATCAATGTTTCCTACCTTCTTGTAGGCAATTTCAAAGAGTTTGAGTGACGCCTGCTGTAGGTTGGTGGCTGTCTGTTTGATGTTCTCTCCTGTTTCTGAGTCTTTGTTGGCCAGGAGATTTTTGACTTTAGAGATCTCTTCCTTCAGCTTAGTGCACTGAGGAAACATGAGTAAACAAAACTGGGTCATGTGTGACACATGAGCACAACATATATTTTAGCTACATAAACACAAGTTTATAAGCCGTTTCAGACTACCTTAGTAGTACAATAACAGTGATGTAGCCAGTATGAGGTAGGTCACAAGAGCTTTACCTCATCAGCAGGAAGCTGGTCCTTGAACTCCTCCATCTTGGATTCTGTATCATGAACGATTCCCTCGGCCATGTTGACTGCCTCCACACGGTCCTAAATACAATAAATCACAATGAGGACACGGTTAAAAGGACCACTGTTTAATATAGATCAATACATCTGCAGAACAAACAGCAGTCCGAGTTTTTATCTCGACATTCAGATATTCATTGTTTGGGACCCTCACCTTCCTCCTCCTGTCCTCCTCTGCGTACTTCTCAGCATTCTTGATCATATTCTCAATATCATCTTTACTGAGTCCGCCTGATGACTGAATCACAACTGAGGAAAAGACAAGAGGATGAAAATCAAGCCAAGCGGAAGTCTGTAGCTTTGACTAGCAAGTTAACAACTTGTCAAGACTAATAAGAGAAAACTAAGGGGTAAAAAATAACTTTAAAAGGGAGTGGTTGTATGAGGTACTGACAAAGTTAGGGTTACACAGACACAGACATAACATTAGTGGAAATCACTGAATACTAAGCTCATCCAATAAAATATACACCTGCTTTAGTCTACAGTATCTCAAGAACATATCTGCCACTTTATCTTGTCTGGAAACATAAGTTTGTGTCACATTGTGCCACTTACTCCTCTACACCAAATCCATAGACAAAGTTAGCAATTTTACATCACAGCTCAAAAAAGTTGTTGGTACAGTACTTCCTCAATCAGTAAGATCAAATGAGTTATTGTATGACATAAATGTTTAAACTTGTGTCACAATAAACACTTCAGCCACTTCTGAGAAAAAAAGGGCTTCTTTGTTTACATGTGCTTGAGCAAGCAGTTTTGAAAAGTCGAGTTTAGTTACATAACTAGCACATTTGTCATGAAACGAACCATGGGCGTGAACATTCAACCCAAAGAAGAAGCTGAATTGCTTCCGCATATACAAATATTGTATCTGTTGAGACCAACATGTCTCAGAAGAAAGATTCAGTTCATTGTTGCTCTGTTGCTGGTCGTCAAAAACACCACCAGATGCTTCATAAAAAGAGCAGAGTGGATATCTTTCATTGTTGATAGGGTTAGCTTCCTGAAATGCTGTTTGTTTGTAGCAGTCATTTTGAAGTGAATAGTTATACAAACTTTGTATAAATATTCACTCAGCTCAAAACTTCATCTCAAGTAGGGAGCAGTTCTAATAATCTGTAATGGATTTCCTGAAGGCAATGTAAGTATTTCCAAATGAAGTAATGTTTTTGTGAGATTGACTGGTTCTTGTCTTGAATAGCAATAGTTAACGACGGCTAATTGCAGCCTCATTTGAAAGGCAGCGTGTGTGTTCGCCTTTTCTGTTCGTCTCAGCAGCAGTGCAAAATGAGAAAGCTCCATGTGACTCTGTTCACAAGTTAACCGCTGCATGACCTGTGTAGAAATGTGTGCATTTACATGTCAGGTCTGTGAGTGTCTTGGGTTAGTATGTATGCTAACTACTGACTGCGGCAGGCAGAGATTGGTCTGTGCTCGTCTTTTCTGTTTGTCTCGGCTCGCGTGTCGGGTCTGCACGTATGCTAACTATTGACTGCGGAGGGCAGAGATCATGTATGCTCACCTTTTCTGTTTGTCTAAGTAGACTAAGTAAGTAATCTCGTCTAAGTAATCTCGATTTTTGGTTCAAAAAGACCATTCTATGCCACCTTTAAAAGATTTTCTGCATGGACTTTGGTGTTGAAGACTAAGCAGTTTACAAACTTAGGGTTGTAATTAGATAAGGCTGATTAATGCTGAGATTAAGTGAGAAACATTTTCTTACTGTAGACTTAAGCAAACATAAAACTTACTGAAAGAGCCTTTTGTTAAATGGCTAAAGTGTGTTTTTCCTTTTGTCCTTGCTGGAAGACATGTTTTCCAGCAAGAACATGTCTGATGCTGTCTGATGCTGGTTCCTGCTGTGTGGGGGTAGTTGTAAGGCATTCAGTCATTGACAACTATTGGCACTTTTCCCACTACAGTTTTAGCACAACTCAGCACGGCTCGACTCTACACAGCTAGGGTATCAGGGATTACCTTCTAGTACCTTCTCACCATCGCCTATCTGCACAAAAATGCTGAATCATTAGAATCAGTTAATTAAGAAGATTAGTTCAGTGCTTCCTACATGACAGGAGCACAGACACTGAACGAAATACGATCACCATCTTTCAGCAGTGCTGTCCCTAAATATGCCAAACTCCTCTGTTAAATATTGATATTTTAGAAATGCCCTTGCTAATTGAAGATTAAGCATTTTTTAGGATTTTTTTAACTTTTTAACTGTTCTACATTTCTGCATCATTCGGTTAGATTTTTGTGTTGGATGTCACATTTAAGTATTGGCTCAGCTTGCTTGGAACCTCATCAGCCAGCATGAACTAAAAAAAGTACCTGGTACTGGGCACTATCACTAATGGAAAAGCAAAAAGAAGTAGAGGGAAGCCCTGGTGGAACTGTATAGTGGAGAAGTGCCATGTGTGTCAACACCTCATACAATCCCTAGAGTAAACCCTAACCCATAATCCTAACCTCATACAACAAAGACCTGAACCATCTCAACACACTGAAATTAAAATAAGAAAGATGACTTACTCTGTTGTTCACGGCCAGTGCCCTTGTCCTTGGCAGAGACGTGGACAATACCATTAGCGTCAATATCAAAGGTGACCTCAACCTGCGGAACTCCGCGGGGGGCTGGGGGGATTCCCACCAGAGTGAACTGACCCAGCACCTTGTTGTCTGCTGCCATCTCTCTCTCTCCCTGACACACCTTGATCTCCACCTGAGTCTGTCCATCAGCTGCTGTGGAGAACACCTGGAGAGGAGCAGTGGGGTCACTTGTGTTTGTTTTGTGTGTGTGTGTGTGTGTGTGGGGGGGGGGGTCTTGCAACATACCTGGCTCTTTTTGGTGGGAATTGTGGTGTTCCTGTTGATGAGTTTGGTAAAGACTCCGCCCAGAGTCTCAATACCCAAGGACAGTGGCGTTACATCCAAAAGCAGCACATCAGTAACATCACCAGCCAAGACGCCGCCCTGGATAGCTGCTCCTATGGCAACAGCTTCATCAGGGTTGACAGATTTGCTGGGAGCACGGCCAAACAGATCCTGAACAGTATGCTGAACCTACACAAAGACATAAAGAGTTTCTAATGATGCTGTTGATGACTTCCATGTTACCTTTCAGACCACTCCCTATTTGTCATCAAAATAGTTGGAGGAGATGTGTCCACATTCCTGAGCTGTATGAATGCTAGGGCTGTGCATCTTCACTGGTCTCACCATGTCAAGGATTAGATTTCACGATGCAATGCATACTGAACTTTCTATGTACTACAGCATACAGCTACATTTTCAGCTGGCTCTTTAGGCTCCCAAATGGCTCTTTATAGTACCAGTTACACCTTTTAGATTGCAGCAAAATTTAGCACTGTTTTGAGTTTGAATGTGCACACACAGAGTGGTTATATTTATTAGACCACCACCCAATGTAAGGTTTATGCCTCAGCTGCCATAAATTAACAGCAGTGATAATTACCAAAATCATTTTATACATTTCTATAATGCTAATACACCAGTATGTAGAAGCATATTAACAAAAATTATACTTTTAATTCTAAAATATCATCCATGATTTTTCAAAATTCTCACCCAGGGGTCACTCCCGCCTGCAGTCAGAGCAGACAGTAACCACTTAAGGACCACTTGGTATTAATCAATGCCAAACAAAATAGCTCAAAACATCCTGTATCAGACTTTTTTTTTCCAAGTCATTGCTGAGTGAGGTACAGCTGGCCATCAAGGCTTTTGAGGGAGAACAGGTAGATCCTCATAAGCTACTTGACAGCTTGATTAACCTGACCAAGTATGTGAGTGGCAGGGTACTGAATCCACTGGCAAATGTTGATGTAATTCAAGGGCCAATAGATGGATACATTAGTCCCAAACAGTATCTTGGATACCCTTTTGAGTCAAAGGCAGCTGAGCTTCACCTTGCACCTGAGGAGGAAAACTAAGTCAGAAAGCGGTGTGTAGCCTTCAGCATCTCCCTCACAAATGAGTTAAGGTTGAGACGGCTGGAAGTTGGAGTCGTTCCTGCCACAGAACATATTTTTGAACAAAAAATATGAGCCATGAAAATTTTGTCACTGATTAACCTCTGCCCATCTCTGAAATCAGAATTAAAAATTAAACAAGTTTTATGACATTGAACCAATGATCCTACACTAAACTAGACAAGTCTAAAAAATAGTAGACCCATCTACACTAAAAGAGAGGAAAAAAAAGTCAAAAATCGGATCAAGGATTTGGAGAATTGTAAAACCCCTACCAAATATGATTTTTTTTTACTTGATAATTGAAGTGTTCCCTCCACAGCAACAAAATTAATGCTTCTCCAACTGAGAAATGAACAAGCAGAGTTATATTTAAGCATGTGCTGGTTATGAGATTCTGACAGTGTGGTGCTCAGTCATTTTACTTCAAAAGAAAGATAACACCTGGGTATAGCGAACTATGAAGTAGTAAGAAGAGCAAACTTAAATATTTTCTCACCAACAAGGTCTTTACAATATACTATGTCAGTCAACTAAGATTTGAGAACAGTCTTTCTGAATGAAAACAGTGCTAGCGTGGTACTTCACTTTTACATGTAAAATCAAAAGGTCAACTGGAAAAAAAATAATTTGGGTATGAAAAAAAATCCAAATATGCTAGCTGCTGATGTAAAAGTAAAATTGTCCGGATACAGGTTTAAACAATATATTATGTCTGAATAAATCATAGTGAAAATAAATGTATTTGGTGTGCAAAGGCCTTAAAGTTTCTCATCAAGTTATGTAATACTTGAATAAATATAGTGTGCGTAGTAGAGAGCAGAGACCTGCATTACCTGATGGGTTGGGTTAGACAAAATTTTTTGAATTAAACTTGGGCGATAGATCATTATGGCTGGGCCACTCTACTTGGCAAATAGCTTTAATAGATAACTAGTGGATCTTCTGTCTGCTTTTACAAATGTAAATTGCAATATAGATTAAATTCTTTTTATGGTGACTAAATCTTGTTTAGTACTAGACTGTGTTAAGCTATGTTATGTTGCACAACTTTAGTTTGTAAATAAGTAATGAATATAGGGCACAACAGAACCAATTCTGAAAAACAACAACTAGAGAAAACATCGACCTGGGAGCTCTTAGGATTTGCTTAGTTAGCTAGTTTTCCCTCAGGCTTGGTTTGGTTTGACACAAAGAAAGGAAGTGTGCACGTTGCGTACCTTAGGCATGCGGGTCATACCGCCGACTAGTAGCACCTCTCCGATGTCTCCCTTGGACACCTCTGCATCCTGCATGGCCTTCTGACAGGGAGCCACAGTGCGGCGGATCAGGTCAGCCACGATACCCTCAAACTGTGCACGTGTCAGCTTCATGTTGAGATGTTTTGGTCCAGAGGTGTCCATGGTTAGGTAGGGAAGGTTGATGTCTGTCTGCGAATGAGAGCAAACATAGAATGATCACTCCTTCAATAAAACATCCGACAATGTCAAAGGTGACAAAAAAAGATGCTGAGTTAAATCTTGTTTCAGAACCATCATCACATTAATGAGGGCTGGGTATAACTGATTTTCTGAGACGATTTAATATTGATTAATTAAAAGATATCTCTTTCCAATCCATTTGTACTTGGTTATGAACTTTTTAACATTTTAACATAAGTAATGATGCAAATTGTACATAAAATGGGTCAAACAAACCTGTTTCTAAGTTCAAAACATCCACCCAACAATCAACTTCAGACATTTTAAATTTATTACAAAATTGTTTGGCAGATACAGGGCCAGCTGCACCCTGTATCTGCCTGTATCAAAGGTGGTTCAGGTGACAATGGAGGACACAAGAAAACTAGTGAGAGAGACTTCAGTGTTAGTTTCTCTACACTGGTTCCCTGTACAGTTTAGAATTAAATTTAAAATCCTCCTTACATATAACGCACTTAATGATCATGCGCCCTTCATATCTTAAAGCAGCTCATCATCAAGCTGTGCAAAAGCCTGATAAAGAGCCATTCATTTGAATAAAGTGTGTTGCAGCAGAACAACATCTAAAACATGCAGGACAGTGTACCCTGCGGACCAGGATTGGGACACACTGCCTTGAAGAAGTAGTTTTACTTTATCATCCCAACCGATCACTTTGATCCCAAAATGCAGGTTCCCAGAGTCCTTAAGAGTAGAATGGGAGGCAGAGCCTTCAGTTACCAGGCTCCTTTCCTATGGAACAAGCCACCAGTGTCCGTTTGGGAGGCGGACACCCTCTCTGTCTTTAAAGTTAGAGTTAAAACCTTCCTTTTTGAAAAAGCTTATATTTAGAGATGGTTCAGGTTTGCCAGCTCTAAATTAGTTATGCTGCTATAGACTGATATGGTAATTCCCGGGGTGCACTCATAGTCACACAATATGAATATGACTATTACATGTCATTAACTTGTTTTTTTTCTCTTTGCCATCCTTCTTGTCCTCTGTCCTCATCTTGCAGTCTGCAGGATCCAGATCCAGTTTTCAATATGAAAAGTAGTATTATGTTGACATCAGTATAAATTCTTAATTGGTGCTGCTGCTGCTTGTATAAATGACACCGTAATTCTATAAACATGACATAACAGATTAAGAACTGTCTAAACTAGATGCAATTGTTATACTGTATGTGCTCCTGGTCTCTTTTTTTCCTTTGTCTCCCCGCTTTCTGTCCCCCACCATTCCTCTGTCCCCCATTTTTCAACCCCAACCAGTCGAGGCAGATGACCACACATCTTTGAGTCTGGTTCTGTCAGAGATTTCTCCCTGTTGAACAGTTTTTCTCTCTACTGATGCCCATTGTTTGCTCATTGTGTGACCTGTTGGGTTTCTCTTCTCTCTGTAATATTGTAAAGTTTCGGCCTTACTATGTGCAGTGTCATGAGATAATGTAATTCCTACACCATTCACCTGATTTGGATGTAATTACCCTCAAATTAGAGCTGAAAGTCTGCAGTCAAAGCACATCCTGTACATTTTATTTCAAATCCATTGTGGTGGTGTATAGAGCTAAACAGATTAGAATTGTGTAGATGTCCCAATATTTATGGACCTGACTGTATGTTGTGATTTAGGGCTATACAAATAAAATTAAATTGAAAACTAAACGGTCCTCCTCAACAGAAAATCAAACCAGAGCACCTGAAGGGCAAAGTGTGGATGTGGTTGTACACTATAAGCAGTGATGAACATATAGTATCTGAAGACTGAACTGTTCTGCTATTAGCTTAACCAGAGCTCCAGGTCATGTGAGACCATCACAGACAAGTCTTACGAGAAATGTGCAAAGGAAACTGCATATATATAAAGATAGATCAAAAGGATTGTATGAGTCTTTCAGATCTTCTCAGTGTAAACTGATATGATTTGCTAAATCTATTTTCCATGTACCTGCAGTGAAGATGACAGTTCACACTTGGCTTTCTCAGCTGCCTCGCGGACTCTCTGGAGAGCCATGTTGTCCTTCATCAGGTCCACACCAGTCTGTTAAGACAAAAACACAAAAGAAACTCAAGGCTCATGTGCAGATGAGAGACTCAGTCTACAGAGATAGAATTTAAGCACACCTCTCTCTTGAACTCCTTGACAATGTGTTTGAGGAGGTGCTGATCAAAGTCCTCTCCTCCCAGAAAGGTGTCACCATTGGTGGACTTCACTTCAAAAACTCCCTTTTGGATTTCCAGAACTGAGATATCAAAAGTACCTCCACCAAGGTCATACACAGCAATGCTAAGAAAGACAGGCACAACATGACATATTTATTAAGCAGTCATTTCAATATACAAGTTTTAATAAAAACTGACTAGTAATCCTACTCACATTTTGTCCTGGGTTTTGTCCAGGCCATAGGCCAGAGCAGCAGCAGTTGGCTCGTTGATGACACGCAGGACATTCAGACCAGCAATCTGACCAGCATCTTTGGTGGCCTGAGATGATCAAATGTGTAGTTAGTTACATTTCAGTTTCAGAATGTCCAACACGTCACGTTGGAGTTCTCTCACAAACTGTCACACCAGCCAAGGCACCATATAAGAGATATGTAAGGAGCACAGAGCAGCTAGTAAATGTATGGTTTGGTAAGAATTGACAGCTTCCCTATTAATACGAGTCCTTTGCAAAATATGCGGCTGCATAGAAATTTCCCATACAGAATGCACGGGACCAGGTGAAAAAATGTTTCAACATTTTTCAAACATCTACTGCTTTGGCGTAGTACACTATTCAAATTTTAAAATCCCAACAAAAGGCCCAACTATTGATGTGATATTCAACTTTTTGAATATGGGAGAAATTCAGAGTTTATAATGGGTGTGTTTTACACTGAATGTTCAGGCTAGAGTGGAGAGGCTTTCAGAAAAGTTTCTGAAATTTTACAGCCTCAAATTTCACTCTGATGATATTTTCCACAATTTTTAGCCCAACTTGTCCTATACAGTAGTATTTACAGTTTTGGGATAATCTGCCCATCTAACCAACAAGAGTACCTCTCAACAGCTCCATTTACAGTACTCCAATATAAAACCAGAGGAGAAGTTTAGTAGTACAATGGAACCAGAATATACTGTATGTTTTTTGGTATATTTTTCCACATAGAAAAGAATGGGACAAGGTGAAATTGAAGATGAAAAACAAGGGCTACAGATGAAGACACTGAGAATGAATGGTTTAAGGTGAAATGTATTCATCAAAGCATCATAACATCATAGTGTCACAGACTGCAACAGCATCAATTTCCCATAGGGAAATTTTCTAGTGGCACATGCACTCAGCAGCTAGCCACAATAAATTATGCTTGACATTGTCACAGTTTCAAGAAATTCTAATCTCTTATAAAAGGAAAAAACTGTCATATCTCCACATGCTTACCTAAATTAATTTTAACATTTGAGAAAAAAAACAGCAAAAATAACAATCCAAGCACTTAGCAAAAGTCCATCTTTTTGTAACACTTCTTACAGGACAGCAAAATATGATATGCCCTCTGACAGTATAGGTCCTTGAAGGACTTCTGCAGACAGTAATAACATTGGAACAGATTGTGAGTGTGTATTATGAGTACCTGTCTCTGAGAATCATTGAAGTAGGCTGGCACAGTGATGACGGCATTTTTTACTTTGGTACCCAGGTAGTTCTCTGCCAAAGTCACATGTAAACGACAGAAACATCAAGGAGTCAATACTAATACAACCCCAATTCCAAAAAAGTTTGAACACTGTAAAATGTAAATCAAAACAGAACACAATGATTGGCAAATCAACCCGTATTTTATTCCCAATAGAACAAAAATATTAGATATTAAAACTGAAATCTTACCATTTCATGAAAAGTTACTTTTTTGAATATATGTTTTATATATATATATATATATATATGTATGAGGCAGGAGTCCTAAACAGCAGGTCTTAAAAGACTTGTAAACACAAGGCAGAATCCTACAATTTCATTGGCTGCTTCCCTCAATGCCATGTCTCTATATCCGACACCTCCTCTCTCTTTCTTCTCTACCTCCCTTAGGAGGCGGACTCTTTCTTCCCTCTCTTCCCTACATCACCTCTCAGCCCTGGCGGCTGTATGGGAGCCATCTCCAGGCTCCTCTCATCTGCCCCAACTGTGACTGACTGATCAGTTATCACTGCTGCTCCTATCTAGCTCACACAGGTAACAGAGCCGAAACAACGCACCTCGCCTCATACGATCACTGCGGTCGGAGCTGCAACCATGCTCTCGTCATCCAGCATCGTACCGAAGACATCCAATCCCCAAAGAGATTGTGCCAGTTTCACCACCTAAAGTTGATGCTTGAGCTGTCTCCACAACAAAGCCACTTGTTGCGGAGGGAGACCAGCAACTGCTGTCCCGCTGAGAGCTGCACAACAGCCCGTCAACACTCAACGACTCCACTTAATTGAAGAAAAACACTCACTTCCAGCGAGTATTATTTGCGGCATTATTTGACTTGCTCTTTGGCGCCATCTTGTGACGAAAGCATGGCCCTACAGTCACTGTGACTGCACTTCCACCCCAAGGTCTGCCATTTTGGGGAGTGACATCACTGGTAATTAACCACGTCGCGTCACTTCCTTTCTTCTTTGCCTACTTCCTGTTTTCCACGCTTAACCACGTCCACTTTCTCTCTCTCAAACACACATACACACACCTACCGATTACCATTTTATGTTGTACATGGCCTGTGTGTTTATTACCAGTAGTTAGTGACATTGATTAATTAAAAAAAAAAAATCAGTTTTATTGTCTATTTAATCTTCACTGAAGTTATTTAATTTATATTATTTAACTAGTTATCTTTATTTCACTTAAAGGAATGTCTTTTGTGCATGTATAATGTGACAAATGGGTTGAGAGAGCCAGTGCTCAGATTCATTACTTCAATACTGTTCAATTGTGATATCAGCAGATTAGTCAATTATAGTAATTGTGTAGACTGATTTTAAAGGCATAAATAGTTTTTCCCTGTTTTCAGTGTGGTGCCCCAAATTGATATTTAATTGATTTTCCATCAATTTTTCAAAAAAAATTAATAAATAAATAATTATTAATAATTATTCAG
>JAFBJR010000422.1:28566-176690 GCA_016785285.1 Brachirus orientalis
TTTTTTTCTCCCTAATAATAAAAACCTTTATATAAAAACTGCATTTTGTGCAATTGCATTTTAAATTTGTTTGATGATCTGAAACATTTAAGTGTGACATTCAAAAAAATAAGAAATCAGGAAGGGAGCAAACAATTTTATAATATATATATATATATATATATATATATATATGAATATATATGAATATATATGAATATATATACACATTATATATGTGTATATATATTCATATATACACATATATAAAGTGGGAGGGCACATATACAAACTGCTGTAATTCCTACACCGCTCACCTGATTCGGATGTAAATACCCTCAATTTAAAGCTTAAAGTCTGCAGTTAAAGCACATCTTGTTTATTTTATTTCAAACCGTATTATTTTAAATCATTGTGGTGGTGTATAGAGCCAAAAAGATTAGAATTGTGTCGATTTCCCAATATTTATGGGAACATAAATTTTATACATACACACACATACACACAAATCTCCTTCTCACCCTCTTGGGGTGGCCATCTGTGTCATCCTCAAGCTCGGGTCCTCTACCAGAGGCCTGGGAGTTTGAGGGTTCTGCGCAGTATCTCAGCTGTTCCTAGGACTGTGCTCGTCTGGACTGAGGCTTCAGATGTTGTTCCTGGGATCTGTTGGAGCCACTCTCCCAGTTTGGGGGTCTGCTCCTCTTCCTCTGTACCCTCATCAGGTCTCTGTTGCCTCTCTGTGCATGGTGAGGAGCTTTCTTGTCTTTCTTGTCTGTGGATTCTATCTCCTCCTTTGGCCAGCTTATGATCCCGGCGGGGTATCTGATAACTGGTAGTGTGTACATGTTGATGACTCGGACCTTGTTCTTGCCATTCAGCTGACTTTTCAGGTCTCGCCTTACTCTCTGGAGGTATTTCGTTGTGGCTGACTTTCCTGCTGCCTCCTCATGGTTTCTGTTAGCCTGTGGGATACCAAGGTACTTGTAGCTATCCTGGAGATCACCTATTCTTTCCTCTGGTAGATCGATTCCCTCAGTTCTGGTCATCTTGCCTCTCTTCGAGACCAGTCGGCCACATTTGTCTAATCCAAATGACATCCCTTTGTCATTGCTGTAGATCCTGGTGGTGTGGATTAGTGAGTCGATTTTTCACTCATTTCTGGCATACAGCTTGATGTCATCCATGTAGAGCAGGTGGCTGATTGTTGCTCCACTTCGGAATTGGTATCCATAACCATTCTTTGTGATGATCTGACTGAGGGGATTCAGGCCTATGCAGAACAGCAGTGGTGATAGTGCATCTCCTTGGTATATGCCACATTTGATGACATTTGACTTGGCCAATTGGCTTTGAGTCGGCTTCTAGGGTTGTCTTCCACATTCCCATCGAGTTCTGGATGAAGCCCTTTAGGTTCCTGTTGATCTTCTTATACAGTCCCAGACAATCCAGTATCCATGTGTGGGGCATTGAGTCGTAAGCTTTCATGTAGTCAATCCAGGTGGCACACAGGTTGTTCTGTCTGTTCTTACAGTCTTGGCCGACTGTTCTATCAACCAGTAGCTGGTGCTTGGCTCCTCTGGTGTTGCTACCAATTCCTTTTTAAGCCACGCTGATGTGCTGAGTCACATGCTTACTCATCTTGGCCGCGATGATGCCTGATAGGACCTTCCATGTTGTGCTGAGACAGGTTATCGGCCAGTAGTGGGATGGGATGGAAAAAGCCATTTTAAGGGGTGAAGAAAAGTGAGGACCAGCCAAAATGTCCTCACTTTGTAGGAATTATACAAATTTTGGTCGTCACTCTGCAGCAAGTACAAGAACACACACACGTTTTCCAACAGTCTTGAAGGAGTTTCGAGAGATGCTGAGCACTCATTTGCCCTTTTACCTTCACTCTGCGGTCCATCCCATCCCAAACCATCTCAATTGGGTTTAGGTCAGGTGACTGTGGAGGCCAGTTCATCTGGCAGAACACTCCATCACTCTCCTTCTTGGTCAAATAGCCCTTACACAGCCTGGAGGTGTGTTTGGGGTCATTGTCCTGTTGAAAAATAAATGGTGGTCCAACTTAACGCAAATCGGATGGAATGGCATGTCACTGCAGGATACTGTGGTAGCCATGGTGGTTCAGTGTTCCTTCAATTTTGAATAAATCCCCAACAGTGTCACCAGCAAAGCACCCCACACCATCACACTCCTCCATGCTTCACAGTGGGAACCATGCATGTAGAGACCATCCGTTCACCTTTTCTATGTCGCGCAAAGACATGGCAGGTCAGACCAAAGCACAGATTTCCACTGGTCTAATGTCCATTCCTTATTTTTCTTGGCCCAAACAAATCTCTTCTGCTTGTTGCTTTTCCTCAGTAGTGGTTTCTTAGCAGGTATTTGACCATAAAGGCCTGATTCGCACAGTTTCCCCTGAACATGTTGACATGGAGATGTGTCTGCTACTAGAACTCTGCAGCATTTATCTGGGCTCTGATCTGAAGTGCTGTTAACTTGCAATTTCTGAGGCTGGTAACTCGGATGAACTTATCCTCAGCATCAAAGGTGACTCTTGGTCTTCCTTTCCTGGGGCGTTCCACATGTGAGCCAGTTTTGTCGTAGCACTTGAAGGTTTTTGCGACTGCACTTTTAACGTTTTTGCAGTCTTCCGGATTTTTATGTTTTAAAGTAATGAACTGTCATTTCTCTTTACTTAGCTGATTGGTTCTTGCCATAATATGAATTCTAAAAGTTGTCAAATAGGGCGGTCAACTGTGTACCAACCTGACTGTGCACAACACAATTGATTGTCCCAAACCTACTAAGAAGGCAAGAAATTCCACAAATGAACCCTGACAAGGCACACCTGTGAAGTGAAAACCATTTCAAGTGACTACATCATGAAGCTCACTGAGAGAAGGCCAAGGGTTTGCAGCGCTGTCAACAAAGCAAAGGATGGCTACTTTGAGGAACCTAAAATATAAAACATATCTAGAGTTATTTCACACTTTTTTGATTACTACATAATTCCATATGTGTTCATTAATAGTTTTGATGCATCAGTGAGAATCTACGATGTAAATAGTCATGAAAATAAAGAAAAACCATTAAATGAGATAATGTGTCAAACTTTTGAATGGTAGTGTATATACACACATACATACATATACACGTGTTATAAAAATGGACAGTGAAGGGGCCTGTCTAATATGTAGAGAAAGATCATTCCACAATCAAGTCACAGCAACAGAAAAAGCTGTGTCCCCTTTGAGCTTCCTTTCAGACTTGGGTATCTGTAGGCGCAGCTGATTAGCTGAACTCAGAGACCGGGCAGGAATGTAAGGATGAAGCAAGGATGATCTTCAAAGTCTTCACTATTTTACACAGAACATTTTTGTGAAATTCTTCCACTATTTTTAGATGCAGTTTGTCACAGATTGGTGAAACTCTACCCATCTTTACATTTAATACTCTCTCTGAAATGCTCCTTTTATATCGTCATGTTATTGACGTGTTGCCAATTACCCTAATTAGTTGTAAAATTATACTCCAGTGGGGAGTATAATTTGTGCCTTTTAATTTTCCAGCTTTTGTTGCCTCTGTTCACACTTTTAAGATGTGTTGCTGCCATCAAATTCAAAGTGAGCAATTTTTTTTTCATGAAATGACAGAATGTCTCAGTTTGAATACATTTGTTTATGTCCTATTAGGAATAAAATATGGGTTTATGAAATTTGCAAATCATCGCATTCTACTTTTATTTACATTTTACACAACATCCCAGCTTTTTTGGAATTGTGGCTATATATTGAGCAAAAATGCAGCTGCACTGTCGCTGCTGTCTTACCGGCAGTCTCCTTCATCTTCATGAGAACAAAGGCTCCAGCCTGGCTGGGTGAGTACATTTTCCCATGAGCCTCTACCCAGGCGTCACCGTTAGATGCACGGACAATCTTGTATGGCACGTTTTTCCTGTGAATGAAGAGACAAGTGTTCTCTTGGACTGCACGCACACAGTAGAGTTCTAAAACAGTTCATTATAATCAATAGCACCGCGAAAGCAGAAGTTCCAAAATGTTCAGCTTTCAGTCAAATCAAACTTTGTAATTTTTACAGCAAAGACAATCACATCTTTTTAAGGTATTCAAGCTGAAACAGTACATCCAAAGACAGTTCTCCCCATTTCAGGTTAATGAATCATTTACTTCAGAAATGTAGAATCTCAAAAACTTCTGCCTGCACATAGTTAAATAACTGGGCATTTCCACTTATTTTAACTTATCTACCATTTTAAAAAAAATATTTACCCATTAAATTGATATTGAGTGATGCAAAATGCAAAATCAAAAACAACCCACATGTCTTTCTGAACCTCAGAGTCATCAAAGCGACGGCCAATTAGTCTCTTGGTGGCGTACAGAGTATTCTGAGGGTTGGTAACAGCCTGGCGTTTAGCGGGCATGCCCACCAGACGCTCCCCATCTGCAGTGAAGGCGATGACCGATGGCGTTGTCCTAGCTCCCTCTGCGTTCTCCAACACCTGACAGGCAAACAGAGATACTGCATTCACTCCATCAATCCTCAGACGGAGAAATTGACAGTCATCTAATGCAGGGGTGGGCAGAGCATCCCAATGATTTAATGGCGCTTTTCCACTATACAGTTCCAGCATGGTTCCACTCTGATTGTTTTTATTTCTGCTTTTCCACTAGGGACAGTACCTGGTGCTTTTAAGTACCTGCTTTGGCAAGGTTCCAAGTGAACTGAACTGAATGTGACATCTACACATTGCTTGCCACTGACTGGCAGGGAGTGTTGTTACTGGAAAAACTACATGGGTGCAACGTTGGGCACAGGAATTAAACCGAACAATGTCGTACTGTAGGTTGGTTATAATTTTAACATGCATTAATCTCTAACATTAACAAGAAAATATCTAAACCTCAGTATTGAAGAGGAGCCTAGTGTATTTAGCAACTGTTCTGCCAAAAGCAATTGTGAGCCGCATCACAACTCCTACCATATTTACCTTCGCCAAGAAAACAAAAAAAATAGGGGGCTTGTGGAATTTTGGGCTCTATCAGACATGCAACTAGGGTTATCAGAGATGCAACTAGGGCTGCAATTATTTTTAGTAATCTAGTCTTATTCTGACGACTAATCGGATGAAAAAAAATGAGACATTCTGCATTCTGTACTGTGTATGTTTCTCGGTTTAGTTTGTAGTGGTCCCATACTTTTGACACATTTTGTCATTTCTTCCCCACTGTCTTCATCTCTGTTGGCCATCCTTCCATGCTTCAGTTATGTTAGCAGCATAAGCTAACTTCATCTTAAGTGATCACCAGGGCACTCAAGTTTGCATGGATTGAGATGAGGGGGTGTTGATGAGCGGGGGGTGGCATGTTGTGGGTGGGTTAGTGTCTGAAGGTATGTTAATTTAATAAAAGGAACATTTCCACTAAACCAATTTTTTTTTATTTTAACCTTTCAGAACAAAAAAGAAAAATGGATCAAAGAGACATTTCCCAAATTGTCCCTTTAAACAGCATTGGCCATTGTATGTCCAGAATGAAAGAATAGTTTTGTGCTTTCCCTACATCTTTAAATCTAAATATATGACACAAACAGTTAAATAGAACAGCCAAACGTTAAGTTCATACTCTTTACACTTACGCTTTAATCTATTATAATAAATTAAGTGACATAACTGAAGTGGTGCACTCACACTCACTCTTTCACACTCACTCTCTCACATTCAGGGTATGAATGTGACTTAATTATGTGTCATTAACCTTTTTTTTTTTTTTTTTTTTTTAAACTTGATACAACTGTTGTATATTTGCTCCTGGTCTCTCCCTCACCTCCCTCTTTTTCTTTCTCTCCTCTGTCCCCCATTTTCCTCTCACCCCAACCGGTCGAGGCAGATGACCGCACATCTTTGAGTCTGGTTCTGTCAGAGATTTGTTCCTGTTAAAAGGGAGTTTTTTCCTCTCCACCGATGCCTAGTGCTTGCTCATTGTGTGAACTGAACAGTTTCTTTTCTCTCTGTAATATTGTAAATGTTTTGGCCTTACTATGTACAGTGCCTTGAGATAATGTATGTTGTGATTTGGTGCTATACAAATAAAACTGAATTGAATTGAATTGAATTGATTACCTGACCATGCTCTTTCATTTCTATCTTGTCTGATGCACTTTCGTGGAAAGAGTGCTTGCAGCAGAAACCTATTTTCAGTCTTGACCCGGCAACAATAAAATACTATTTTCTGGACTACGTAGAGCAATCTGCCTTCACATCATCCATTCATAGATTACTAATTTATGTGTGGTGAGTTTTATCACTCAAGCTTGAAAGAAATGGCATCCCATCCGGGCAAGTTGTCAGCGTGAGTGAGTGTATTGTGTAAATGAAATAACCATCTGGGCGGAGCATTGCCCGAAACCACGAAATGTAATACTGTATTTAACAATTACTCGATGCAGATAATTTGCCTTGAGTAATTAGTAAACAAATTACTTGAATTGTTCAAGGAATCCATTCAGCCCTACGTGCAACTAACACCAAATTGTAGCTTAGACTCTGTTTAAGATACTGCAAGTTTGTTGACACACGTTTGATTCAACAGCTATGGAGCTAGATCCAGAAAAAACCACCATTACAGAAATAATGATTTTAACCATCAAACTAATAATGATATTAAGGTGATACCAAATGCTAAGGATATGTTTTGTGGTCAAGGAATCCAGTAATGTAGATTAACAATTTGGGTTGTAAATCACAATTACAATAAGGGGAAATGAGCTGCTCAGTAAAGGTCTGCTCTCTCAGTGCTTTTTTTGATCTGTGACTCTGTCAGACACAGCCTGTGCTCTGGTCATTCAGGAAGTTCTGGACTAATTTTTTAATTAACTGATTCTAATGATTCAGTACACTGACAAGAACAGCTCTACTGATTGACAGATTGAAACACCTGACCTGTTCACAATAGTTTGCCTGTGTGTGCATATAAAACAATGTCAAGGCAGTTTTCATGCAGCCGTGCTATGACAACCCCCCAACATCGAGGAAGTACTATAGTTATTAAAAAAAAAAACAATGTGCCTGCTATCAGATTGAGTACAGTCAAAGTTCGAACTGCTTGCAATAGCAAATAGAAGTGATGAGAGAAGGCATTCCTGTCTCATTGCAACCTAAAGTAGTTTGATAAATTATTAATAATAATAATAATTATTATTATTAGTGCATACTGCTGTTGTTAAACAGTGCAAAGAATGTTTAACAAAGATTTTCAAACATCCTAGTTTTACTTTGGATGCTTCAGTTATTTGAGTATGCACACAAATGAAATTATTCCACAAAAACCAAAAACTGCCAGGGTCAAATTTATTAGCCCCTGATGCTAACAGTCAATTGTGTATCCTTTTTGCTGGATAACAGCTTGCAGTTGTTTGCCTCTGACGCATCTGTGATAAATTTTTAAACCCTTCTCCTGCTTTGTGAGCATCAAACCTTTTTCTCAAGTCTAAACTGATTTCTTTTGCTTTTGGCATGATGTTTTCTCAAGTGACAACTCAAACCCTTCCCTAAGATTTTATACTATAACCCTCAGCTTTAACTAGATTTTTAAACTTTTGAGCCTTACGCACATCATTGCACAACAGTGGTTTGTGCTATGGCTAAGTAAAAAGGTCAGTTCTTCAGAAGGGCTAATAATTTTGTCCCTGGCAGATTTTGGTTTTTGAGGAATAATTTCATTTCTGTGTGCAAAGTCAAATAATAGAAGCATCAAAAATAAAACTAGGATATTTGAAAAAGCTGTGTCAAAAATTCATTGCTCTAATAATTTTGTCCTGAAGTGTATATGAATTTAATCCAGAATACTAATTTAGGGCCAAATTGAAATGCCTCTAAGATCTTATAAAAGGTAGTTCCACTCGACTCGATCAAACCCTTTTTCTGCGTCAAGCAAGAGTATCCCCTCATCCCCATGATTGCGTGGCTGGGGGACCATACAAGATATTAAATAAACACCCTATATTAAAAAAGGAATACTGGTCCATTTCAAAGCCTGTCTGATCGGAGAGATAATGGTTGGAACAACCTTCTCAAGGCAGCCAGCTAATATTTTTGCAAGGATTTTTAAATCTGTTTTGAAGAGGGAGACAGGGCAATATGAGCAGCAACTGCTCTCAGAGAGGACATACTATCAAATCAAGTTTCAGTGTAGCATGTGTTCGCGAGAGTATCGCATGAGGCGTAGATGTAGTATCGCGAGATTACGCGAGACGTGTGTAACCAAACATGGCGACACACATCTAGACCAAAAAACGTCTTATTTACGAAATAGCCAATAAATCAAGGCTAAAATTTACCAAAAAAGTTTTTATATCACGTTTTCTTTCCTTTCACGGGAATAAGAGAAAATACGAGGCTGGAGGATCTAGAGGACTATATTGACAAGTGTTTTCACCAGCTAGTCATGGGGATGACAACGAAAACAAGAACCACTCCGTCAACTAAAAGAAGCCGTGCGGAAGACTCACCAGGAGCAACATGTTCCCCTGACAGCAAATTTATGGAGATTCTTACCTCCATAAATGGCAAATTATCCAGCTTCAACGCTCGACTCTCTTTGGTAGAAATCCTCCACAGAGAGTTTCAAGCGCTGCGGGAGTCACTTGAGTTCAGCCAACAACAGGTGTCTCTACTTGCAGCCGAAAATTCCACACTGAAAGGATCCGTAAAATCCCTCACCGAGGAAACGAAACGTCTCTCGGAAGAAAATAAACTCATCAAAGAATCCCTAATTGATCTTCAGGCACACGCCCCTGCCCGATCGTGGCCAAATTCAAACACTTTAAACAGAAGGAGCTGGTGAAGAGCCGGGGCTGGGAGCTGCGAGGAACGGACTTCAGCGTTAACGACCAGTTCCCTAAAGAGATCCTGGAGCGACGCAGGAGGCTGTTACCGCTGAGGAAAAAGTACATCGCCGAAGGATCTCAGGCAGTCATCGCCGTGGACAAACTCTATGTAAATAGTCAGCTGTACCGGGATAAGGAGGTAACTCCCTGGCTCTTCTGAACTGCAGGTCTGTGATCCATCAACAAAACAAGATGCTCTCCCACTAATTTAAATGATCAATTCTTCCTTCGTACTATCCACAAAATTAACCTCAAAACCAATATCACGACCAATCTATAAATACACGTCTCAGTAGTGTAAAAACTACCACATCGCGGTACTTGATCAGCTTACACTCTGTGCTCTGTTTTTAATTACGTATTTCTTTGTGTTTCCCCGTGTGTTCTATACCTAACAACCACATTAAGATTAGGACCCTGTCCACACTAGCACAAGCGCATACACTGACACACACACACAGACACCACTGGCGCGCGTTCATACACACATACAGACACACAAAATCAAAAGGGACACGCACACACACTTACATCCACATAGGCTCACAACCTCAATTATAAAGAGAGTTAGACAGACACACATGCATACTCACACAAGCACACACACACACGCACGCACACACGCAAACACACACACACACACATTACAATACGTAAAAGTTTAAATGATGCAGACACTCAGGCTTGTTACCTGGAATGTGCGTGGAATCGGTTCTAAGCTCAAAAGACTAAAAGTCCTTAATCACTTAAATAATCTACAAGCAGACATTGTCTCACTACAAGAGACTCACTTATCTAAGTCAGATTGCCAGTTCACTTCACCACAATTCCCTCACATTTACTCAGCGATCTACAACTCTAGACAGAGAGGAGTAGCAATCATGATCAATAAAAACTTCACACATAAAAGCATTTTCATAGACCCAGAAGATAGATATATAATACTTAACCTAAGAATCAGTAACACAGATTTCTGCATTTCTAACATATATGGACCAAATGTTGATGACCCCACCTTCTTTCACACTTTTTTCTCTTCACTGTCCACCCACCTAGACAAAACACTCATAGTGGGAGGGGACTTCAACATGGCACTTAACCCAGAACTCGACAGGTTTAGTCAAGCAGGAACACCACGGAACTGGCAATCGACAGAAACAATTAAACAATACATGAGTGATTTACGGTCTTTGTGATGTTTGGCGCTGCTGCCATCCAGCTATCAAAGAATACACCTTTTTCTCACCTGTTCACAATTCCTATTCACGAATTGACTTCTTCCTGATCAATAGCACAAGCTTATCAGACACCCAGGGCTGTGGCCATGGGTCCTCGCTGCCCCGTGTGGCCGCTGGGCGCTCTATGCGTCTGGATCCTTATCAGCCTGCTCTTGGGGGGCTGGCCGGGCACGGGTGCATTCTCCCCACTCATATTCCATCACCCATCCAATGAAAATGACCTTACACATATACACTGTTGCTCGTGCTCTCACACACCAACACACCTCGCTTCTTAAGACTCCAACTCAAATTGATATAGCTGTTGTGGACTCAGTCAGCTTTTCTCCATGTGGTTGTTAACAAAAACTGCATTTACTACTCACATGTACACTATTAAATGTAATATCATTATTGTTACAATGTCTATGTCATGTTATGGTACCCTGTACTGGGCTACCACTGTGTGTCATGTTAAGCTACGTTATGTTATGTTTGGTTGTGTTAACCTGTACTGTATTGTTCGTCCCCCTGCCGATCTGTCTACCCACCCACCCTGTCCGGTCCGGTTCCCCCTCATCACACAACAAAGAAATAGAATAAGAATAGAAACAATAATAAATTCATAGACAAATAACAGGGCGAGTATAAACAGACTTTCCTGTGCAAAGCAAACCTGTTCAACACCACCCGACATGTAAGACAACCATACTACATGCCAATCCCGTTTCCAAATAACCTGTTCAACTGTGGAATGTTCCAAAAAGGTGTTCTTTAAGCATTCCTCTATTTTCCCAGTCTTGTTTCCCCCGCCGCAGCTTTTTTTGGGAATGTGTTACTAACAACACATTTTATCCATCATACAATAACAGTGTTACTGCTACCCCCTCAATAGCTGGGTACATTCCCAGCCACTGCTTTGAGGGTGATGGCTGTACTCGCTCCTCTAGCAAGCATCATGGTGTGGGCCCTTTGTGCTTTCTTCTTCATCAGTGTTTCTTCAATGAGCCCGCAACATTTCCAGAGGGCTTGACAGCCGACCCTGGCAAGGGCACTCCAGAGTGACTGCCCAGGTAATCCCTGGCAACCTACCTCCACTGGCAAGTTCCATGTTCATTTAAAAACAAGTGATTTTTTTTTTCTTTTTTTTTTTTGCTTTTTACACAACGTCCTAATGTCATTGGAATTGGGGTTTGTAGTTTTTCTTACCTGCACTGGGTGCACATCCAAATTAGATTCTTAAATGAATAAATATATCACTGTTTTATATTCATCCTTATTTCCACTGTACACCAATGGGCAGCATGATGAAGTCTAGTACAACAGCACCACTATGAATACAGAATTTAACAGTTTAATTCATGTTACTATCGTGTCCACTGGGTTGGCCTGCTTCAGCTGTATAGATACAGACCACTTACTAAAATGGCTTTTCGGTGAGAGACTACATAAACCTGATTTAAGGCATCAGAGAAAATTGGAATCAACCACTGATACATCCTTGAGCTGGTATTTTCACACAACACACACCCAGGGGCTTAACTGTCAGATTCTCACAAACACAGAAAATCAACCGGGTTCTGTCAAGATGGTGTTTTCCTTTCAATCAAAAATAGTTGCAACCACCATCAAAAGGCCAGTATTTGTCATTCAGCAATGAGAAATCTGAAGTCATAAAGTAGAGTGAACTGAATTGTGTCTGATCAAGCTTGAATCCATTTCTGTGCTAATACACAGAACTAAATGTTTGAGCTCTTGGTTTTTCATAAAATAACTGAAAGAAAATCCACCTAAAAAAAAAAAATAAATAAGGTAGCATTGTGACATTTTAATAAAAATTTAAGAAACTGACAGTGTACCTGCCTAAACTAAATGAACCAACCACTACAAAAAAAACTTTGAACAGCAGAGAGAACAAATTTCTTCAACCAAAGCAGACCAAATCATATATGGGAAACATCTGTTCATCCTTACCTTGGCCTGCTTCCCCTCCATGACAGCAACACATGAGTTGGTAGTTCCCAGGTCAATGCCAACAACTGCACCTTTAATGGCTTCAGATCTGAGACACAAACGTTTTGTTAATAACAATGTATAAAATAATATGTGCATAATTATGCACATTTACAAGAACACTCTTAGAGCCAAAAGCAATTAGTTCATCTTCACAGAATATTTTGTTCTGTGAATATATTAAACACCTCACTTCATATTGACTTATGAACTACATCCTTGAGAACATATTATGCCAAGGGGAATGTTGCAGTATACAGATATGAAATATATCGTATATAACATTAAACATTCAACCACGTTCTGTTGGGACTCCATGCGCTACTTTTCAATAGGAGACCTATTGTAACTAGAAGAACAACATAATGGAGTTGACACTTACGCATAGTCTCTCCTGGAGAGGGCTCTGAGTGCATCTGGGTGGAAGCCTCTCCAGCAAGCCTAGGAGCATATCCCCAAACTGTTAAACATCTGTTACCACACGTTGCCATTAACTACAGTCATAACTAAGGATGAGTACTGATGGAACCCAGTACTAACTGGGCACTGGGGCCAAATATTGACATACAGTGATATCAGTGAGCACTGACATTGGTGCTGCTAATGGTATTTTTGGGGGAAAAAAATGTTTGTCTGTGACGTGAGGAGATCTGTGTTGCACTCTGTCAGCCTGGTGCCTGTTTGTGTAGGAGGTGGGGCTGACTACCTGTAGGCAGCGAGAGCAACACAGACTTCCTACAACTACAATAAAGAGAGAATGTGCCGTCCACATGGAAGCTTTTTTTTTTTTTTTGGAACATATTGGCGTCTTGTCCACACAGACATGGCTGAAATGCTATTTTCTGAAAACCTCAATAGGGCTGCAGCTATTGAATATTTTAGTAATCGTGTAATCTATTGATTATTCTGACAATTAATCGAGTAATCGGATAAAAAAAACCTGGGACATTCTTCATTCTGTAGTGTGTTTTTTTTCTCGGTTTAGTTTGTAGTGGTCCCATACTTTTGACAGTTTTTCTTGTTTGCTTACACTTTCTATTGTTGCTTATGCTGTCTTTTGAATATAATGTTAATCTAATAAAAGGACAGTTTCCACTAAATCAAATAAATTATTTTTAACTTTCAGAACAAAAAAGACCAATGGATCAAAGAGACATTTGGCCCCAAATTGCCCTCTTAATTGGTAATTAGCTGTTCAGAATGAAAGAATAGTCTTCTGCTTCTTTCCTGACATCTTTAAATCGAATGACACAAACAGTAAAAAAAAAAAAAAAAGAAAAAAAAAAAAAAAAACCTAGTTTCAGTCTTTACCTAGTAACAAGAAATACTATTTTCTGATTGGCTCAAGTTTGGAACTTAGTGTCGAGGTGCTGTTGATAAGCAGGGGGTGGGGGGGTTACTGTCTGAAGATAATATGTTAATCTATTAAAAGGACAGTTTCCACTAAACCAAATAAATTGTTTTATTTTTAACTTTCAGAACAAAAAAGACCAATGGATCAAAGAGACATTTGGCCCCAAATTGTCCCCTTAAACAACATTGGTCATTGTCTGTCAAGATCATGTTTCATGTAATCATCCTAGTGGACCGTAAATATAAGTGAGTGCTTTGTGTAACTGAAATAACCATCCGACATCCAACATTGCCCGGATGCACGAAATGTTATACCGTATTTAATGATTACTCGACTCAGATAACTTGCCTTGAGTAATTTTAGTCATCAAATTAAAATCGAGGAATTGCTTCAGCCCTAGTAGACAGTGAATATGCCACGTTAGGAAAACGATGGCATTAGTCTCACCTGTCTTGCACAGGCATCCACTATATCTGTCATTGTTACCGGCATTCTTCTTTTGATTGTGGAATGTGGGGATTTTTTGGCAACGCTGCTAACTACTTTCAATAAACAGTAACTAAAGTCAGCCTGAAAATATGCTAGATAGATAGAATACATCCTGTCCTCAGTGACTTTTAAAACGGCAAAGAAAGATTGATTATGCTTTGTGTAGTTTCACTTGTGAGTATGGCCTTAGTGGTTTCAAACTTGTGTCTTCAGGTTTCTAAAACACTTTAGCAAGACAGAAATATCCACATAAGAATATAGGCATTTTTAAACAAAATATGTCTTAATATAGATGTCATAAGGAATGAGCGGTACAGGGTACAGACAATGATGGATATCACACCAACACAGCATCACATAATAACATTATATTTTACTGTTAGATATGAATGAGAAAGAAGACTGATGAATCAATATAAGCTAATAAAATATGAAGAAACATTTTCACCAGCATGTTTGCCATAAATTAGTTACAATTATGGCACATTATCACAAAAAGACAGACAATGGTTAAAAAGTGTATAACAAAGAATGAAGGTTACTGATCGACTCATTTACAACAACCTTGGAGCAGATGAATCACCGTCTCTAATCAAACACAAACTTTACATTTAGATATTGATAACAAAAAAATCGCATTTAAACTTTACACATCGAGAGTTTCAGTCACGTCACATGCAGGCTAACACACGTTAGCATGGTCCCTGATGCAGGTTGGCTAACCATAACTGAGCAATGGCGGACACACAAAATAGAATTAATGCCAGTAATTCCACAAATCACTTTGCACTCTCGCTGTATTACACAGTAATATTGATGAATAATGTTTTAACTGCGTAAACTGGCCTAAAGCTAACTCCGTTAGCATGCTGACATAGTTCGGCTTCGACACAAAGCTTTTGACACGTTTGACAGTATTATTCCACTTTAGTTATGAATAAAACCATTAATTATATGTGTGAAAAACACTCACCTTCTTGATTAATAAGGATACATTTCTGGTGGAACTCCTAGTCGGCAGAGTCCTTGAAACGCTTCTTGCGACACTCAACATTTCGGCTAACAGGTAAGGGTAGAGAAGCTTTTATAATCAAACGTACTCAGTGTTTAACGTCAAAAGAAAGGTTCCACGAAAATTGCTGTTATAATGTGCAGACCTTCACCCGTCTAGGCGGCGTATCCAGAGTTAAAGCCACGGAGCTCAGAACCAGGACAGCTTCTTGCTTTCAGTCGTTCACGTCAAGAGAACCAAGGAGCTTCTTCTGGAATCATCCAACACATGTTGCACCATGAACACCGAAGGACCCCAAATTGGGCTGTGGATATACTGCCTGAAAAAAAAATCAACTAAAGTAAAATATTACACATCTGTTTCTGAATTTCCCTTCACTTATATCCAAAACATGACATTATTTTGACAACTTCACTTTATTGATATAGAAACATTGACATATTTACTTTTATTTGTGTATAGATTTGTTTACGCAAAGAAAAGGACAGAAACACATCGTGGGCATGTGAAGGTCATGATGTAAGGAGGGGAGCAAAGGAGGTTTCACGTTTATAACATCCGAGATAATGAAATACTGTGCGTTTTTTTTTATTATTATTATTATTATTTTATTTTTTATTTTTTTAATTTAAAACAATTTAAGTTTAAAAATTTCATTTAAGAGAACAATAGTTTGCATATGAAACTATGCATTCCAAGACATTTAGGTATACATAAAGTATATATACAGTCAGGTCCATAGATATTGGGACATCTACACAATTCTATTCTTTTTTGGCTCTATACACCACCACAATGGATTTGAAATAAAATGAACAAGATGTGCTTTAACTGCAGACTTTCAACTTTAATTTGAGGGTATTTACATCCAAACCAGGTGAACGGTGTAGGAATCACAACAGTTTGTATACATGCCTCCCACTTTTTAAGGGACCAAAAGTAATGGTAGGAATCACAACAGTTTGTATACATGCCTCCCACTTTTTAAGGGACCAAAAGTAATGGTGGCTTTTGTTATTACATTTCTTATCACCAATGTCCACTTCACCAATTTTCAAAGGAGACAGCTTGACTGACACGTTTGAACATTCAAAGGTATTTTTGATCAGTAATTTTGAGGAAAATGGAATAGCTTTACAGATTTGATTAAATACTTTATAGATGCTTTTTAAATAATATTTTTTCTACAAATGAATTAAATTACATTAAATTACAATTTTCATCCATTAGATTGATAACATGTAGAATATTTTTATTATTGTATCTTATTGAGGTGTGAAGTTGTGGGTAAACATCATCTTCCAATACTGTAGTATCTCTTTATGGAAGTCAGACAGTATAATTGTCAATTTGGACATTTGAAAGTCACAGCACATCGAATCAGGCTGTACCAGAAAGACATTGATCCATTTAAATCTAAATACTTCAATCAAAGCCACCCTATTTATATTTGACAGAATGGAGCATAAGTTGGTCTCATGATGAGTAGAAAGAGGTAATAGTAAAATTTTTAATTTGGGTGTTGGATGATGATCAGCGCACAGTGCGTGATGACGTCAGTATATGGGAGTAGCTGGCAGGCAGTGAATGTAAGAGAATCTGAGTTACAGAAGTAAAACTGTGGAATTCTAAGAATCGCTCTCCATCTCTTTATTACACACACGCGCGCGCGGAAGCTGGAAACATTACATTGCGACGAGGATTCAAACTGGATACAGACGAGAGAGAAGACGTTTTCTCAAACTTTGGAGGAGAAAGAGACCCCGGAGTTTGTGAGTCTAACGTGCGTGCAAACAACTAGACAGCTAGCATAGCAGGTGCTCGTACAACGCTAAGGAAATGTTGAATTCTACTGTAGCAGGCTACGCCATTCATCCGTTTGACATGGAGACAGACCCAACCTCTGTAGGCACAAGATGGAGCAAATGGATTCAGCACTTTGAGAATTTTGTAGTAGCAATGAACATTGTCAATGATGCTAGGAAGAGAGCACTGCTTCTACACTTAGCTGGGGAGCAAGTACATGATATCTATGATACTCTTGCTCGTGAAGATGATGACTATGCAAATACAAAAACAAAACTAGATGGCTACTTCTCCCCGAAGAAAAACACACAGTATCTGGTGTACAAATTTAGAAAAGCCATGCAGGAGAGTGGTGAGATACCTATCACACAAGACTTCGCATGCTAGGCAAAGACTGTGAATTCAACGACGTCGACGGCGAGATCAAAGCACAATTAATCCAAAGCTGCACGTCTCAAAAGCTCCGCAGGAGGGCGCTAAGAGAACCTGAAATTACATTAGAGGCACTGTTAAACTTTGGTAGAACACTGGAGATTTCTGAAGTGCAAGCAGAGGGCATTGAAAAAGGAACAGCCACTACAGTTAACATGCTGGAACACAAGCACAAAGCACAAAGTGGAGGTCAACACAAAGACAGAAATAAAACAAACATAAAATGCAGGAATTGTGGAGGTATATATCCCCATAAAGCAGACTGCCCAGCCAAAGGGAAGGAATGTAACGCCTGTGGGAAGCCCAACCACTTTGCTAAGGTGTGTCGGTCACGTCAAAGAAAAGCACGTGAAAGCAAAAATGCCAAGACATTATGCTGAAAGAAGGCAGATGAGCACCAAAAAGATAAATCAAATAACTGCATCGTGCCCTGAGTGCTGCACACACAACGGTTCATCAAGCAGTGATGAGTATGTGTTCATGGTCAACAGTGAGGTCTGCACGAAACACCCACAAACACATGTCATGATAAACAATGTCAAGGTGAGAGTTCTGATTGATTCTGGAGCTTCGGTTAATATTATCAGTAAGACAGTATTCCACACTTTCAAGCCTATGCCAAAGATCAGTCCAGCCGAGATCAAGATTTTCTCCTATTTCTCTCAGAATGCTCTACCCGTCATCGGTGTGTTTACATGCAGTAACCAAGCCAAAGGTAAAAGTACAGAAGCAATATTCTATGTTCTGAAAGGAAATGGACATTCACTTCTCAGCTATGAGACCGCCAAAGAGCTTGGACTCATTCAGATCATCAATGCTGTCAACCCCACCAGACCAACTGTGGCAGAACAACTTGTTGACAGTCACCCAGAGCTGTTCTCAGGAATAGGCAAGCTCAAAAATGTTCAGGTAAAGCTACACATTAACCCTGATGTGCAGCCAACGTGTCAACCACACAGAAGAGTGCCATTTCACATTCAGCAAAAAGTTGAAGCAGAACTTCAAAAACTAGAAAACGACGACATAATTGAGAAGATAAGCGGGCCAACACCCTGGGTGTCTCCAATTGTGACGCCTCCAAAGCCTAAAGATCCTGATAAAGTCAGAATTTGTGTTGACATGCGTCAAGCAAACACAGCGATACTGCGTGAACGTCATCTCATGCCCACAATGGATGACGTGATCCATGAGCTCAATGGAGCTAAGGCATTTTCCAAACTGGATTTGAACGCAGGATACCACCAGCTCGAGAGCTTCATCCTGAAAGCCGATATATCACCACCTTCACCACTCATCTGGGGTTAAGAAGATATAAGCATCTGAACTTTGGCATATCATCAGCTGCTGAAGTCTTCCAAAATGCCATATGTCAGGCTTTGCATGACATCCCAGGTGTAAAAAACCTAAGCGATGACATCATAGTATATGGTGCCTCTCAAAAAGCATATGACGATGCACTGAGAGCAGTGTTTGCAAGAGTGAAGGAGTGTGGCCTGACATTCAATCGCAACAAATGTGAATTCAACAAGCAACGTCTGGAATTTTTCGGCTTTATATTCTCTACCGACGGCATCTCGGTGGACCCACAGAAAGTAGCAGCCATTCATCAGGCCTCTGCACCCAAAGATCCGGCCGAAATGAGAAGCCTCCTTGGTATGGCTAATTACTGCTCCCGATTTATCAAGGATTTCTCCACCATCACTGCGCCCCTCAGGGAACTCACCAAGAAAGGCACACCCTGGCATTGGGGTGAGGAGCAGTCAGCTGCATTTCAAGTGCTCAAAGAGAGACTGACCAGCAATACCACCATGTCCTATTTTGACCCAAGAAGAGAGACAGAATTGATTGTTGATGCAAGTCTTGTAGGCCTAGGGGCCATTCTCACTCAGAAAGACAAGGGAGAGAGGTATGTCATAGTGTATGCCAGCCGCGCGCTCACTGAAGTTGAGAGGCGATACTCACAGACTGAACGTGAAGCCCTGGCAATCGTATGGAGCTGTGAGCACTTCCATCTTTATATCTATGGGCATCCATTTACTTTGGTCACTGACCACAAGCCGCTTAAGCTAATATGGAACAACCCAAGATCAAAGCCACTTGCCCGAATAGAGCGATGGGGTCTCAGGCTACAACCATACGACTACCGTGTGGTTTAAAGAAAAGGAGCTGACAACCCAGCTGATTATATGTCCAGACACCCAAGTCCAGCACAGACATCCGACATAAGAGCCTCTAAAGTTGCAGAGGAATATGTCAACTTCATATCGATGCTGGAAACCCCAAAGGCGATGACACTGGAAGAAATTAAAGTTGAAACATTAAAGGACACCACTCTGCAACAGGTCAGAACATACATCAAGAATAACTCCTGGCACACTATCACAAATGAGATGCCAAATGCAGCAATACAGACATGTTAGCAGAGAACTTACACTGTCTGCGAATGAGGATCTCATACTCAGAGGTTGCAGAATTGTAATACCTACTTCTCTGCAGCAGCAAGTTTGGCGCTTGCTCACGAAGGCCATCAGGGCATAGCAAAGACCAAAGTCCTCCTCCGAGAGAAAGTGTGGTTCCCTAATATTGATCAGCAGGCCGAGGCCCTCGTTAGAAACTGCTTAGCCTGTCAGGCTAACAAGCCTGTTACAAAGACTGAGCCCCTCAAAATGACTGAGTTGCCGGAAGTACCGTGGCATTCTGTCAGTGCAGATTTCTACGGCCCACTCTCATCAGGAGAATACCTGTTGGTCATTGTGGATGACTACACACAATACCCCATCGTAGAAGTCCTCCGCTGCACTTCAGTGAGCGCAGTGATACCTTGCATGGATAGTGTCTTCTCCATGTTTGGCATTCCACGGACTGTCAAGACTGACAATGGACCTCCATTCAATAGCACACAGTTTTCTCAGTTTGCCAGTTACATGCACAGGAAGATAACACCTCTATGGCCACAAGCAAATGCGACAGCTGAACGATTCATGCAGACCATAGGAAAAACAGTGCGGGTTGCACAAATGCTTGATATCTCCTGGAAACAGCAGCTGAACATCTTTCTGCGAGAATACAGGGCCACGCCCAACAGGAAGACCACCTGCTGAACTGATCTTTCAGAGAATGATGAACGTTAAAATACCATCAGCCAGTCCTGTTACCATTCGTGCTGACAGTGAGGTGCGCATGAAAGACACAGAGGCAAAAATGAAAGCTCGTTCTGATGTCCGACGACATGCTACGCCATCCGACATCTGGCCAGGTGACATCGTGTTATGTCGTCAACTGAAGAAAAACAAGCTTACAACACCTTACTGCAAAGACCCACTCACAGTCACGCATGTGAAAGGTTCTATGGTGACTGCTGAAAGGGAACGGCTATACTGTTACCAGGAACAGCTCATTCTTCAAGAGGATTCAACCTGATGCACTACAGGATTCATTGGCACTCCTTGATTCAGACCTAGATCTGAATCAGGAAGGCAGTGCAGGAATGCAGAACCAGCATCCCCGCCACGTAGATATCCTGCCAGACAAAACAGGCAGCCTCGAGCATATCTGCGTGACTACGAGTAAAGGACAGTGACTGACTTTAGGTCACTGAGAGACTGTTTAGAACTCCCATCAAGTATGGTTAAGTTCCATAATGAAAGTTTCTGTTGACACTGTATGTTCAGTTATTGAACATACAGTGTTTTCATATATGAAAACAGTGAAATAAGTGTGTAGTTGCATTCTGTAGTGTAAATGATTTTCACTGATGCTGATAGCCTAAAAATAATCCGTTCATGACCTACCAGGCACTGTTATGTGTATGCCTCTTCTAAGTGTTCAAAAAAAAAAAAAAAAAAGAGTATTGTGATGATCAGCGCACAGTGCGTGATGACGTCAGTATATGGGAGTAGCTGGCAGGCAGTGAATGTAAGAAAATCTGAGTTACAGAAGTAAAACTGTAGAATTCTAAGAATGCTCTCCATCTCTTTATTACACACACACGCACGTGGAAGCTGGAAACATTACAGGTGTCATTCCAGGGTTAAGGGATATATAACTATAAATGTCATTGTAGAACATTTTAATAACCTTGCAGAACCCCTCTCCAAAGCCAAGTTTTTTTTTCAGTTTTGTGAATATAAAATCATGTTCCACAGTATCAAATGCCTTGAAAAGTCTATGTATAAAACAAGACTATCAGACTGAATAAATTGTTGGTAATGAGTCATATCTAGCATTAGTCGAACTTGGTCTTGAATGTATATTCCTTTAACAAAGGCCAACTGGTCACTGGTGTTGACTGGCTTTAGGAGGGAGACATGGAAGGTGGGGTGAATTCTCAAGGAAGGAGGTAGCTTCAGATGGACCGCCGTGTTGGTAACTCGATCCACCTTGAAGGGCACCAAATTCCTGAATTCCACCTGAAGTGGGAGGTCCTGGGAGGAGAGCCAAACCTTTTCGCCAGGACGATAATTAGGCGCAGGAACACGATGACGATCAGCCAGGCACTGGTTCCGGAGGGCAGAGCGAGTGAGAGCTGCCCTGGCAGTCCTCCATACAGCTTGGCATCTGCGAAGGTGGGCCCGGATGGAAAGGACCACGACCTCCTCCTCCTCTTGCGAGGAGAACAGTGAGGGCTGGAACCTGTAGCTGGCCATGAAGGGGGAGTTGGTGAGCAAGTTGTACGCATATTCAACCCAGGGTAGATGTAAATTCCAGGATGCGGGATGGTGGGCGGTGACACAATGAAGGGCGACCTCAAGGTCCTGGATGGCCCTCTCCGACTATCCATTTGTCTGAGGGCGGGTGGTACCCGGAGGAGAGGCTGGCCCCTACTGGAGGACCTGGGAGCGCATGGAGGAGGGGACGAAGAGGCGGTTTGGAAGTCCAGTTCTGGGATCAGGGTCTGTGTTCTGGGCCTCCCGAATGACCTTCTCAATGTCCCAGAAAGGGGTGCAGATGAAACAGGAAGTAGGCAGGATGGGCTCTTCGTCTACCCCCTAGTGGACCGGTTCATGTAGGTAGGACAGGGCATCAGGTTTGAGGTTCCTGGAACCAGGACTGAAAGAAAAGGTGAACCTTCCCAGGAACAGGACTAGAGATCTACCGTCTATAGCACAGACAGGACGAGGGGTCTGCCTACTGACACATTAAAAATAAATATCCTCGACCCCTCATTTTTGCAAAGCCACTGTTTTGCACCTCATCCACATCCGCGAAGGAGACAAGTGGAAAACAGCCTTTAATACACCCCTTGGTCACTTCGAGTACTTGGCCATGCCTTTTGAATTAACTAATGCCCCCACTGTATTTCAGACTCTGATAAATGACATTTTAAGGGAAATGATAAACCAATTTGTTTTTGTAAAATCGATGATTTTGATTTTCTCTGCCAATGAGTCTGAACATACACAGCATGTTCACCTTGTTTTACAAAGACTACTAGAGAACAAACTATATGTCAAGGCTGAAAAATGTGAATTTCATGCTTCCTCTGTTACATTCCTAGGCTACATCCTAGCTGAGGGGCAGCTCAGACCAGATCCTAAAAAGATTGAAGCAGTCGCGAACTGGTGAGGTATCTGACATTTCAGATAGGTGCTTGTGTCCACATATAAAGTAGACCAAAAGAAGGGGAAGAAAGGAAAAGAACGTAAAGAAAAGAGAAAAGTGGAGCTTGGCATGTACGGTTGCAGTACTGTCAGGAGAAAGTAGTTTATTTGGGCCAGACTATAACAAAGGGGCATAGAAGTATATCTCCTAGTCATCTAGAAGCGATTTGTAAAGCTCCAAAACCCAGAACAGTTAAGGAAATGATGACGTTTCTTGGTATTGCTGGTTATTCATCAGCCTGGGTGGAGGACTATGCTAGTTTGACAGGGCCTTTGAGGGCAATGATTAAAAACACACCTGCACCCCGGTCTGCCTACTGTGTCATCCCGGAGCCCCACACTGCCGTCTAAGTCAGACTGTTTTCAGTCAGCCCTGACGGAAAAGACATATAACGCAGCAGTGCTTTCGGCCAGGGCGCTTAACGTACTCTCGCTCCTCACTGCATACCAGGCGGAGATATGTGACGAGTATGTTAGGACGCGTGACTCTGCTTCACTGGAGGAAATACCGATCATCTCTGTCTCCGTGTGCAGTGCTGCGCGGTCCAGGCTACGGGAAAAAACAATGGGGACCATGGTCATCCAGGAGCGGGCGCGGTGGCTTAACCTCTCCAGCCTGTCTGACAGGGAAAAGGATGACATTTTGGACATGCCTGTGGTCCCAGAGGGAATATTTGGCTCCGCGCTGGCTTCTATGCAGTGACGGTGTGAGGCCAAGAAGAAGGAGGATGAGGCGCTCCAGCTTTGCCTCCCTCGCAAGCCCCCAGCTTCTCCACCTGTGCAGCAAAAAACCTTCCTCAGGAAATACAAATTCAGAATGCTCACACACGCATCTCTGTTGCGTCTCATATGACAAAACGATTGGTTCACATCCATCGATCTGAAAGACGCGTATTTCCACATTCCCATATACGCCCCACACAGACGATATCTGAGATTCGCTCATGTTTTAGTGAGGACGGACAATACTATAATAATACAATAACAATAATATATCAACCATCAGGGGGGTCTGCGCTCCCGCCAACTACACACGTTGGCACGCAGACTGATTCTATGGAGCAGCGAGCATCTCCTCTCCCTGAGAGCGACGCATGTTCCAGGAGCTCTGAACACGGGAGCGGACCTGTTGCCCAGGGGCTCGCCGATATATGAGGAATGGGCTCTGCACCCAGAGGTCATGGCACAGATTTGTGCACGCTATAGCCAGGCAATTGTGGACCTGTTCACGTCAAGAGAAAACGCGCAGTGCGCGAAGTTTTTCTCCCTGCGCAATTTGGATGCTCCGTTGGGCGTAGACGCACTAGCGCACGCCTGGCCGCTCGAGCTGCTTTACGCGTGTCCCCCACTGGCACTGATACCACCCACTCTGTCCAGAGTGAGGGACCACGGACACACACTGATTCTGATAGCTCCACATGGCCTGCGATGCACTGGTTGGCGGAGATTTATCGGATGCTGCGCGCTCAGCCATGGCACCCTTTTGGGTCTGCCTTTAGTTTAAAGTTTTTTACAATTCTTACGAATCGTTACACGAGTCTTTCAGAGTGGATTTACGCCATGTGTGACAAACATAACCAAGTATCACAGAAAATGATAAAAAATGGAAGCAGTGGACATATACTCATCAGTGAGTGATGAAGGCAAACCGTTTGTGGCTAGCAGGGGTTGACTAACAAGATTTCTACAGCGCAAAAGACTCTCTCTCTCCATCAATGCGCTACAATGGCTCAGAAAGATCCAGACTGACAGAGAAACTTGTCTCATTTGTGAACTATGTTCGTGTACGCTGTAATCTCTAAAAAGATTTTAGAAAAAGGTACCATTGCAATGGATGAAACAGCTGTTTGGTTTGATATGGTGTCTCCCACAACAGTGGATACACGAGAGAAGAGTGTTGCTCTGAAAACTACTACGCACAAAAAAATAATCTCACTGCCGTTCTCCCTGCTAAGGCTGACAGTACCAAGCTCAAGCCTTGCATCATGTTCAAAGGTGTTGTTTGTTAGGGAAAGGCAATGCAGCAGCAGATTTCCAATGCAGTGATAGCCACTTCATTGAATGGATGGATGAATGCTACTCTTAACGCAGATTGGCTAACGTCTGTGGTGGGAAAATTCAGCTTTACTCCACGGCTCCTGGTGTGGGACTTGTACCGCTGCCACATAAGTGCCGCCACCAAATCAGAGCTTAAATGCAGCTACAACATCACAACAGCTGTGATTTCTGGAGGGTGCACTAAATATATCCAAGCCCCCAATGTGATGTGAACCAGCCCTTGATGCATTTGATGGATGGTCGGGGGACGCTGATAAGGAGTATACCACTGCAGGTAATTTGAAAGCTCCTGCTTGCTTGTGGACTGGGTAGTTGCAGCTTATGACAAACTGGATCAGGACATGATCAAAAGATCCTTTAGAGTTTGTGGACTGTCTGTAAAAAACTGACGCAAGTGAAGATGACCTCATCCTCTGCTTCAGAGACGTATAGCCGTGTGCTGCTGGACAGGAGGCGCTCATCCATGTACGACAGCAGAGCCGGGCTGACAGGTGTAAAGCACCTCAGGAAGAAGAAGATGAAAAGGAGCTGTTCAACAATGAACTTGTTGTTCTTGATGACAGTGATGATTGCAAAGACCATGACTGTGAGTAGAAATACTGTCTACTGACCACCTGTTGCAGAACTTACCCCGCAGAGTTTTATGTTTATGACAGATGTTGGGTGGCCAAACCCAGTGTGGTCTGTATTCCCCATTTTCCTCCATGAGCGGCCTACATGGAAAAACCACAGCCTGTAATCTCCATTGGAGAGGCGGGAGTCTTAACAAAGACATTCCTTTTCATCACAACAGCAGGTCATAAAAGAGTTGTAGAGTAAATACAAATCCTACAATCTCATTGGCTGCTTCCCTTCGATGTCATGTCTCTAGATCTGACACCTAGCCTCTCTCCTCTCTTTCTTTTTCTTCTCTACCTCCCTTGGAAGGTGGACTCTTTCTTCCCTCTCTTCCCTACATCACCTCTTAGTCCTGGCGGCCACATGGGAGCCATCTCCAGGCTCCTCTCATCTGCCCCAACTGTGACTGACTGTGATCAGTGATCACTGCTGCTCCTATCTAGCTCACACAGGTAATGGAGCCGAAATCAACGCACCTCGCCTCATGCGATCACCCCGGTCGGAGCTGCACCCACGCTCTCGTCATCCAGCATCGTACTGAAGACACCCAATCCCCGAAGAGATTGTGCCAGTTTCACTGTCACTGGTCGGGCTAGAAACTTGACAACGGCACCTTCTAAAGTCAAAGCTTGAGCTGCCATCTTGTGGGGAAAGCATGGCTGAGGGCTGGAACCTGTAGCTGGCCATGAAGGGGGAGTTGGTGAGCAAGTTGTACGCGTATTCAACCCAGGGTAGATGTAAATTCCAGGAAAGCATGGTCACTGCTACTGTGCTTGCTTCTCCCCCCAAGGGCCGCTTCTTTTGTTCTTTGCCTACTTCCTGTTTTCCACTCTTAACCATGCCCACTTTCTCTCTCTCCCTCTCTCTCTCTCGGGGGGGGGGTGTCGATGGGAAGTAGAACAGCTGGCCCTTTAGTGTGGTCAGAACAACCTGGAGCTGAACGCTCGGAAAACTGTGGAGATGACAGTAGACTTTAGGAGAAACCCCCCAGCTCTGCCCCCCCTCTCCATTCTGAACAACACGGTGTCTGCTGTGGAAACCTTCAGGTTTCTGGGATCTACAATCTCCCAGGACCTGGAGTGGGAGGCCAACATTGACACCATCAGGAAAAGGCATAGCAGAGGATGTACTTCCTGCTCCAGCTCAGGAAGTCCAACCTGCCTCAAGAACTCCTGGTCCAGTTTTACACCACCATCATCCAGTCTGTAATCTGTTCCTCCATCACTGTGTGGTTTGGGTCGGCCACCAAACAGGACAGGAACAGACTACAACGGACTGTCAGGACTGCAGAGAGAATCATAGGCACCAGCCTGCCCTCCATCCAGGACCTGTACGAGTCCAGAATCAGGAAACGGGCTGGAGGCATCTCTGGAGATCCATCACACCCTGTTTCAACTCCTCAACCTGCTACAGAGCACTGTACGCAAAACAAGCAGACACAGGAACAATTTCTTTCCACAGGCTATCACTCTCATGAAAACTTAACAACAGTCACAGTGTCAGGAACAATCCCTGTGGTTTAAAAACCGGTTGTGTATACTGTATTCCACCTGTTTATAGCATATCTGTTCTAAGAAAAAAAAAAACAAAAAACTATTTATCTTCATGCACCATTTGCACTTTAATGCCATAATATAAGTTATGTGCACTTGAGCTGCTGCCTAGTTTTTTGTTATTTAACTTTTACATATTTCTATTGTTTCCTTACCTTTGTGTGCTACTGACTGTCACTTTTAATTTTTATTACTTTGTGTTGGTACAAGAGAGTGCTGTAAAACCGGAGTCAAATTCCTCGTATGTGAAAACTTACCTGGTCAATAAAGTTGATTCTGATTATTGGTGCAGTGAAAATTTCGTGCCAAAAGGCTGCACTGAAGGTGCGTTTTCGCCAGCTCCAACATGGTCGGGCTCTAATTAGACCAGACCAGACCAGGTGCATTTTGCAAGTTTTGTGCAAAGCGCAGCTGGGTGCAGCCATGCGCAAGCACTCCTCTTTCCAGCCTCCAACTCTCCTACCATCAAGTAGCAAAGAAAGGGAGAGAAGGAGTGACTGGGTTTCACCAATCAAATGAGCTCCTCACCTTTAAATGCGCTGCGGCGAGGCGCGTTGTAAGTGTTGTTTCGCCATGGATGAAGGAGACAGCAGCAGCGTCAGACGGAGGAAAACTGATGTTCTGGTTCGGGAGGTCCAAGCTCACAGTGGCCGAATATATGATCACATGAACAGACCTCCACGGGCTGATGATGCAAAAGGAGCCAAAAGGAGGTTACCAATATTATTATAAGAAGACTAGTTCAATTAATCATTAAAATTGATGTTAACACCATTTTGTTTCATGAGTAATTTTATGTATCTTTAATGTGATTGAGTAAATTGTGGCCAAAAATGTATAAAGGGAAACATTTAAGAACAGAGTTGTGCAGCAGGTTGTCTCTCCTCTGCCCTGCGCTCTGCTGCTGCACACAACATGCCACAAAGAATGCATTGAATTTTATGAGATGAGAGAAGCTGATGCCAAGGGTGTTTGTGGTTGAATGAGAGAATTGTGAAGTCGTTAGTTTGCATCACAGTTTCATCTGTGTTAATGAAATTCCATTACACCCGCCAACCACCTTTGATCTGACATCAGATATAACGGGACAGTCAATATAGATATAAATGTATGTTTTGATTCAGGCAGTTACATTGAATAGTGGTTGTTGTGATTATTAATTGCATTGAAATGTGCCTGACATTCTGTAAACCTGCCTGTGAGGTTTTGGTGACGTGTGCACACCATGCGCCAGTCAGCCAAATTACTACTACTAGACCGGCTGCACTTCGCCTTGCGCCAAGAGTAGACCAGGTTGGAGTTGGTGAGCTTTCAGCGCACCTTCAGTGCAGCCTTTCAGCACGAAATTGTCACTGCGCCAAGCTGAATCTGTCAACACCTCCCCCTATTGCGCCAACCCACCCATTTCAGCGCGCCTGGTCTACCAAATTGCCAAATTCGCTGTGCATGGTGTTTTGCGCCGGACGAAATTACCACTGCGCGGGCTGCACTATGCTGCCCCGGCTACTCTCAGCGCAAGGCGAAGTGCAGTTAGTGGTAATCAGGCAGAGTGCATGGGCGAGGAGAGACCACATGCTGCACAGCTCTCTCCTAAATGTTTGCGTTTATACATTTTTTTAAAGATACATAAAATTACTCATGAAACAAGATGGTGGTAACATCAGTTTTATTGATTAATTGAAGTATTCTCCTTCTTATAATAATTTTGGTAACCTCCTTTTGGCTCCTTTGCATCATCAGCCCATGGAGGTTTGTTCGTGTGATCATATATTCGGCCACTGTGAATTTGGACCTCCCAGATGAGAACATCAGTTTTCCTCCATCTGACGCTGCTGCTGTGTCCTTCGTCCATGGCAATACGAAATTCGTACTATGCCTCGCCGCAGTGCATTTAAAGGTGAGGAGAGGAGATAATTTGATTGGTGAAGACCCAGTCACGCCTTCTCTCCCTCTCTTTGCTACTTGATGGTAGGAGAGATGGAGGCGGGACAGAGGAGTGCTTGCGCCTGGTTGCGCCCGGCGGTGCACCTACGCTGTGCCTGGCCTTGTCTCTGAAATTAGAGCCCTAATTGTTAATCTCAATATTGCCAATAAACTGTACGTTACTAAATGGTCAAACTGTCATAGTGGTGTTTGTCTGGTGGTCTTTTGGCTCTTGTAACAGCAGTTTACTTTGACATGGAGTTTGGTGGATTAAGTGGTTAATACCATTTGGGGAAATAAATCCACTATTTGGAGATTTACTGTACGTTTAAGAAGCATTTTCATGCTTTTATAATTATTTAATTTTATTTATAGCATGAATTTTTTTGGCAGTTATAATAAATTAAGAATGTGTCTACTATTCCCAAACTTATTGATTTATTTTCTATTATTATTATTATTATTATTATTATTATTATTATTATTCATTTTATTATTTCCTTTTTATAAAGTAGGCTTGAAGTTGTTCTTTAGTACAGAATGTGATTATATTTACTGCCTCTACATTTTGCATGTGTTCATTGACATTAAAGCTTGCCAATATATAACACCAACTTTCAGTCACTTTCAGTCATTGCCAGTGAGCACAGACACAAAAGCAACAAGGCTGGTGGTGCCCTAGACGTTTTCAGAGTACTGTATATCGCTAAAATAGCCACTTCCACATCCCCCAAAAAATGCACACATATTGAACGGGTACTACACTACTTAAATTAATATGTATATTGCAAAAAGTTGAAAAACTCAAAATATTGACCTCCTCTTTGAAATAATTTCATACAGCAGAACATACAAGGATGTGATGTAAAGAGGGGGGCCAGTGTTGTGAAAATTCTGTTGCTGGTGAAGAAATGAAATAGAGACTTCTGCCAGCTGACAAAGTTATATTTTTCTTTGAAAAAGACTTTGATCTGCATCTGAGTGGTCAGGATGCAGAAAGACCCAGAGATGCTGAGTAAAGTTAAACATTTATCCCTGAGGACCACCCACACAGGGGTTTGAGGAACATCCCCCAGAGATAATCAAAAGAGTCTTTAATCATGTTGCCTCCTGGCATGCACTTTGTCTGTTGATTCACACTTTTTGCTGGATTTTAGGATTCAGGATTCACCTTTTCACCTGCGAGAAAAATAAAAATCTCAAATGTTCTCAAACAACCCCACATCGCGTTTCAATCCAAACAAGTCAACATGGCAACTGGAATGACATCTGACACCCACATACAAATTGATTGTGAAAAAGTTGCCAAAAGAGACCTTAAACTCCGAAGTGACCTGTTCACAGAGCCACTCAAAGACACAGACATAACCCTTTTCACAAATGGCTGCTGCTACAAGGGTAACAACAAAAATGTGGCATCATATGCCGTAGTAAAAGAAACAAACCAATGTTTCGAAACCATTACTGCTGAAATCATCCCCCAACCTGCGTCTGAACCAGCTGGCAGAAAGCCACAGCCCTCACCAAGGCCCTGCAATATGGTAAAGGAAAGAAAGTCAACATCCACACTGACTCGGCATATGGACATGGAGCGAACTATGTGGATGGGCCCCAGTGGATTCGACAGGGATTCATGACCTCGGCCAACACTAGTCAGAAAAACAAACTTCTCCCTGAAACAATGGCTGTTGCAGGGACCATCAAAAATCAACCTCTCTTCTGGTCCAAAGAAATGACACGGCAGATGCTGCTGCCAAGAAAGCTGGTAGCTATATTGGATAAATGACCATGCTAGTTGATCCTGCCCCTCTCTCTTGCTGAAGACAACATCAAGAAGATACAAGCACATGCCGGTCCCTATGAGCATAACCAATGGATGATGGCACCACACAAAAGAGGAACTATGGAGGTCACATGATGGAAGAATATCTTCTTCTCCAACAAGCTCATGGTCCCAGCCATATTGGCAGAAAACAGATCCAGAAGAATATTGAGGTTCTCTGGTGGCATCCACACGACCACCATCATGGAAAACTACATGAGTGCAACTTCTGCAATGCTCACAACTCAAATGCAGACTTACTATAATCAGTTGCTACAAATACTGTATATAATACGAATATTAAGGTTGGAATGTGCTTAATAAATTGATTCAAATTTGCAAAAATACACATTTCCATCATAAGTTCTTAAAACTGATAATTCAGTTATTGAAAATATTGAGAACAAGATAAATGAGTTTAATGATTTTTTTGTTAATGTAGGCCCAAATCTGGCAAAAGATATTATCCCTCCAAGTGCTGAAGAAATTAATATAGGTTTTGCTTTAAATAACTGTAACTTTATTGAGAAACATAATTGATTGAATTGGTAGAAAGAGTTATAATATGAAAATATGGTTTGACTGAATAAATTAAGTCAATTATCTTTAAATTAAAGTAAAACAAAATTTATGATTTTTGGTGGCACCAGGACCAACTTTAACATAAAGCTTATTGGAAACCACACATAGAACACATTAAACATAAAATATCAAAATCTGTTGCTATTCTATATAAAACAAAGGAGTTATTAAATCAAAACAGTCTAAGGAACTTGTTCTGTTCACTTGTGATGCCTTATATGTTGTACTGTGGCAAAATTTGGGGAAATACTTATGAAACAAACTTATCCTATAATCAAGCTTCAGAAAAAAGCAATCAGAATAATCAACAAAGTTGGATATCTAGAATCCACTAATCAGTCCTTGATAGGATCTTTTGTTACATTTTTACAAAAAAAGTAGAAATTAAGAAATAAGTGTGGTGAACAAAACTCTTGCATTCAGACAATTTTTTGAAAACTAAGAGAAAGAAACTATAAATTACGAGGATTATTTATGTTTGAAACTCGCAAATAACAATGTGTGTCAGTTTTGGGGGTTAAGTTGTGACAAAGCCAGCGATTAATTGAAATTGTGTAAAACTATTTTGGGGTTCAAAAGAGATTTGAAATGTAAAATAATTACAGCTTGCAATGTGAATTGAGAGTCCAGTTCTATATTTTTTAGTGTAATGTTTTATATATTTTCTCTATATTTCTGATTTTCTGGGTTTCTCCTTGGACAAGATAACATTTGAACAAGTTATTTGAACATTTGTGTTAAATGTCTCACTTTATGTTTATGTTTTATATGAATGTAACCAAAATAAAGGCACCATTCATTCATTCAAAAAGGAAGATAGCCAAGACATGTCATAACACCAAACTCACATGGGTAGATGCTCTACCCTTAGCACTGATGTTGATGAGGTCATCTCCAAACGGGAACACTGACCTGTCACCACATGAGCTGTTGACGGGCCATCCCATGCCTGGTCCTCCCAGGGAGGCTGGATTTGGACCAATAGTGGATGTGTGGCAAATTGATTTGGACGACTATATGAAAGTACTAATTTTGTACAAGATCTGTCTATACATGTTCAGCATGCAGACAAGGGCCCTGAAGCAGACGACAAACCTTTTCCTGCACCTATACAGGTGGGTGACTGGGTACGGGTGAAAATCTAAAGTGGGTGGAACCCAGGTGGTCAGGACCATACTAGTTAACTGAAGTTACCTCACATGTAGTTTGAGTAAAAGGTAAAGCCGGAGCAATTTGGCGCCACCTCACACATTGTGTAACCACTGACTCTCTTTCCCGACCTTTGAGGGAAGTAGCCTCTGATTTGAAACCGCTGGTGTAATGGAAAATCCCTATATCTAATACAAAGTCATAACATCAACCATGTTTTTAACATATCTGCTTAATTATATCTTCTACTGAGGAGGCCTGCTCTGTCAGCAGTGCCTCCTGCACTTTCATCTTTCGACCCTCCATTTGATTTATTTTGGTCTTAGCTGCTTCTGCCTTTTATGGACATATAGCTCTTGTGTAGCCTTTTGCCTATAAGAAGCTGTGACTCACTCCACAATTCTGAAGTCCTTTGCAGACCACCTTATGCTCTGTAAACTTGTTCCTTCTGCAGAATTAAACATAAAAGACAATCTGGTGGACTCTCACATTTTCACCTGGGAACACACGAAATTTCCACAACACTGGCTGATTAAACATCGTAGAACTTATTGCCTAAATTCTCCTTCTTTTTTGGCTAGCACCATGCATTAACGACTACAACAGAGATTTGACCCCCGGTGTAGTCCCTATACTCTCTTGATCTTTGTACTAGTAGTCTCTTTGCTTATTGATACCCCTACTCTGGTGGGAATTACAATATAGTACAAACAGTTGTATCCGCTCCGATCTTAGTTCTTGTCATTTCCAACCCTTTCCCTGATTGGCTAGCAAACACTTTGGGCAAATGGAAAGGCAGCTGTTGTTGTATCCCCTGCATTAGAACCTTAATTAATAGATATCACTATCACCCTTATTGAAGAAAAGAATGCCCAACCCCCGGATCAGATGCCGTTGTTAGGTGCTGAGGAGGGTGGAGACACTGACTATGATGTAGATGCAGATATACAGGTAACTGTGAAATGGGTTTTAGTGATGCACCATTTTAAGTTTACACCCTAAAGGGTGTGGAAGGAGGGATTTGTGGCAGTTTTGGTCTTGTTATGCTTGACTCATGTATTACTTTTATTTTTTTTTATCTCATGGGCACAGCTGCTCCAGACTAGTTAGCACCAATTAGCTTAGGGAGGTACCAAGGAGGACACAACCAGAAGCAATGTCTATAGATTGGCTGGTTGTGTGTCAAGAGGCTGGGACTTAGCCTGTGTACCAACAAGGAAGAGCCAAGTCTAAACCATGGCCACTCCCCACCTAGTCTTATCAATTATGTTCATACCATCATTTATGCTTTTATAAAAGTTATTGTTTTCTTTAATCTATGCACTCACTCTGGCAAAAGTGACTGTAGAGCATTCTTGTTCTCTGCGGGTCTATGTACTGGACTGAGGTCCTCAGCTGAGTATTTTCATCTTCCATTTTGCTTAAGAAAATAAAGAGCTCAAACGAGAGTAGTCTGTCCTAATTCAGGGTAAACGAACACGCTGTTGCTGGGCAACCAGACCCAACACAACCAATGCAGCAATTTTAACAGCTGGGGCAATGTCCAGTTTCAGTCTGCTTAAGAAACAATTACAAAGAAGAATTTCCTACACCTCTGTAGCACTGCTTCACACGTCAGGTGGTTGAAGGTCACTGTAGGTGTTGAATACCTTTGTCAGATGAGTGAGATATTCATCAGGGTTTTCACCATCCTTTTGTTAACAGCAATGTTAATTTTAACAGGGAAAGCTTGAATAAACGCATAACAGAGATGAGGGAAAGCATCTCGATATTGGGCATTAGACTCATCTTCCCACTTGATGTGTTTGTAGTGGCCAGCATCTGGGAATTTACCGGCTATTTTCTGACAGTTTTTGGGTTTCATATTGGTGATCAGGAGTTTTATTAGTCCATTAATTGAAGGTTTAAATTCATGGCAAACTGGAGAAGTGGAGAATTGCTCAGCATATAATTTACCCAATGTTGTGGGGTTGGGTAGATGTTGTGAGGCACTTGAACCACTGGCATGCTGAGGACTGCATTTTGAGTGTGGGGATGCAGTCTACGTGCAGTAGGGGAAAGGTTGGTTGGTTGTGAAATTTTTTGTTGAAACTGGGATGTCAGGTTGGGCTGCTCCTCTTCTCTGAGTGGAATTTGCAGGGTTATATGGTGGTGGAACTGAAGAATGAATTTATGGGTTGCTGTTGAGGTCCGGATCCAGCTTCAAAGCTGTCAACTGTGGATACAAAGAAGAGGATATCTGCGAATCTGGTGTTCCTTGTGTGAGTACATTTTGTTTTTCGTTTGTTTACATTTTTTTTTTTTGCATCTGTAAAAATTCTTTTTGACCTTCTATAGTTTCTAACTTTCTTACCGAAATTTTCCCCTTCCTTCTCATTTCATATTCTTTTCCCTTCAAATTTCTTCTAATTATTATGTTTTTAAAACTGAGGGATCCCCTATTAGGAATCTAAACACAGTTGTGATGGTCAGTGGTGAAAGTCCACAAATAGGTAAAAAAAAAGGGGGAAAAAAAACACAATTTATTGAAAAAAAAACAGAATAACCAAGCCAGCTGAAGAATATAAACTAAAGGCGCAGAGACTGGCTGGCATGCAGGGCAGAGTCCTCTGAGTCCAAAAACTGTAAAGCAAAGAAAACAAGGAATTAGGAAAAAGGGAAAACAAAAAACTAGATCCACTTGTCATTCGAGGAAGGTAAAATGAGGAGCTGAGAACGTTACCGACCGACTGGTCAACCGCTGATTTCTTAGAGAAGACTTGGTTACAGCTGCCGTGTCTGACCACATAGTGTGGAAGCGATAAAGATGAGCTTGAACAGAGGGTACAACAACCTCCTCTTCCAGTGAAGAGAACAGCGGAGGCTGGAACCCATAGCTGGCCATGAAGGGGGTAATTGATGGAGGAGTTGGTCAATGTGTTGTGGGCAACAGATAGCTGCTCCAAGAGGCTGGATGATGAGCTGAGACACACCGGAGACTGAGCCAACTGGTTGGCCCTCTCAGTTTGTCCATTGGACCTTGCAAAACACCTGCCTCTATCAGATACAATGTCATTGGGGATTCCATGGAGGCGGAACACGTGGGAAACCAGAAAATTGGCAGTCTCAAGAGCTAAAGGTAATTTAGGTAGTGGGACGAAGTGAATACATTTAGAGCATCTGTTGATGATTGTGAGAATCACAGTCTGTCCATTGGAGGAAGGTAAACCAGTCACCAAGTCTACAGCAATGTGTGACCAGGGGCAGCTAGGAATAGACAGAGGACGGAGGAGACAAGCTGGTGGATGGTCAGAGGCCTTCCTACAGGCACAGGTAGCACAGGCAGCGATGAACTCCCGCACATCCCCAGCCATAGAGGGCCACCGGAACTGCTCCTGGAGGAAATGAAGGGTCCGAATAACCGCAAGATGACAGGCCAGCTTAGAATAATACCCCCACTGGAGGACCTGGGACGAAGAGGCGTTAGGTGGTCCAGAGCGGGTCCAGTTCTGTCCACTGGGCCTCATGGGCACCAGGCTTTATGTTCCTGGAGCCAGGCCGGTAAGACAGGGTGAAGATGAATCTCTCAATGAATCTGAGGTCGAGTTTAGAGAAAACTGTCGTAGGATGGGTCAATGAGTGGCAGAGGGTACTTGTTTTTGACTGTGATGTTGTTTTGTCCGTGATAGTAAATACAGGGTCTCAGAGTCTTGTCCTTTTACTGTAGCTTTTCTGGGGAATCTTGAGTCATTTTAAGGCCAGATGAGACACATAGTCTCTCTAGCGAGTCCTGGATTGTCCCCAAGGCCTCCTCCCAGTGGGACGTGCCTCTGAACACCTCATCAGAGAGGCGTCCAGGAGGCATCCTAAGCAGATGCCCGAGCCACCTCATCTGGCTCCTCTCAATGCGGAGGAGCAGCGGCTCTACTCAGTGAATTGATGACAGCTGTGGACCTCTCCTGAGTCTCCACCCTGCAGACCAACCAGCTTCCTGAAACACAAAGCACAAAACAATACTCAACAGGAAATAAAACAGAACTACAAAATAAAAGCCAGGGACCGGACCATGACAATGTGAAATTAGGAAGTCACAAATCGTTACCTGATATCAGAGTAGGAAGCAGGAGGTGGGGGTATCTCAAGAGGATGAATATACAAAGAGAATTTAAATTATTTTTCTATGACATAATTTGACATCACACATGAACTTGAGATGCAATAAATTTCAAGGGTATCAAGACATTTGAGCTATTTTTATCATGGTTATAGAAAAACCATCAAAAAAGGAAACAGACCAAAAACGGAGACAAAGTAAAAACGGATTAAAAGAGTTTATTTGCAAAAAAGCTAATAAAAGGTGAACCACTCAAAACCTAAACAGAAAACGCTGAGACTGGCTGGCTGGTGAGGCGGAGCTCAGGAACAAGGAAAAAGTAAAAGAGAAACAAAAACGAGCGTTAGAAAGTTTGCAAGGAAAAAACTAAAGTTCAGGGTTCTATTGTTTGCTCAGACGTGATGTGGTTACCATCTGTACTGAGAAGACGCGCTGATGAGGAGAAATAAGAAATCCGGGTTTACCTGTAAGTAGAGGTTGGCTGATAGGCAATGGAAAACAGCCGTGCTGATTGGAGTCCCCACCTCACCTGTCAAACAGCCTCGCAAAACACAAAACAGAACAACTCTCCCAGGAAGCAAATGCAAAATAAAACAGGAAGCTTAAAAACCTGACGCAGGAGCAGCCCAGACTAGACATGACAATTTTATAATTTAGAATATAAAAACATAAAAAAAGATGATAACTGAGTGAGTTAAGTGGGCAAGTTAGGGTGCAGCAGTTTTATAGAATTGCTCAAGAAAAAGGTATACATAGGTGTGTGACATCAAAGGAAAATTTCGAGTGACCTAATTTTTCTGTCATGTGGGAAATAAAGTTGATGCCCAGGAGCTTCACACCAGACTCTGAAGGTGCAGAGTTTTTAATTTCACAATGACTTTCGATTATTATGAGACTCTGGAACTGAACAGGGATGCATCAGATGCAGATATAAAAAAAGCGTAGGTTCTTTTTTTAAAACTAGCATTCCCTTCAGATGTTTAAATCTGAATCACAGACATTTAGGACATTTAGCACACTACTATATTATTGCTGCTTCCTCTTTTCCTTGCACAGATACCGACGTCTTGCGTTGAAGTTTCATCCGAGCAGCAATAGAGAACCTGGAAGCAGTGATAAGTTCACTCATTTGGGTGAAGCCTATGATGTTCTCAGCAACCGTAAGTAGCTCTTTCTGTGCGTGAACTTGTATATGTTACCTCTTTAGAACCTTTTTCCGGCATAAACACTGACCTTGTCAGGACCAATAGTCCTCAAGGGGACCAAAACCTGGATCTAATGAGACAAAATCTCATGATATAAATTGTGGTTAGGTTAAGATTACGGTTAGGCATTACCTGGTTATGGTTAAGACCGGGCTTTGTTTAGACTGCCCTAATGAAAGGAAGTCAGTGCAGTGTGTTTACATACTTCATAGATTAATACATGAGTGCAAAGCATACATGCGTGTATATCGTAACACACACATAGTTAATGTCACCCACAACTCAGATTTTGTAATATACGGTGGAAATAGGTTTGCATAACAGGAAGTACTGCACTCTACAATGGGTTTAGTTTTTGGGCAAATCTGTAAACTTATAAAATATGTGTCCATAAAAACATTTTTTTAAATTTTATTTTATTTTTCTATTTTTAACAGCTAGGAAAAAGGCCACTTATGACAAATTTGGTGAGGAGGGTCTAAAAGGTGGTATACCACTTGAGTTTGGAATTGGTGGAGCTTGGTCAACTAAGTATACTTACCATGGGCAACCAGACAAAACATTCAGGCAATTCTTTGGAGGTGACAATCCGTTTGCAGGTGAGAGAATATAAATAAAAGCCAGATGAACACAGATAAAATTATTTTTCAAATTATTAGCAAATACACTGATATGATTTTTCATTTCAAAAATTACAATACCAGACTTCCACACTAATGAGGCACCACTTAGGTTTGGTGGCCTCCAACGAGTAGTGGTGAAGACACAAGATCCTCCAGTAGAGAGAGACCTTCACTTGTCCCTGGAGGAGCTCTTTCATGGATGCACAAAACAGATCAAGATATCTCGGAAGGTTAGGAACATCAACAAACAACTCATAGGGTTTACGGTTTTCAAGTTTTATATAAAAATAAACAGTTCACACTTTTTTATTTGTCACATTTGATCGACAGGAGTTGACTGAGGAAACACAAACGTTTATTGTTAAACAGAAGATTAAAACTATTGATGTAAATCCTGGATGGAAAGACGGCACAAGGATCATTTTTCCCAAGGAGGGAGATCAGGTAAATGAACCATTATTTGATGTTTACTTCATTATTTACCATTTTATCCTCCACTGGAAGACTGTGAAAGGGCTGGAAGTAATTGCATCTGAAATAGGGGCAAGAGGTGGAGTACACCCTCCCAGTTCAACGCAGGGCAAAATAGGGCCCTATTGAGATGATCTAAAGTGCAAACCACATCTCATTTTAAGAACAACACACCTATGGACACACTAACCCCTAACCTGCACAACATGGTTGCTGGGTGCAAATATGACAACTGCACTGGTTGGAAACTAGCAATACTCTAATAGCAAACTCTATATGGTTGAACAGGGATTCTCACTGGTGACCTTGTTGACTTTTCATTAGATATTTGCTTTAAAGAAATGATCCTGACTGCAATGTGATCATCCTTTAATCTTTAGGGGCCAAACAACATTCCTGCAGATTTTGTGTTCATAGTGCGACAGAAGAGTCATCCTCTGTTTGAAAGACAAGACAATGACCTGATCTACAAGGTCCATATTTCTCTGGAGATGGTAAGTCATTTTAACACATGTTTTTGTAATAATCAAACCTAAAGAGTTTTTTTCTGAGTAGAAAAAAACTGAAGCGAAAATAATCTTTTCCACAGGCCCTGACTGGATTCTCTGTGACTGTGGAGACACTAGATGGCAGACTACTCACCATCCCCATCAATGACATTGTACAGTAAGTACTGTCCCATACTCAGTTCAAAGCAAAATTGTTTGTATTAAGATATCAGTTGTTTTGCAGTTTTTTTGAGTTATTTCGTTTGTCATCAGACCTATGTACAAAAAAGTGGTGAGTGGAGAAGGAATGCCACTGTCCCAGGATCCTTCACAGAGAGGAAACCTCATCATTACTTTTCACATCCACTTCCCTGAGAAGCTTTTCCCTGAGCAAAGGTATCTGATCAAAAAAGCTCTGAAATAGTGTACACAACTTACAGCATTGAGGCCTAGAAATGGAATAATGGTGAGAAAAGAGGAAGAATCCAGATGGAAGAATAGTCCAGAAGAAGGCAGTAATTCAAAATTACTTATGCCAACAGTAGTAAAACACCATTAATGAACCAACAAAGGACAAATAACAACCTGCAGTCAGACTATTTTTTCAGGCAGAGAGATGGTCAGGAAGAGATGCCCTGTGTTGCAGAGAAATGGAACAAGTAAGTGGTAGGCTGTTGATGTTGTTTAGCCAGCATGCTGTCACATTTTAAATTACTTGGCAGAAGGAGGGGTTGGTCAATGAATGAACTGCATTGTTGACAGTAAGACAGTAATTTAAAGAAATGAAAATGATGAATGGGAGGCTTTGGAATACATTACTATCTAGAGCAAAGACGGGAGCAGAGTTGGTGAAGGATAAGACTGTAGAGCCAAAAAGATTATGAAAGAAGGAATACTGTAGTTGAGTTTACTAATTCTAGAAGACATCATGGATTCAAGGTCCAGTTAAACCCCATAGCAGATTTATAAGACAGGGGTGATAAATTTTGTCATTGCATGGCTTGTGGGCAAACATTATGAAACATACATGCAAGTGAAAAATTGTGCAATTAAAAAGTAAAAAAAAAAAAAAGTTTTAAGAAAGGTTTATTTTCTTACAACCCCAATTAAATTCAGACATGAATAAAATGAATACATTGATTTGCAAATCATTTTGACTTATATTCAGTTGAATACACTACAAAGACAAGATATTTAATGTTCAAATTGATAAAAATTTTTGTTTCTTTGCAAATATTTACTCATTTTGAATTTGATGCCTGCAACACATGGGGCCACACAGTTGGTGTAATGGGTCACAACCCATTCGGAACAAGGGCCATGGAGTTTGTATGTTCTCCCCATGTGTGTGTGGGTTCAAGTCCCAGCTTTGCTAGTCTATGTGTCGATGTGTCCTTGGGCAAGACACTTAACCCACATTGTGAATGGGTGAATGGCAAAACTGTAGTGTAAAGCAGCTTTGAGGAGTCATCAAGACTAGAAAAGCGCTATATAAGTACAGTGTGGCCCTGGTGATGGACTGGTGATCTGTCCAGGGTGTACCCCGCCTAAAATAAAGCAACAGATGATGAGTGACTGAGTGAGTGAATGTCTGCAACATGTTCCAAAAAAGCTGGGACAGCTTTCCTTCCAATACTCGATTAGAGTTTGGGAACTAAGGACACTACTCTTGAAGCTTTGTAGATGGAATTCTTTCCTGTTCTTGCTTGATATACAACTTCAGTTGCACAACGGTCCGGGGTCTCCATTGTCTTATTTTGTGATTCATAATACACCACTATACATATTCAATGTATCCATACTCACTCACTCTGTAGCCACAATGTTTTAACAGGTGCAGAATGTAGCTTGGCATTGTCTTGCTATAATAAGCAGGGTTATCCCTGAAAAAGACGTTGGAAAAAAGACGCTTGGATGGCAACGTATGTTAACTAACACACCCCTATACCATCACAGATGCTGGCTTTTGAACTTTGAGCTGATAACAATATGGATGTTCCTTTTTCTTTTAAGCCCAGAGGACACAAGGTCCATGATCTCCAAAAAAAAAAATGAAATGTGGACTTGTCAGACCACAGCCCACTGTTCTACTTTGTGTCAGCCTAGAGAAGCCGGAGGTGTTTCTAGGTGTTATTGATATACAGTATGGCTTTCTCTTTGCATGATAGAATTTCAAATTGCACTTGTAGATGAAGTGACAAACTTTGTTAGCTGACAAGGGTTTTCAGAAGTGTTTCTGAGCCCACATGGTAATATCCTTTACAGAATGATGTAGTTTTTTAAAGCAGTGCCACCTGATAGATCATAGGTCATGGGTATTCAATGTTGGTTTTCAGCCAACAAAATATCCCTTTTATGGCACCTAAAGGCATGTTTGATTAAATAACATGACCACTCATTTGGTATTTTATATTCAATGTAGAATTATTGCAGTGCTGACCATTTTCTTGCCAATAATGTTTAAGTCAGCATGGCACACACTGGTGCCCTGCCAAGAATGGAATATTCATTTATGCTGCTCTCTGTGTGTTTGCCAACTGGATCAGTGTAGACCATGAAGAGCACTGGATGTCAAACAGCTGTCTACACATTTTGATAAATTCTTGAGTATATTTGTTGAGGCATAAAATATTTAATAGGAGGACCATTCAGACTTTAGCCTGAAGAGTTTAGACCTGTGTGTGTGAGTACAGCAAGACAGAAATGCTGAACTCATGAGCTGTAACATTATTCCACCTTAACATGTGGTTCCATGCTGTAATGGTTAGCACTCTGGACTGAGTTCAAATCTTGGTGGAACCTGGTTTTATAATAAACTTTGAGCTAAAATTGATGATAATGATCTGTAATTAGATGCAGTACCTGGTCACTGAATATTTTAATGTTTGAACCATCCAACAGATATGTGATTAACAAACAGATGAACGGAATATCCCTTGGTGTTTGGCTCTGTGTGTGTGTGTGTGAGATAGAGAGAGCTGTGTGAAGCAGCTCTTTAAGCAATATATACATATGTCACATTTCTAACGATAACTTTTGCATTTCTTATCCATACAACTTTAAAGTTGACCCTGCACATTTTGGTGACCTTGTCAAGCAACCTGCTGGACACTAATTTGATTAGATTTATACAAGTTGGTGCTGTTATAGCCCTAGGTCGTGGTCTGTTTTGTTAGTATTGTGTAAAGCTCTCTTTCCCCCTTTGGAATTGGTATATGTGGGTGTTTGTATGTTGGTCATTCTCAGGTGGATGTCAGGAACTAGTGGCACACTGAGAGTGGTTCATACAAAGAAGATTTGCTCAACATGTGTGGACAATGAGATGGGGTCTGGAGTATAAAACCCTCCACAACCAGTGCTCTGGGCTTCCTGCTCACGCTCTCCAAACACCACAAGAGTTTGTGTATTTTGAGTTGAGTTTGTACTGAAATATAGTTATTGCTATGCTATAGTTAAGATTCTTTTGTAAAGAGTGACTTAGGTCCATATAGTGGAACTTGTGGCTAGTACTGTTGCCTCACAGCAATAAGATTGCCGAATTGCATCTTGGATTTGTATGGAGTTTGCATGTTCTCCCAATGTGTGCATTTTGTTCTCGAGGTTCTCTAGTTTCCTCTCACTGTCTGAAAACATGCAGAAGTTAATTGAACACTCGCAAGTGACCATAGGTGTGAGTGTGAACAGTTGTTCACCTCTATATGTTTGCCCTGCAGACATGGTACCCTGCCTTTCGCCCTATGTCATTTTGGATTGGCTCCAGTGACCCTCATGTGAAGGATAAATCGTTAATCCATGAATAAAGGTAAAGTATTTGATTGCTGTTGATGGTTAGTAGGTTGTAGTGGGCTTTGTGATTGCTTTTGGAAAAAGATTGTTGAGCTGTGAGTTGTTGATAATTTGTAAATTGTACATAGACAAATCTGTGTTTATTAGTGCTAATGTAAGCTGACTGATTCTGATAGCTCAGGTTGAACTTTTTTTTACTTTTGCTAAAAGCAGCAGCAGTAGTAAGAGAAAAGGTTTTTTGTTTCATCAAAGCAAAACATTGGTTGACAATCTGCCAAAGCAGAGAGACCAAATTATTGCACATAGGGCACATTCTATCAATTGCTGTTCTATGCTTTTGCACAGATGCATCAGATTTTTTTTCTCAGCCAAATCACACTGTTTTTAATCTGCTTCATTTCCACCCTAGAGAAACAGCAATCAACCAGTCATAGTAAACTATGGGTAGTGTCATGGATTTCTAATTCTCCACCCTGTTGATTCAGTGTGTAGTAGGAAGCCATAGCTAAAAATGAGTCCAAAAACTCTGATTTATTCTGAGTGAGAGGGCTGGTATGTTGGTGTTCATATAAATAGTGGATCCAATCACGACTTTGTGGTTTGCTGCTATAATATGTCTGATCATCTGAAGTTACAGATACAGCATTTGTTTGTTGATGCATCTGTACATAAACTACACTCGGTTAATTAAATTTCCGTCCATGTGATGGAATTGTAAGGTCCAATCAAAACAAATCATCAATTTTCAGAATGAAGATATTTTGCACATGTAAACATAGCTACATAATTGTTGCAATGGAAAAAGTTACAGTAATATGGTGAAAAGTCTGGTTATATTTCACAATTTCACTGACAGTGATAATAGTCTGCCCGAAGAGCAGCAAGACTTAAAGTTATTTTGGTTAGCTTTCCTGCATAGCTTATCGGTCAGAAATCACAGGGGAGAGATTTTCCCCAATATAAATTTTTTGGTCTTAGGTTTGTTGATCATTTTCTTTTTTTCAGTGAAAGGACAACACTATTATTCAGTCAACATGAGATATATTAATGTTCAACACAAAAAAATCTATCAGCATTGCTTTGGTGTAAATGCTCAAGTGTTGCCAGAGGGATTGTAATCACTGAGACCATTTTTTATTGTTTGGGTGTTGCATGAGCTTTGAGAAGATGGTCATGTGGTACAAAATACTATAATTTCATCATAGCTGGGCACCATGTGTTTGATATTTGTGAAGGCATTCTCTCCTCCATTGGACCAGGTCACTAATCTTTCCTCTTCATCCCATATTCTAAAATACATTGGGCCAAGGTCACACTTTCCACATCGGCTGGTCGACAGATTACTGCTATGGTCTGTGTGACATAAATGTTGTTATCCACCCCTGTCCGTGGTGGGGCACATGGACCCTTTGTAGACACAAGTTATCACATACACATTTTGTGACCATATAGACCACAGGAGCTGACTGCACATGTTCCAGGTAGTACAAAATGTTCAAGTCCAGTTACAGTTAATGGTGCGCTCTTGTTTTGGTCAAAAGAGACATCAAGGCAGACTGAAATCATGCATGAGGTTCTGTGAAAAGGGTAACTGGTTGAATATTAGTATTTAAACCCTTCATTCACCACTTAAAAATTGAGAATTTTGGGTGGTACTCTGTGATCAACCAGCATCTTAGCAGCATCTTATCCAGAGGAGAGTAAAAAGACTCAGTCTGTATGTACCACAGACAGTGGAAACAAGCCCCGACTGAATGCTCCTGATGTTCTTGCAGTTGATGTCGCAGTTGATGTACTTGTCCTTAAGGCAGAGGTAGATTTTTTATATCATACGATCAAGCTTGTAGGTTTGAACACATTTATAGGTTAAACAGAGGCTTATTTTTCTTCTCGGCTAAGTGGCAAAGGCACTTAAGCAAAAGCAACAGATCCTCTTGAAGTTTTATTGGTGCTGTGGTCATTATTATCCTCCTCAGAGTCTCTGGATTATTGTATTTCATTGTCTGTATTTCATCCGGCTTGTCCTTCAGGATTCCATATGTGTTGACTACAAATTCAATGAATGTGGGGTGAAGTGTAATTTTGTATCCCAACTGTTTCAACTGCTCCATGAGGTCAGTATATCTCTGAGTGAGATACAGCTGATAACCTTTATCCACCTTCCCTGACAGTGGATGTATGCTAAGCTCTATGATCTTGTCTGGTATGTTCAGTGTTTTGAAACCATAGAACCTCTTTTGACCCAGGAAGACATGTGACAGAATACTTCTATCCAGCTGATGGGCAATCTCTCCCAGGATCCTTTCTTTGACATCATGAGTATATTCAGCTGGGCAGTCTAGATCAATTGTGTTGATGCAGATTGAGTTTTGAATGAAAGACCTGAAGTCAGTAGGGGATGAGGTTCGGTATACATGTTTGCTGCGGTGCAAGTCTTCTCTGAACTGTGTCTCATCATAGGTGGTCTGACAAAGATTGTGAGGGTTTTTTGACTCCCCTAGAATTTTGCTGAAGCTGTGAATCCGACCTGTCAGGTCACTGACCATCAGCTTCATCTGTTCATTTTCTTGTTTGAGTTGCTCATTTTTTGACACCAAGGCAGCAATGGTTTGGTCTGGGTCCATTGTGAGCTTCTGGTTCAACAGCTGAACTACAATGAAAAGCCTCTCAAGGAGTACTTCCAGAGCCTCAACATTGGTGTTTTATGGCACTGTAATCTGTGATAAAGACGTTTTATGCTACATAACATAAAAGGCACAATTACATTTCAAAGGAATGGATTCAGGAGGACTTCTGGCACGAGGGTGGAGATGGTTGTGTGAGAACTTTGCTCCCGACCACACTAATGTAAGCCCCCAAATAATACAGGAAATTTACCTTATAGGAGTTCAGTAATATAAACTAATGTTGGGGGGAGACGAATGTGGCCTCAGTATGTCACTAAAAAGCAAAAAAAGGAAGCTGATATGGAAAACACAGGGTGTAGTGAGGTTAGTTAAGTACACTATTGAGCACATTCCCTCTCAACATGTGTAGGTTTTCCATTGAATGCCACTCTAATTATGTCAGTAATATTGTTAATCTGGACCTACATCACCAACTTAGTGTTTATTTTACATGCAGTGCACCTTAACATAAGATAGAATACTTCTTCGATTTTCATAGGCCAAGACTTCTGTATTACATTAGCTTAAGAATTAGGCAGTTGGTCTGTAGTGTTTGAATGACAGCCAGCCACTTAAACAACTTGAGGGGGCCCCGCAACTCTGTGGCTGAAACATCCCCCTACACAAGAGGTCCACAGGTTACCTCTTTTATGGAAGACCTTTTTTTGTTTTTTGTAACATTGTATTGTCTTGACTCTTCTGTTATTATTGTTCATGGTTCTTATTTGCTGTTCTCAGGGGAAGCGAGTGAGTGTCCAGGAGAATACTGGTTTATAGCTGAGTAACTTGTACAAGTGTTAAAAGAATTTAAGGTTGTCACCCTAAATGTCAATGGTTTGTCGACTCCTGTCAAAAGAAGTAAAGTAATAGCCAAAATAAAAAGGGAAAAGGCACAAATTATATTTTGGCAAGAAACCCATCTAACAGATCAAGAACATGAAAAGATAAAGAGTATGGGTTTTAAACATACTTACTATTCATCTTTTAAAGGATGCAAGAGGGGCATAGTGTAATGGAAAATCCCTATATCTAATATAATTTCATAATATCAACCATGTTTTTACCATGTTTTAACATATGTACTCCATTATATCTTCTACTGAGGAGGCCTGCACTATCAGCAGTGCCAGTCACCACCAGTATCCAAATTCTCCAAAGGAATGTGTAATGCTTACCTCCCTCACTTTCACCATTCGACCATCAATTTGATTTATTTTGGGGTTAACTACTCCTGCCTTTTATGGACATATAGCCTCCTAATGTGTTGCCTTTTGCCTATAAGAAGCTGTGACTCACTCCACAATTCTGAACTCCTTCACAGACCACATGTGCTCTGTAAACCTGTTCCTTCTGCAGAATAAAACACAAAAGACAACACAGCCTGTGTTGTCTTTTTTTCCTCTCTCACCCGGGAACACACGAAATTTCCACAACAACTTGGTGTCAGAAGTGGGATCGCCTGGAAGTCTGCGGCTGCCTTGCGGCAACGTCGGGAGGGACGCCTGACCTCTACCTCGACACAAAGAAAGTCAGAGACGAGAGGACCGACGCCCGCTAGGACATCAGCTGACTGACACGGTGATCTTCAAACAGGAACAATTTCCTGAACCCAGTGAGAAGTTGAAAATTTAATCTCCTGAAAAAATAAATAAATAAAAGAATAAAGAAACTTGTTCATAATTCAGGCCTTTTTCTCTATGATTGTGAGAGTTCTACTGCTGCTCTGGGTCCTGCAGGGTGATGTTTAATCACTGCCATGATGTCCTATGTTGATAAACATTTAAAAAATTACTGTTTAAAAAGGTTCAAGGCCTTCGGAGAGATTTTTATTTCTTCATAAATTCTGGGTTTTTAAAGGTTTGAGGCCTTCGAGGGCGGCGTCCCTCGTAAATTCTATTCTAGACCTGAAAGTATCGGTTCCTTAGCATCGCGGAACTGGTGTTGGGTTAACCCACCGTGTGTTTGGAACCACGGTTTGTCCACATTTGTGCACGAAATGGGGGACAGTAACAGTAAGAAAACGGTCCCGGAAGGACCTGTAGTGGACATCATGGTACACATTCTGGTCCAGAGAGCATAGAATGCTTGTCAATCTGGACAAAAGAATTTGAGTTTCCACCAAATGGTTCACTGAGCGTGTCAAAACTAAGTTAAGAGAGAAACTAATGAAAGAAAGAGAAAGTGTTAAAAAGAGGAAAAGTGTGCCAGTGAAATGGTTAGGGAAAAAATGGAAAAGCATGAAAAATGTTTGACAATTTGGGAAGAAGAGGCTAAGTTTAGAGAACAAAGAAAATTCCAGGTGTAATGACAAATTTAAAGATGAACTCAGATGAGAAGGGAAAGGCTGAAAAATCTATCATTAAGAAAAAACAGCACAAAGACATCCACTCTCTATCCGGGTTCGGCAGGCCACTCCTCAACACCGCTCCACCTCCTCCCTATGGGCCAATGAACAACGAGGAACTAGATGTCGACACCCAGGAGGAAGTCCTTGCTTTAGTCAATTGCCCAAGGACAACCTCCTACAGCTCCCGTTCCACGTCCGCCCACTCCGATCTTCAGCCTCCAATGCATGCAATGGGACAAATGTCTCCATCGAGTGGACTTACAAAACTCCACCCCTCTGAGCAGATTTGTTCCATTTTATCCATCTAAAAGTCAGTGCACCAGATCAAAGGACAGAGTTGGACAGATTCAAACAATGCCTATGATCAATGTTATGGCACCTGATGGAGAAGAAGGTCTGGTGTTTTGTCCATTTGATAGATGAACAATCATTTTCAAACTTAACAATGACTAAGCTCCCACTCACAGCAACAGTGCCAGGTCTGGTAGATAGCCAGACCTTGTCCCCTTGCTTGTACTCGGGGGCTGGAAGCCGGTGTCTGTCAGCTAGCCGCTGGTTCTGGGCGGAGGTCCTGAGGAGTGCGGCCCTGGTGGCTCTCCAGACTGAACGGCAGCGTTGTAGATGGGCCCGCATGGAAGGTACTGCTACCCCCTCCTCCTGGGCAGGAAACAATGGTGGCTGATACCCGTTGGACGCCATGAATGGAGACACTCCCGTGGACGAGTTGGTGAGCGAGTTGTGGGCATATTCTACCCACGGGAGGTGCGAGCTCCAGGAGGCGGGGTGTTGGGCTGCGATGCACCGAAGAGCAGACTCTAGGTCCTGGTTCGCCCTTTCCGACTGGCCGTTCGTCTGGGGGTGGTAACCAGAAGACAGGCTGGGCGTGGCCCCCAGTGCCCAGTGCCCTTGGGAGGCAAACTGAGGCCCCCGGTCCGAGACAATGTCTGAAGGTATCCCATGCAGGCGAAAGACATGGTGGACCAACAGATCGGCCGTCTCCAGCGCTGACGGCAGTTTGTTGAGTGGAACATAGTGCACACATTTAGAGAACCTGTCCACCACGGTGAGCACTACAGTCTGGCCGTTTGAGGGAGGTAATCCGGTGACGAAGTCGACGGCAATGTGTGACCATGGATGGCACAGGTAGGGGTCGGAGTAGCCCCGCTGGAGGTCGATGGAGGGCCTTCCCCCGGGCACAGACGGTACACGCAGCCACGAAATCCCGCACATCGGCCGCCATGGAGGGCCACCAGAATCTCTCCCGAAGGAAGTGGAGGGTGCGTGTTATGCCCGGATGGCAAGTCAGCCGGGACGAATGCCCCCATTGAAGGACCTGGGAGCGAACAGGGGCAGGAACAAACAGACGGTTCGGTGGGCCTGCACCGGGGTCCGGTTCGGTCCGCTGGGCCTCCAGAACTACCCTCTCAATGTCCCAGGAAGTGGCACCAACCAGACAGGAAGCGGGCAGGATCGGACAGTCGGAGTCCTCCAGGAGGACCGGGTCGTGTACCCTAGAGAGGGCGTCAGGCTTGGCGTTCTTGGTCCCAGGCCGGTATTAAAGGGTGAAGTTAAATCGCCCCAGGAATAAGGCCCAGCGGGCCTGTCGGGAGTTCAGCCTCCGGGCCGAACGCAGGTACGCCAGGTTCTTGTGGTCGGTCCAGACAAGGAAAGGCTGCTCAGCTCCCTCCAGCCAATGCCTCCACTCCTGAAGGGCGGCCACCACCGCCAGTAGCTCCCCATTACCAATGTCGTAGTTGGCCTCTGCTTGCGTCAGCTTGCGGGAGAAGAATGCACATGGGTGGAGTTTGAGGTCCTGAGGGTCCCTCTGGGAGAGGACGGCTCCAACCCCGCAGTCTGAGGCGTCGACCTCCACGATGAACTGACGGCTTGGGTCAGGAAGAGCGAGGACAGGTGCCTTGGTGAAAAGGTCCTTGAGGAGTCAGCCTTGGTGGTCCAGCGGAAGGGAATTGAGGCAGAGGTCAGTCTGGTCAGGGGGGAGGCCACCTTGGAGTACCCCCGGATAAACCGGCGGTAAAAGTTAGCAAACCCCAGGAAGCGCTGCAGCTGTTTGCGGCTCTGCGGAGGAGGCCAGTTGGTAACGGCCTCGATCTTGCGAGGGTCCGGCTTCACACTCCCACCTGCCAGAATAAAACCCAGAAAATCAACTTGGGGCACGTGAAATTTACACTTCTCAGCCTTAACGTACAAACTATTTTCTAAGAGTCTCTGCAAGACTAACCGTACATGTTGTTTGTGTTCTGTGACGTCCCTAGAAAAAATCAGAATATCGTCAAGATAAACAAAAATAAAACGGTTCAGCATATCCCGGAGCACATCATTAATTAGGTTCTGGAATACCGCTGGCGCATCCGTGAGTCCAAACGGCATCACCTGATACTCAAAATGTCCAAGGGGAGTGTTGAATGCAGTCTTCCACTCGTCTCCCTCCCTGACGCGTATGAGGTGATATGCATTTCGTAAGTCCAGTTTGGTGAATATGGTTGCGTGTGACAAGGGTTCAAAGGATGAGTCGATCAGTGGCAGGGGGTATTTGTTCTTGATTGTGATGTCGTTTAGTCCTCTAAAGTCGATGCAAGGTCGGAGGGATTTGTCTTTTTTAGCTACGAAGAAAAACCCCGCCCCGAGAGGAGAGGACGAGGGCCTGATCAGCCCAGAGGCCAGAGACTCAGAAATATATTTTTCCATGGCCTCCCTCTCAGGGCGGGAAATGTTATACAGTCTGCTCGTGGGGAGTTTGGAACCGTGAAATAAGTCGATGGCGCAGTCATAAGGACGGTGAGGGGGTAAGGAAAGTGCTCGGTGCTTACTGAACACCTCACCCAAATCATGATAGCAATTAGGGACTGTGGTGAGGTCAGGCGGGTCGACAACGGGAGACGTGGGGTGAGACACGGGCTGGGCTGAACGTAAGCAGTGAGAGTGACAAAATGTGCTCCAACTAATTATTGAGGGTGTGGCCCAATCAAGGTGAGGGTTGTGCAACCTTAACCAAGGGAGTCCTAACACTATGGGGGTTGAGGGCGAAGGAATTAACAAAAAGGAAATTAATTCGTGGTGATTGCCCGACAATAACAGGGAGAGAGGTTTGGTCTGTAATTCTATAGGTGGTAGGGATGAACCGTCTATAGCACAAACAGTGCGGGGGGGAGTCACAGGAGTCGGAGGGATCCCTAGTCTAGTCACCAAGTCTGAGTCAATAAAGTTCTCGTCAGCTCCGGAGTCTATCAGCACCTTAAGTGAATGTGACGTGCCTGAGTGAAACAGTGTGCCTTCTAAATGTAACCGTTAGGAGGAGAGGGGCTCAGAGTCAGTTTGGCTCACCTGGATTCTCCCTAGCGGTTCTGACGTCACAAGTCCGTCGAAGATGTCCAGGTCGTCCACAGTAGAGGCACAGTCCGAGGCGGATCCTCCTTTGTCGTTCGTCGGGAGGAAGACGAGTGTTTCCCAGTTGCATGGGTTCAGCTGATTCGGGAGTAGACGAGGGAGCCTGGAGGGTCGGAGTGGGGTCCGGAGGCACAGCGGTAGCAGGTGACGTGGCGAAGGGAGGCCTGGAAAAAGAGCTCCGGGAAAAAGGTGATCTGAGACTCTTACACTCTCTGCGTCTCTCTCTGAGTCTATTGTCTATACGGACAGCCAAGCTTATCATTGCCTCCAGAGTCACACTCGTCTCTGGTGGCTAACTCATCTTTAATTTCATCATTTAGCCCCCTGGCAAAGGCGGTTAACAAAGCTGGCTCATTCCAACCGCTCTCGGCTGCGAGGATGCGGAAGTCTATGGAGTATTCCGTCGCTGAGCGGTTCCCCTGTTTGAGACCTAGTAACCTGGCTGCGGAGCGGCTATCCTTAAATGGTGTATCAAAAACTCTTATCATCTCCTCGGAGAAGGAATCGAAGGAATTAAGTACTGGTGAGTCACATTCCCATAACGAGTTTATCCATTCTGTAGCTTTGCCTCGAGCCAGGTTAAACACAAAAGCTATACCGGAGCTATCAGAAACATACGTGCTTGGCTGCAACTGAAAGACAAGTCTGCACTGCCGGAGGAAGCGTCTGCACGCCCCTACCTGTCCATGGTAGTGGTCCGGGGCATGGGTATCCAGTGAAGCAGCTGTCGGCGTTGGAGGAGCGATCGGGAGAGGCGCTGCATCGGGCGGCTTCTGCGTCAGGTGTGTGATGCTGGCTGAGAGTGTCCGGATAGCGTCCATAATATCGCCTAACACCTGCTCGTGTCGGGAGACGGCGGCTTCCTGCGCGGTGAGTGTTTGTCGTAGTGCGTGAGTGTTTGTCGTAGTGCGGCGTCTTCCGTGGAGTCCATTGTCTAATTCTGGTCAGCGCGTACTGTTGTGTTTTATCATAAACATGTATGGACCCAAGTAAGGAGCGGAAGAAGTGAGTTCAAAAAAGGGGAATTGATGATTTAATTACAACAAAAATGTGAATCACTTAGCCAAACAAAAGAAGAACAAAAGGCGAAGAGGCTGGCTGGCTGGCCGGGGTGAAGCCTCTCGAACAGGCGCACTGAAGGGGGAGAAAAAACAGAGGATTAGGGTAAAGTCTCTCAAGTGGGCAAACCTAATTCTGGCGTGACGGTCGTGGTACCGCGAAGACTGTGAGGCGCGCTGACAAGAGCCACAGAAGACAGCAGGGGTTTTAAGGGTGGTGATCAGGTGAAAATGATTTGCAGGTGCGCAGGGAGAGACTCCACCCAGCTGCCCAGTCAAGCCTCCTGAAATTACAAGGCAGAAACAAGGTTGCACAGGAAATGGACAGATCAAAACAAAAGGCAGGAGGCGTGTGGAGCCGGACCCTGACACATATCTCCTGATTTGGCAGAAATTCCTAATTGCTTATGGGCAAAAAGCAAATATGATGTTGGCCTGACCAGAAATTGTGAACCTGTTGATAACACCTAAATCTGATTACAAACCTAAGAAATATCAGTACCCACTAAAACAAGAAGCCATTGAAGGCATAACTTCTGTTTTTAATTCTCTTTTAAAGGCAGGTGTGATCATTCCTTGTCCTGATTCTCCAGTGCAAACTCCCATTCCCAAGAAAATCCGTGATCCGGATCAACCAACCGAATGGAGGTTTGTGCAGGACCTTCAAGCAGTAAATGCAGCGGTCCATGCAAGGGCCCCTATGGTACCAAATCCACATACTATTCTTTCACAAGTTCCACCGGATGTTCACTGGTTCACGGTTGTTGATTTGTCTAATGCTTATTTCAGTGTCCCTGTACACTCAGATAGTCAGTATTGGTTTGCCTTTGACTTTAATGGGAAATCATACACTTGGACTACACTATGCCAGGGCTACTCTGAATCTCCTACCATTTATAATGCTGCACTCCATGCCAGCTTAGAGTCTCTCCAACTTTCTCCTGGCTCTGCTCTCATTCAGTATGTCGATGATTTAATAATTAGTGCACCTACTAAAGAACAATGCAAAACTGACTCTTTGGCCTTACTGAAACAACTTGCTGCAGAAAGTCACAAATCTAGACTTTCCAAATTACAGTGGGTCCAAAAACAAGTTACCTTTTTAGGACACATCATTTCTGATCAGGGCAAAACCATATCTCCTAAATGCATAGAAGCTATCGTAAAACTTCCAAAACCTGTAACAAAAAAACACATGATGTCTTTTCTTGGAATGTGCTCTTATTGCAGAAACTTCATTCCAAATTATTCAACACTTGATGCTCCACTGAGCGCCCTCATTCACGGCAGAGGCTTGGCCGTGCATGATTGCGTACAGTGGACCCCTGAGGCAGAAAAAGCAAGAAACTTAAACAGGCACTCCAATCTCCGCCTACTCTGGGTCTTCCTGATTCTGATAAACGTTTCACACAAACTGCTGACGAGTGTGATTGACGCATGACGTCTGTTCTTTTGCAGAAACATGGTGATAAACTCCGCCCCGTAGGTTACTTTTCTGCAAACCTACACCCTGTCGCTGCAGGTCTCCCTCGCTGCCTTTGCGCAGTTACTGCTGCAGAGAAAGCTCTCGTGTCCTCTCGTGATTTAGTAGGGTTTTCAGATGTAACTCTTTTGGTCCAACATTCAGTTTCGTGTATATTGGAAGACCAAAAGAATTCACATCTTTCTGCTGTGCGTTTTTGACGTTATCACACAGCGCTACTTGATTCGCCTAATGTTACTGTTAAACAATGCACTTCTCTTCTTTGACCAAGTTCCTATTTGACCAAGTTCAAGACCAAGTACCACTGTGAACTGGATGCTAAAAACACAACAGTTTTCTCCTTGTTCTTTGTAGTGTACTGTTTATTCTCTGAATTACTTTGATCATATTTCTACTGTATCGCTTCAAGTAATTGTATCACATTCATTTTTGACCATGGAATGTACATGTTCATTGCATCCTTTCCGGCACCCAGGTGGCCTACAAGGTCCAATGTGTTGTACCATGCTGATATCTATTATTGTTGTTATCACTGTCATTTGGCTGACAGTTCCCTTTAAGAATGTGATCATTTCAGCTGTAAATTCAACTTCTAGCATCTCAACTGGACCTGACTCACCCCTGGATCAACTGACTCCACACAACCCCACTGATGATGACGTACCTGCGTGCACACGTACACGTCGTTTTGTAAAACCATTTAATCTTGACCCGGCTCAGAAGTGGCTGCAAAACATTTTGTGGTACCAACTACACTGCACGCACAATTACGCAATCATCCTGTGTAATGTGTTTGTCCTCTAATCCTGTCAAATATTATACAGGTTTGCCATATGAAGGGAATCTGTTTAACTGACTGCACCTCCTCGTGGAGTGTTCTGTATTACCATAATTCCTCATCTACTTCGTGTCCAATCACTGTTAATCCATGTTCTAAACACTCCCATGAAACTAATCAGCTTGTATCTTATACTTCGGACCAAACCTCGTACTTAGAATCTGTTTTGTGTAAGAGTCACATCCGTCTAGCTATAGGTAGCGATTGGTATGCTGCATATATGTATGGTGTGTTCACTGCATCTTACAAATTTAGACTTTGCAACATTCCTTATCCATCCACCCCTCGATGGCTCCAGGTGCTGTAATCACTTGCTACAGGCTCACTCGCACCAGTCCCCATGTGAAAAATGTGGGTCACTTCCAAGGCTACTGTAATTACACTGTAGAGGTTCCTTCTGAAACTGACTGGTATATGTCCAAAGCTCTTAACATGGACAAACTGGAGAGTACTGGATATTTGTCTTTCCTAACTGCTGCAATTCATAGACACGCCCACTGCCTGATATTTATTGAATTTGTGGTGACGGTAAACTGCGTCAAACATTACCACGAGGCTGGTCTGGCCTATGCACACATGTTACACTTGTCTCTGACATCAGACTGGCTGTTCCTGTTGAATCACACACATCTTGCACCAAAAGATCTGTTTTTTTAGATCCAGGTAGTTTTGATGACAAGGTGCACATAGATGCAATTGGCGTTCCTAGAGGTGTCCCAGATGAATTTAAAGCTTGTAATCAAATTGCTGGGCCCAAATTGTAGTGGTTAGCACTCTTGCCTTTGCAGCAAGAGGTCCCGGGTTCACGACCCGGTCGGAACAACACCCATGTGTTGGGTTCTGATAAATACGGCCTTGCTCGGCAGGATTTCTACAGGTACCTCCAACTCCGGCACCACTTTGATAGGAATATTAAAGGACTTATACAGGAAAATATATCAGGTACTACCAAAATGTTTATCAAAGCCTATAATACAAAACTTTCCAGAAAAATCATTGGTGAACTATATAGACATGTAGCTGAATTAAGAGGCCATTCAACAAACTATATTAAGGCGAAATGGGAAGAAGAATTGGGAATTGCTATTACTTCAGACAAATGTAATTAACACACAAATCACTACTACAGCCTCACAGCTATGGAGAGATTTTTCCTGGAAAAACTATATCCGATTTTTCATAACAACAAAAAAGTCTAAACAGACAGGACTACAACCTATATGGAGAGGGTGTGGACACAGTATGGCAGATCACACACATATATTCTGGGAAGCAGTTCAAAGTATTATCATTGTAGTTTTCCAGTATAATTTTAATTTCACTTGTTTATCATTCTACCTGGGCAATATGGACACAAAATTACCAAAAAGCAACAAAAAAAACAAACAAACAAAAAACAGATACCTCCTAAAAATCTTCATGGCTGCCAGCAAAAAAGCCATAACAAGAAGATGGCTCAACACAGAAGCTACCTAATCAGTAGGAAGCTATAATTAAAGACATCCAAACAATGGAACTACTGATGTTCAGTCTTAGATTACAAAGGGACAAAGGTGATGCCCTCTGGGAAAAATGGAGCACTTATATTACAAAAACAGGTGATAACCAACCTTAATGCTCTACATATTTTGGTTTTAAGAAAAACAATGACTATATGGCTGTATTGTATGTAACATAAGACCTACTCGCAACCCCATGGTTCTCTCATGTTCCATTCCTATGTGTGTTCATACGTATATGTGCAACTGTGTAGAAATGTGTAAGATTATTTAGACATATGGGTGTAGGTGAACATGTGCACTCGTGAGAGCAGGTGCACAGACGTGTACCTTTTGTTCTTCTCTCCCTTTTTGCTGTTTCTTTTGTGTTTATAAGGGTACTACAGGGCTAGCATTTGTATTACTCAGCTGCATCATATTGTACCTTTACCTACTTTTGTGTGCACAAAACACTGATGCTGTCTATGTTATGTGAAAAAAACATGGAAAAAATAAAGTTAAAAAAAAAAGGAATGGATTCAGTAGCAAACATGTATGTAAAAATGTAACATAGTAACCCTTGTTAGGCACAAGGCCTATGCCTGGTTAGTCACTATTACTAGGGCCCAAATCAGGGGCTGAAACAGCTTTTGGCACGAATCCGCACAAGGAACCTGTTGTTCTTCAGATCCTTAGTGCTAAATTGAACATATTTAAAAATCTGAAATTTCCATGCCCCACATTCCATTCACTGCTTTGCCCTCGAACACGCCTCCACAGCCCAACAGGCTGGCATCCATTGTCATTACTTTCCTGCCTGATACAGTGCCCATACACACACCCATTGTTAGGAAAGACAGCTGTTCCCAAGGCCGCAGAGCAAGGATGCATGACGCACTCGCTATCACACCATGCAGTGCTGGAAATCTTTCATTTACCGTACAATCTGCTGAGCTTCACCACCAGCAGTGCAGATGCTGTTAATCCCAGCAGCCGTAGACACAGCCTGTGACGCGTTTCGCAATGTTAAATTGAGAGAGAGTGGACCTGAACATGTCCACCCTTGGAAAAATAAGCCTCTGTTCTCGGTCAACAGGCAGGCAGAGTAGGTCAGGGTGTTTGATGTGAGACCCAGGAAATTTATTCTCTGCCTCAGTGTCAATACACTCTCAAAAAGCAATGCTCCTAACTGCTTCTAACTCAGATTACTTCAGATAGAACCACTCATGATTCTGGTCTTCATAAGTGCTTCTCTTTGGGGTTGTCTTGGTTGTGATGAGTTCTGCACTGGAAAAATCTCAACAGATCTGAATGAACTACAGTAAAATCTGATCTAATCTTCAAATATTTATCACCAACATTATCCTAACAGTGCAGATGCTGTTAATCCCAGCAGCCGTAGACACAGCCTTGGAACAATAAGCCTCTGTTCTCCGTCAACAGGCAGGCAGTGTAGGTCAGTGTGTTTTGATGTGAGACCCAGGAAATTTATGCTCTGCCTCAGTGTCAATACACTCTTTTCTATGTTCACTACGAAGTCCAGATTGGCTAAATGTTTCAACACAATGTCTGGGTGTGCCGCAGCCTGCTGTTGTGTATGCGCCAGCAGGCAGGCAAGATATCAATCCACCCAGTGCTGTTTCTATTAGGATTTCTGGGTTATCTTCCCAGTCCGCTGCTACCGCTGTCTGTCACACACACACGGGCAGACTTCCTCCAACTGAGTCATAATGTAAAGAGCTAAACAGTCTGAAATCTGGTTATATTTCTGGTTATAAGAGCTGACACAAACAAGTTGTTGCCTTAAATACAATAAGAGTTTTGTTTGTAATTGTTGAAATAAATGCCACCCTGTGATGATATTTTATTGAGGTTAGTATGAACCCAAAAATAGCACATTGTCAGTCACAGTATGAAGGTATTTACAGAATTTATTTTACAAAAAGGCAACAAAAAAATCAAGCCAGGGAATTATCTAAAGGCGAGGAGGCTCAAGCTGGCTTGCCGGGCTGCGATCTCCGAGAAGGGGGGAAACTAGGGAAAAAGAGGAAACAAACAATTACTAAGAGTTCAATGGAGCGAGGTAAAAAGAAGATAACACAACAATCTTGAGAGATGAGCTTGGAGAAAACATGCAAGTTACCGTGGTACTGTACACGATGTGCTGACACCTGCTGTTGCCAACCCCGGGGTATAAAAAGGGAAGAGGGTAATCAGGAGATGAGCTGCAGGTGCGTAGACGGAGGCTCCACCCAGGTGCTGACAATGTGGACAGTTTAAAAAGGCAAATGAAGACTCATTTGTTCTGTATAGCTTTTGGGTAAACAAAAAAGCTGTTTATTTTTTATTTTATTTTATATGTTTTAATAGTTTATTTGTTGCATATAATCTTGTGTATATTTAATGCTCAGTTTTTATGTTGTGTGAAAAGTGCTTATTTACTTATGCACCTTCACTTCCTTGGCCATTTTCCTTATTTTGTTTCCCTCTTCCTCAAAGGAAGAGTCCCTTTGCTTTACCTCTGTGATGATTTGATTAAAGGATATGTACAGACCAAAAGGAGTGGAAGCCAGACTGATTGAAAAAAGGAAATAATTGAGTAGAACAAAAAGTGAAATCCAAATAATACTCAGCCACTGGGGGTAGGAACACAAAACGAAGAGACTGAGTGGTTGGCTGGGCAGAGGTCCCCGGGACAACTGGAAAGGAAAAAAGCTCAAGACATGTAGTGTAGTGCAGAGATAAACACGCAGATCTGACTGGTTCAGTTATAAGAGAAGTGAGACGTGCGGACACCTGCAGCAAAGACCAATATAAGGCAGGAATCATGATTAGGTAACGAGCTGCAGGTGTGAGGGGAGGAGACACAGTCAAGTCTCCCGGAAACACAAAACACAGGCACACCTCCACAGGAAATACAAACAAAAAATAAAAGACAGGAAGCAATGTGAAACAAGATCCTGACAACCTCTAATTTTCCCATTAGACTTCCAGCTCCAATTAAACATGTGAGTCAACAGGGACCAGGCTCCAGCAAAGCAAATGGGGATCACAAAAATATTGGTCTTTTAAAAAAGAACATTCAAGAGTGTAATTTTATGACCATGGTTACCATAGCAACCCATAACAGATCAAAGGAAGGTGAGAGAGTTGGACAGTCATGCAAGAAACACGTAAATTCTATATACTATATTTTTCTATGTATTTTTAACCAATTACTATTATAGTGCAATACCTATTCAATTACAATTGCATTTCTTGTCCAAACGCTGGCAAAGCTGGTACTGCACACAGCCGTCTCATCTGCCTAAAGACATTTGCCAAGTTTGAAATGAATCATTTTACAGATATGCCATTAACAGATGGACTGTTCTAGACTGTCCTTGAATTAATAGATATATATGTTTTCTGTAACTATAACATTTTACATTTATTATTAGTTTATTGTGTAGAAATCAACATTAAAAAATAGACGCAAAAACTGTAAACATGTATCGCATGACAAAATAAAAAATTAATTATGAATTTTGATATTTTTATAAAATAAATTATGACAACTGACATACAAAGTGAATGTTTCTATATTGCACTGATGATGGTCACTAAATGTGTTGAGCCTCTTTTTGAATGAGCCTTTTTGTCAGCATTACCACTTTTGTTACTGTACAGTTGCAATCAAAATTATTCAACCCCCACTGCATTATCAGTTTTATGGCAAAATTTAATATTTTTCCGGTGCAATAAAGAAATTATACAAGAACACTTTGAAATAGTTAAAGAAAACTAATATTACAAGGATTTTATCCAAATCCAACACTAAATCCTCTTTTCAATGACTACTGCAGTTTCAAATTTATTAATCCACCACAATAGAATTCCTCTTAAGGACACATTTGCAGGTCACATGTTGTCTCAAGGGTTTCCATTTGTTGCATCAGGTGTGCTTGAGACTGATTAAATACCTGGATTGTTGATGGTGACATTTGATTGCATGTTAGAAATATAGTAGTAGTAGTAGTAATTGTCCAAAAAGTTCAGAAAAGAGATTGCCTTGAACAAGGAAAAGGATACAAAAAGATAGCGAAAGCACTGAATGTTACTCGAGATACAGTTAAAAGCATAGTTCACATAGGAACAGGGGTTATACTACCTGGATGTGGCAGAAAGAGAAAGCTATCAACGTCTGCTACCAGAGTCCTGAAGAGGAAGGTGCTAAAAACCCTTGACTCACTGCAAAAGACCTGCAGCAATACTTGGTGGCAGCAGGCACTGAGGTTTCAGTTTCCACAGTAAGGCACATACTATACTCTGAAGAGCTCCATGCCCGAACTCCAAGATGTACACCGCTACTGACCCAACAGCACAAGAAAAGTTAGCTCCAATTTCCTCAAAAGTATATAAATAAGCCAAAGAGATTTTAGGATTCTGTTCTGTGGAGCAATGAAACAAAACTGGAATTTTTCGGAAGAGGAAGAATAAAGCATACGCAGAAAAAAAAATGCTCTAGGCCTGATTCACTTCCCCTGGCTCTAGAAACCTACAACGTGTGAAGGGCACACACTGTAGGTGTAGGATGGATTAAATCAAGTATCAGAAAATCCTGGGAGAAAATATCATGACGTCTGTGAAGTAATGATATGATCGTCGGTTAAGTATGGACCCAAGAAAGAGCGGAAGTCCGGTTGTTTAAAAAAGAAGAATGAGTCTTTATTAACAAAAAAACCCAAAAGATACTTAAGCCACTGGGAGGTAACAAAAGGTGAGTAGACTAGCCGGCTTGCTGAGCAGAGACCTCTGGAGGAGCACTGAAAAAGGAGTTAGAGGAGTTAACAAGGAGTTAAAAAACACGAATAAAAAAGGCGACATACAGTGTGGTGTAGGAGTAACAAAATGTTGAAAAAGAAAGTAAAGAAAAGCTCCACAGAAAATAACAGACTTTATCAAATAAAAGGCAGGAAGCCGGATCCTGACATGTGAGGAAGCTGAGTTTAGGTGTCATTAGCTGTGTAAGGATCCGGGCTCACGCTTTTTCCTGTCCCTTATGCGGTTTTATTGTGTTGTTTTCCTGCTCTGCTGGTCCTCTCTTTTCCCCTCGTTTCAGGTGGCTTGACTAGGCTGCAGGGTGGAGTCTCCCTCACCGCACCTGCTGCTCGTTTCAGTGATTGGAATCTCATTGCTTATATGCCTCCTGGTCCTTGCAGCAGGTGTCAGCGCGTAAACCCAGTTTGAGTGGTATCATGCCCATTCTCTTTCTCGCACGCTCGCTTTCTATAACACGTGTTTTTGCTCTTTCCTCCCTAATCATAGCTTTTTTCCTTTTTTCCCCAGTTACTCGGGAGATCGGCATCCTGCAGCCAGCCAAGTCACCTCGCCCTTTGTTACTCGCCTTTTCTAGTTGCCACCCTATCCTTTGTTAATTAATAAACCCATTTCGTACTTTTACCTGGTCTGCTCCCGCCTATCCTTGGGGTCCTACATTGTCCGTCACAATCCATAACAAGCTGTGTCTCAATCCAGGGGCTGTACCCTTCTAAGTGTGGATTTGTCGTCCAGATGTCGTCAAAATGTGTCACAACACTGCGCCATAGGCTATCTCAATTGTCACATGACTCGTTAACTCCTTCTCATGCAGCTGACAAATGCAGCCAACGTTTGTCTGACATTTGCTGACAAATGTATCCTTGGAGCCTGGATAATAGTAAGTAAAACAAAAATGCAAAAAAATAAAAGAATAAATAAAATTAACATTAAAATTAATAACAATACAAAATAAAATATAATTATGATATAATTAGGTATATTTCATTTAATACTAAGATTTACTAAGTAACTTCAACACATTCTTGATATTATTACTTGTGGATTAAAGAGAAAAGTTAAGAATCTTAACCAGGTTTATCTGACCTGGTCAAACCTGTGTTAGTTCTAATATTTAATGTCCAAAATGATCTACTGTGAATAATTAATTATTTAACTATAGAGTTGACTGCATTGTTTACTTGACTTACATATATGATTTTGTTGTTTTAGGAATAATGTGTTATTCTATCTGTCGTTCAAATTATAAATCTGTGAGGAGATAAGTTATATTTGTAAATCATATTCCAGGTTTGTCACATTTAAGGGAAATTGTCTTTTCTATGTTTGTCTCTCAGCCTGTGATACTTCACACACCAGTGTCATCTACAATTACTCTAAACTGATACAACAAAAAACTAGAACTGACAAAAAAAACTAAATAATACTTTGTTTTAGATTTATCTAGTTATTTAGATTTATTTTACATCAAATATGTTTAAATGTATCAGATTTTTAGGATGTTTTGGCTGATTAGGGCTTAAATCAACAGTCAGACTTCAAGGAGTAGAACTACTCTAATTCAGGAGTTTGAACTGTATATGGCAGTATTTAAGCACTCTGTGTGTAGCCTGCTGGAATTTATTAGGAGAGGAAGAAAAGGAACGTACACCACACTCCACCCTCCATCGGCTCGACACGACTTCTGCCTCCATCAGCTGTGCACTCAGGAGGAGATGACTGCGTCAGCTGCGCACTTAGGAGCATCCAGCCCCCGGATTGAGACAGCTATTGAATTTTTTGCAAGACAATGATCCCAAGCATACCTCAAAGTCCACCAAGGCTTGATTTCAGAAGAAGTCCTGGAAGATTCGAGAGCAGCCATCACAGTCACCTGACTTGAACCCCAAATTAAAATCTATGGTGGGATTTGAAAAAGGTCGTTGCAGCACGCAAGCCCAAGAATATTTATGAACTGGAGGCCTTTGCTCATGAGGAATGGGCTAAGATTCCTCAGGAACACCATTGAGCTACTGTTGCCCTATACTAAGTACTAAAAATGCTTGTCGGTAAGGGGTTAATTCATTTTAGAGACTGCAGTAGTCATTAAAAGTGACATTTTGTGTTCAATTTAGAGAAATTACTTGTAATATTATTTGTGTTGAGCTATTTAAATTGTTCTTGTTTCATTTGTTTATTACAAACATCTTCTAGTTTGTACATTTTGCCAATAAATCTAATTTAAAGTGAGGGTTGAATAACTTTGATTGCAACTGTCTTATTTCTTCTGACCTTTGATCTCATACTGTACCTCCACTGTTCCTCTGCTTCTTCCATCTCTTAGTCTAACACCTCTTTCTCTATCTCCACAATTCTTGTGCATTGTTGAGTACACCAAACAGCAAACCTGAGTGATCTGATTTTTGTGTGATCTGATTTGGTTATATATGTCTTCACTTGTACATTACATTGTGCATTATTTCTAGCTCATATAAATATATAGTGTCCCCTAGAAAGCAGCCTTCACTGTACATATGACCCACAGGTGTGGAATCTGGTATTGATGTCCATCATACCAAGATATAAACATAAGATATACTGTACATATACAAGAAACACACTTGAAGAACCCCTCAAACTTTGCACATGCAACAGTCACTGTGAAAATGCAGCCCCTGGCTAAGATTTATTGGTACCATTTCAATCTACACTCAATATACTCCAACATAACTTATTTGTGGTCTTTCTCTGGCACCACCCAGTGTGCAAGCACACCTTCCTTCAAGTGGCATCTATTAAGTAGTAATCATCTTATTGTAAAAATATTTAAAACAATATTTTGAATCTCAGGGCCTTTTTACTATTATTCGGTGTTTATTTTCTTTAAACGCATTCCAACAGCTTTGAGTTGAGAACATTAAATCCCTACTATACAGCTACAACATACAGCTGATTATTTAGGTTTTATCGTTGGCATAAGTGCATAAAAAGTGCATAAAAAACCTGCTTTATACACATGTACATCACTTTCAAATTGTTTTTTATTTTTGATAATTGAATGTAGATTGTCAATGGTGTATACAAAGCTGTTTTATACATATGACATATTTTTGGGGAACATTTCTGGTGTTCAGCCTGGTGGTTCATCTGCAGGAGGCAGTATAGCTCCATGTGGGGAAAAATTCATTATAAGATAAAATAGTGTTTTCTCACTGTTTCCAGTGAGAGAATCGAATAGAAAGGATTGTCTCATTTAAAAACATAAAGGCATAAGTGAAGTTAAACGGTATGTGTGTGAGGCTGATCTCACTATTGCCATATAAAGCAGGGACACTAATAAAGTTAGATTTGTTCAGATTGGACCTAGTTTGGTGAAGTTATAACATTTTGTTTTTTGTCTCAAAAATCCAACTTTGCACCTTTCCCATGGCAACAGCGTTTTACGATTCATGAGTTTTTGAGCATGTTTAGGCCCTCAAAAATGCATTTTATTTGGAGGAAAATAAAGAAGAAGAAGAACTCCTTGAGGTGTGGCCACCACGACGTGCGCAGGCTGAGCTCAGTCCCGTCTAGCCCCGCTTGTGGTACTAGTTATTTTCAGTGCCATCCCACACATGTTAGTATGCATAGCCCTGTGGAGCAACCGAATCAGAGAGAGTCCACGATCTTCCTTATGAAATTTCAAGCCAATCCGTCAACATAAGGCTAAGTTACATTTTACTTCCTGTTGGGTCATGGTCATATTGTAAACATGTTCAGGTCACGTCCTTTGTCTTACATATGAAGTTTCCTTCACATCAGTCAGTCAGAAATACAGCAAAGTTACAGTTCACTTCCTGTTTGAAATGGCTGACTTCCTGTTGGGTGAAGTTCATAACTGTAAACATGCTCAGAGCAGTTGCCATGTCTCATATATCTAATTTTATCAATAATGGTTATTAAACAATAATGTTATATGGCACTTCCTGTTTAAAATGGATGACTTCCTGTTCATGTCTATAAACATATTCAGGGCAGTTCTCTTGTCTCAGAGATCAAATGTTATCAACACTGGTTAATATACAATAATGTTATTTGGCACTTCCTGATAAAATGGCTGGCTTCCTGTTGGGTCAAGCTCATGTCCCTAACGTGCTCAGGGCTCATATATCAGGTTTTGTGCAGATCGGTCGATATATGGCAAAGTAACAGTCCATTTCCTGTTTTAGATGTTCCACTTCCTGTAGCGAGGTCATCCCTTGCAGATGTATGTGTCTGTGGCAAGAAATCATAATTTCCACAACTTTGCCACCCCCATCTCGTACACCATGCAACATTAAGAAAAACTTTCAATATCTTTAGATCCTCAACTTGTCAGTGACCTCACCAAGTTTGAAGGTAATCGCATTAAAGCTGTAGGACATGTAAGTGGCAGCTGAACTGTTAATTTGGCTCAGTCATTGTCATGAAAGGGTTAAAGTTGTGCACCCCCCTAACCTGTGTGGCAGACAGGAGTAGCGGGAGCATAGAAACTGAAAGTAAAACTCCCTGCAGGTTTTTTTTTTTCTCACACACCTCGTTTGCGTCTGCACTGATCAGCACGTTATGTTGATGTTTTGCTTACTAATTACATAGTTTATACAAATATGACGTTAATACGCATTGTTTCGTGAACGTATTTTTATTGTGTTTAGCGCATTAGTGTATAGTTCTGTTTGGTAAAGTGTCACAACTAATGTTGATGTTACAAGAGAAGCTAACCAAGTCTGAGGAGTTTTTGCACCCTTGGTGAGCGGAGCGAGGTATGTAAGCTCAGATGGTTGTAAACATGTTACTGTTTGTAAAATGCTACTTCTCACTATTCATTGCACATATTCTCTGGTGTCAGAGTGTCAATTTGAAGATTATTTGTGTTATTATTTGTGTATCTGTATAAATATTTGAGTTGATTGAATTAGTTTAATATGCATTTTATGCATGTGTATGCATCAATATTGCACTGTAAAATTTAAGAAATTGTCTACATTGTGTTAGGTTACATTTGTGTTTACACCTTTGTTTTTATTTTACTTATAGTTTCACGGTGCTTGACTAGATGATCAATTAAAACCAACTGCACCCGTTAAGGGCCGCTATAGGACAAGTTCATTCAAATACCAGAGGTGCAAAATCGGCATTCAAACTAAAATAGCTGCCTTCCTGTTGGCTTTAGATCATAGGTCCTCATTTACCTTTTTGATTGTCAGTACCAGATAAACGTGTGTACCAACTTCTGTTCACATACATTAAACCTGGCAACACTTGACCTGATGAAAGTTTTTTGTCAGTTTTTAGCCCCTCCCACTTCCACTTTTCCACGCCCATTCAGCGAACCACTTTCAGAAGTAAATTTTCACCACATCTGATGCTTTCACAAAATTTCATGACTTTGTGAGCATGTTTAGGCCCTCAAAAGTGCGATTTAGTTTGAAGAAAAATTAACTTCCTGTTTTGGATGTTCCACTTCCTGTTTGTCATCCCTTGCAGACATCTTCAGGGCACATCTGCAGTCTCATATATGAAATTTTAGGTGGATACAACAGTCTATGTTGGAGCAGCACAGAAAAAAATTAAAATGTCATATTTTCCTCCTCCACCGGGGGTGCTGTTTTTGAAATGGAATATTTTTATATTATTATATTATATAGATGTGTTCAGGTCCGGACAATCATCAATCCTAACAAGTTTCATTCAGATTGGACCCAGTTTGGTGAAGTTATAAGATTTAGTTTTTTTGTTGCAAAAATCAGACTTTGCACCATTGCCATGGCAACAGCATTTTACAACATGTCATGATATTCAACACAGCTATTCTGCCAAATGTTTTGAGTGATTTCACCAATTTTAATTTGGATATGGTAATCTGTGTAAAAGTTATTCCTAAAAATGTAAAGACACTAAATTTTTTTGTATTTTTTGTCACCACCTGGAGGTGCTATTATCAAACCTGACCATTTTTGTATAAACGTCTTCAGCATTGGCTCATCATCAATCATAGCAAGTTTGGTTCAGATCGGAGCTGCCATCACAAAGTTAAGAGTTTGGTTATCTGTGGCAAAAAATTTTAATTTTCTCTAAATTTGCCGCCCCCTATCTCTTACGCCATGTGACATTAAGAAAAACTTTCAATAACTTTAGATCCTCAACTTGTCCACAGTGACATCACCAAGTTTGAAGATAATCACACTAAAGCTCTAGGACAAGTTCGTTCAAATACCAGAGGTGCAAAATCGCCCAAATCGGCACCGAGTTGGTGTTCAACTCAAAATGGCAGCCTTCCTGTTGGGTTTCGTCCATGGGCCACCATTGACTTTTTGACTGTTCCTACCTAATAAACGCGTGTAAGGCAAGGCAAGGCAATTTTATGTATATAGCACATTTCAACATCAGTGTATTTTGAACGGCTTTGCAATAACAAAAATTAGCCATGTGATTGCCAAAAGACACAAAGTAATCCCTGTCCAATAAATTCCTGTGGAAAAACACCAGACTGAAGGGAAGTGTTGACAATTTGTACGACATCTTGTGCCAGGCAGTTATAAACATCTTTGAAAAAGCTTGTTGGCAAGATATCAAGACAGCAGGAAGAGGATTTAAGATTTTATATAATGTCCTCCAGGTTTTTTGTGATTGATTGGATTGAATTGTGTCATATTATGAATTTTTTTCTGGGATGACTTGATAGTGGAGCATTTTTCTTACCAGAGACTGTCTTCACCTTCCTTGGTGCAATAGCATAGCAATTAGTTAATAGTTGTAATTTTGCTATTCAAATTGCATAGGAGCTCATTAACTGAGGCACAAGACGGAATGGATGTTAAAGAGAAAGCCTGACTAAAAACAACCTGAGTGTTTTCAGTGAGATACCGTTTTATGACAACTTCTGTTTGAGTAATTCTTTGTGTTTTCGTGTTTATGACACTTTCAAATAAAACACAGGAATGATCGGAGAGTGCAACATCTGTCACCTCAAAATTTGGGATGTTGAAACCCTTGGAGATAACTAAATCCAGAATGTGCCCCTTGTTATGTGTTGGTCCTGTTACGTGCTGAGTCAGGCCATAATTATCAAGGACGCAACATAGTTCCTCAGACCTTCTGTCTGCAGGGTCGTCAACATGGATATTAAAATCTCCAGCAATAACAACACTGTCAAAGTCAACACAGATTACAGATAGCAGTTCAGCAAAGAAAAGGTATCACAGTATTTGGGTGGTTGCAGATGTTTAAAAGAATAGCTCGAACATTTTTTAACTGTAGAGCCACATATTCTAAAGAGTCAAAATTACCAAAAGATATTTTATTACATTGCAGGGAGTCATGGAACAGGATTGCCACCCCTCCTCCTTTTTTATGCACTCTAAACTTCACTCATAGAACTGTAGTTGGGAGGGGTAGACTCGATAAGAACAGCCGCACTGTTATCTTGGTTTAAAAAACAAAATCAAGATTATGCTTGAAGTTTAACTTTAAATACAGAGAGAGTGTGTATTTAAAGCACAGAGTGCTGCGCACATGCTTTGTCCATCACCATTGACAGTGTCCGTGATCTTGGCCACTCGAATGGATTTATTGCCAAGTGCAGGGAGAATGATGCTTTCCCGGACTTCCTCAATTACCACTGCATAATACACTCAACATGAAAGCCATAATGGATGTGGCAAGAAAGATCGCCTGTTCTATTTGCACCAGCTCTCTTCAAAGACGGCTATTCCGTGCGCATCTGGAGAATGCTGGTGTGTGACCACTCTAAGCTGTTTGTGCACACTGACATAAGATGGCTTAGTCGAGGGAAATTCCTGCAAAAATTTTGAGAACTCTGTCTGGAAATTAAGGGGTTTTTCCTTGTAGCTAAACATGCAGAATACAACCAACTAAATGACCATCACTGGCTGCTAGACTTGGCATTTGTAACCGATCTGATCTGATCTAACCAATCTGATTTTGACACTACAAGCCGACATTCAGCTGAAGTTCAAAGGGCAGTTCTGGAACTTACTCACAGAGGAAAAGTACCCCAACATGAGGAAATGTGCTGAGGAAAGGACTGTATTATTTGGCACCACTTATTTATGTGAGTCAGCTTTTTCCCCACATGAAGATCATTAAGTCTAAGTACCGTTCCACAATGACTGATGATCATTTGGAAGTGTGCTTGAGGCTGGCTATCAGCAGCTACTGTCTGGACTATGCATCCCTGGCTGATTCTATTCAGTACTAGTCATCAGATTATGCAAGCTACACCTATATTGTGCATATAAAGAATTCTCAATATATTCATAAATAAATATATGTTTTGTATTTTTACAGTAGGTAGATCATTTTGACTTGGTCATTTTATAAGTAGCTCACAAGCCAAAAAAGTATGGGCACCCCATCCTTGAGTTTCAATAGGGTCCTCCGCACCTTGTGTGCTCGGACCCTAACTAGGACTGCTTGTTGTACTCAAAGTCATGAAAAGGTCCTCACAAGTTACAGGGCATTTTCTGTGTTTGATCTGGTTTTCTGATCTATTTCCAGACAAGGTGAATCTTCATCGTTCAATGTCAGCATTCATGGCAACATTAAGTTACACACGAACTGCGTGGGAGCCCACAGAAAAACAGGGCCACAGACCTCACCGAGTTTGAAGATGATCACACAAAAACTCTAGGACATGTTTGTTTAAATACCAGGTGCAAAATTGACAGAGTCTGCAGTCCAAAATGGCCGTTCCTGTTGGGTTTCGTCCATGGGCCGCTATTGACCTTTTCGACCGTCCCTACCCAATAAACATGTGTGCCAACTGTCTTTCATGTACGTTAAACCTGGCAACACTTGACCTGATGAAAATTTTTAGCACCTTGTGCGCTTGGACCCTAAAATAAAAGAATAGGTCCTCACACCACTGTGTGAGTGCTCCGGCCCTGATTATCTGAAGGATAACGATAGGTCCCCTCACACAAACTCGGACAAACTCAGACTTATGGCAGACTGAGGAGTAATGCTGCCCTCCACAGTTTCAGTTTCATTGAAGTTCGTTAATGTGGTTCTCCATAATAATCATCTCTTCAATCTCATCCTCCTCTCACTGCATTTTCCTTACAGACACAAATACATTCCTCAATTCAAAGTAACGTCCTTGCCTTACATCATGACCAAGATGAGTAACAGTTGCTCTGGCAAATTCACATTTAACATAGTTAATGGTGAGACGTGATTCAGTCAACCTGTCAAAGAGTGCACCAATGTGCATATGATGCAAATGTCATACATGCATATTACTTTAAACAATTACATTATCCAAAATGTAATGATTCAGACAGTTAATTAGAAAAAATGGAACACAAGAACAAAAGGCAGAAGAAGAGTAAAAGGAAAACAAGGATTTATTTACAAACATACAAATTAAGGTTACCAGTCCTTGGAAACTAACAGACAACGCTGAGGCTGGCCAGCTGGCGAGGTGTAGCTCAGGATAAATGTCTCTAGGAAAAAAGGAGAAAAAAAAACAAAAGGTCAGTTGCTGAAAAACACAACACGAAAAAAGGTTTGAAACAAGTAGCACTTTCACAGAACTGAGTGACATGGAGTTACCAGGCACATGAAACATAACACACTGACTCAGAGGAACAGGAAACACAGGTTTAGGTAGGCTGAGCTTGATGAGGCAATTGGGAACAGCTGCAATGATTACACTCTCAACCCAGCTGTGCAGTCAGCCTCCTAAGAAAAAGGGTAACAAAAACAAACTAGGGAACAAAAGGGAATTTAACAAAATAAAACAGGAAATGAAAATAAACAAAACTCCACACCAGGCAGGAAGCAGAACATGACACAAATAGAGCAACCCTGAAGTGATGAGGATTTATTTTAGCCAGCAAGAAGGAGTAAAATTATAAGTCAACATAAATACTCTATATTTACATGTAACACATAAAGCTTGAAACAGAAAAAGTAATATCTGTATTGTATGGAACTCAATAATGTACACAGTTATATACAACCAATATAGGTTTTAGGTCATTTCTGCCAATTTTGCTGCCAATTTTGCTGTTTATGTAAATAATTTTGCAATTACAACTACTAAATATTTAAATAATTTACCTTGACCCTCAAAATGTGGTCTACATTCTTGGGGGAAAATAATTGGTTATGAATTTGTATATTAATAAATAATTAATTATAAAATAATTAATTTATTTATTAATAAATCAAATTGAATTCAAATCGGGGCACCACAGTTTGAACCAACTGCTAATTCATAATTTCCAAAAAACAGTCTCAAATTAATAAACAGGTTATCAATACTTGGGATATCAAAAACCTTGATGAAATGGAAGGTGTAAATATGTACACTGGCCTTTACAGATATCACCACCACAGTCAAGCAAGCAAAAAAAAAAACATGAAATATAGCGTTTAAACACACAGGATCAGGATTTATTAATCAGTTATAATCAACATTACAATCAATAACAACCAAGAATCCTCTAAACTACTACGTGTATTTCTATTTACTTATCTATGTGTTCATGTGGGGATATATGTATATATAGATGTATATGTGTATATGATATATATGTATCAAGTACCTAGAAATGAGTATATGTGTGTGTGGGTGTATGTATGCGTGTGTAGTGAAATATATTAGTGGGTGTGTGCATGTGTGTAAGTGGGTGTGTAGCTGTAAAATCAGGAATCAAATGTAAACAAGAAGGAGGGGGAGAGGAAGTAAGAGGGGGGTCGTGACGCGGCAGTTACCACGGGAACGCTCCTCCTACAGCTTCCGCCAAAATGGCAGCTAATCTCGTGTTAACACGGACAATGGCAGTGATCGCAATTATCACGTGTCGACATAAGATGGCGCCCATGCTCAGTTTCTGACTGTCAGCTCTCCTTCCAGCGATCTGATGATCTGCAGGAGGAGGGGAGCTGAGAGAGGAGAATGAGCCGGTGGCACGGAGGGAGATTTGAAGAGTGAGGAAGAATGGAGAGCAAGAAAAGAGATCAAAGGCATGTAGTCAGTGGGGAAAGTGAGAATACATGGATGAACAGGGATTTCCTTCGGATCACGCGGCTTAATGTGACTCAGGTCAGGTTAAGCTGCACTTTAACAGATCCGACAAAATCTCCCATTCCTCCCTGTGATCGATATCCGCGCTAAGTGCAACAGAACAATACAATGTGAGAGAAAGCACAACACACAGGCAGAGCGGGCGGCGCCACTTTTAAACAACAATCAACACTATGTTAAACACAAAATCTCACTGATAAGTGATCAACAGTGAATTAACAAGCAGTGAGCTGGTGCGCAGTTTACACAGACCGCAGTAACGGCACCAAAGAAAATAAACACAGTGAAATTAAGCGGGTGTGCACTACCCACAATAAACACTATAATACACAGAATCCTAATCTATGTCTGCCCAGACACAATGCCTCTTACTGTGAGCTGTCTTCTTTGGGGCGAGGTGTAGGAGTTCTGGTTTTTTAGGGTCTAAGCGCACAAGGTGCAGGTCCAGGAGTTCTTCTTCTTCTTCTTCTTTTTCTCCAAATGAATCACATTTTTGACGGCTTAAACATGCCTAAAATCTGTTTAGTTTTAACTCAAAATTTTGCAAATGCGTCAGACCTGGTGAAAATTTAAAATGCTGTTTACATGGCAACGGTGCAAAGTCGGATTTTTGTGACAAAATGCAATACAAAATGTTATAACTTCAACAAACTGTGTCTGATCTTAACCAAACCTACTAGGATTGATGATTGTTGTGCCCTGAATATGTCTATATGAAAATATTCTGTTTTGAAAACAGCGCCTCCTGGTGGAGAAGGAAAACATGACATTTTTTCTACGCTACTCCAACATGGACTGATTTGTCCCCTTAAAACTTCATATGTGAGACAGCAGAAGCACCCTAAACAGATCTGCAGGGGATGAGCTCACTATAGGAAGTGGAACATCCAAAACAGGAAGTGAACTGTTACTTTACCATACATTGACCGATCTGCAAGAAACTTGATATGTGAGACAAGAGAACTGCCCTGAATGCATTTAAGGACATTCAATTCAATTCAATTCAATTCAATTCAATTTTATTTGTATAGCGCCAAATCACAACATACATTATCTCAAGGCACTGTACATAATAAGGCCAAAACCTTTACAATATTACAGAGAGAAAAGAAACCCAACAGTTCACACAATGAGCAAACACTAGGGGGCAGTGGAGAGAAAAAACTCCCTTTTAACAGGAAGAAATCTCTGACAGAACCAGACTCAAAGATGTGCGGTCATCTGCCTTGACTTGTTGGGGTGCGAGGAAAATGGGGGACAGAGGAGAGGTGGGGGACAGAAAGGGGGGAGAGAAAGAAAAAGAGGGAGGTGAGGGAGAGACAGAAGAGAGAGACCAGGAGCAAATATACAACAGTTGTATCAAGTTTAGAATCAGTTATGCCATGTTTATAGAACTACAGTGTCATTTATACAAGCAGCAGCAAACATTATTATTAGGGAACTATAGTGATGAACTTTTAATCAGAGCATAGTAATAATGACAGGAGTATTATTGTTACTGATAATAATAATAATAACATCATCAAAACTGGATCTGGATCCTGCAGCCTGCAAAGATGAGGACAGAGGGAGAGAGAGAATGGAAGGAAGCAGACATAGACTTGGGAAGGGAGAGAAAAAAAAGGTTAATGACACATAATTAAGTCACATTCATACCCTGAGTGTGAGAGAGTGAGTGTGAGTGCACCACAGGAAATCCCCCAGCAGTCTAGGTCTATAGCAGCATAACTAAGAGATGGTTCAGGTTTCCCTGAGCCAGCTCTAACTATAAGCTTTATCAAAAAGGAAGGTTTTAAGTCTAACTTTAAATGCAGAGACAGTGTCCGCCTCCCGAACCGACATTGGTAGTTGGTTCCACAGGAGAGGAGCCTGGTAACTAAAGGCTCTGCCTCCCATTCTACTTTTATGGACTCTGGGAACTACAAGTAAACCTGCGTTTTGGGACCGAAGTGATATGTTAGGCTGATAAGGTGAAATTAAATCTTTAAGATATGATGGGGCCTGATCATTAAGGGCTTTGTACGTGAGGAGGAGGATTTTAAATTGAATTCTAAACTGTACAGGGAGCCAGTGTAGAGAAGCTAACACTGGGGTGATGTGGTCTCTCTTACCAGTTCCTGTTAGAACTCGTGCTGCAGCATTTTGAATTAACTGAAGAGTTGTGTGGGAGACAGGACAAATCCTGCAGGAATTATGTATGCTTATCTTATAAGCTTAAAGTTGCCTAGCGTAAAATAGATGTAATACTTAAGTAAACATAGCAGCATGCTAAAATCTTTTTTTTTTTTTTTTTTGAGTGCAGCTTTAAGTAATTATGCGGTACCAGTCAAAAATTTGGACAGACCTCATTCAATGGTTTTGTGTTCATTTTTTTACTTTCAACATTGAAGTTTCCAGAGGTGCTGAGCAGTTGTTGGCTGCTTTGTCTCCACTCTGCGGTCCAACTCATCCCAAACCATCTCATTTGGGTTTAGGTCAGGTGATTGATGTCATCTGATGCAGCACTCCATCACACACTTTCTTGGTCAGGTAGCCCTTACATAGCCTGGAAGTGTGTTTGAAATCATTGTCCTGTTGAAAAATGAAAAACGATGGTCCCACTTAGCGCAAACTGGATGGGATGGCATGTCGCTGAAGAAAGCTGTGCTAGCCACATGCTGGTTGTGTGGCTTTGATTTTGAATAAATCACTATCCATGTCAACAACAAAGTACACCCTATACCTCACACTTCCTCATCCATACTTTATGGTGGAAACCACACATGTAGGAACCTTCGGCTCACCTTTTCTGCGTCTCACAAAAACATGGGGGATCAAACAAATAATCTAAAATTTTGACTCGTCAGACCAAAGGACAGATTTCCACTGGTCTTTTGTCCATTCCTTGTGTTTCTTGGCCCAAGCTATTCTCTTGTTCTAGTTGTTCTTCCTCTGTTCATTGTAGCAATTCAACCATGAAGGCCTGATTCACACAGTCTCCTCTGAACAGTTGAACTCTATGAGGCACGTGGGCTCAAATTTGAGGTGCTTTTTTTGGTTTCTGAGGCTGGTAAATCTGTTGCACTTATCCTCTACAGCAAAGAACATGAGAGCCAGTTTCGTCACAGCGATGGTCTTTGTTACCGCACTTGAGGGCTTGTTTGAAATTCTTAAATAATAATAATAATAATAATAATAATAATAATATTGGACTGTCATTTCTTTACATAGTTGTATGGTTCTTGTCATAGTATGGATTAGAACAGAAGTCAAATAGGGCTAGTCACTATATAGACCTTTGTATTAACCCTACCTCTGCACAACACATGTGTCAAACATAATGGAAACCTCCAGAAACTCATTCAAGACTGTTAGAAAATCATTCCAGGTGACTACCACGACGCTGATCAAGAGTGTGCAAAGCTGTCATCAAAGCAAAAGGTGTCTATGGGTATTAAGAAATGGCCTTGACATCCCGACCATTGCTGATGTGGTAACGTCCTAAGGTTCCAACTTTGGAATTCTGCAATTCAAAGCCACTGAAGACATGACATAATTTTGTGTCATCAATGATTGAACATTACCAAATGCAGCAACACCATACTTGTGCGCAGATTAAAGGAACTAAGGTCAAAGCCTCTTCATTGATAGTGGATTTTCTACAGGAAATACATTTACCCTACTTTGTGTCTTTTGTTCTGTATTCTTAAAAAAGATACAAAACATTATAGCCTCTTTGCAATCATAACATATAACCACTTTTGTTAGAGATTTTACATCAAGCACATTGAATATGGAAGGAGACTGCAGCTCCCAGCTTTATCTTCATGAGGAGAAGAAAGCTGTAAAAAATGGATGGATGCATGATAAGGATATAAAAGAATACTGTGAACCCTCTGTGATGTCCGAGTTTAATGAAGGGGCCTCAGAGAGCCTGTCTCAGAGGATATCGACTCTGCAGAATTCATTAACAATTTTATTGGCCAACATTCAAACTGATGTTGATACGAGAGAATCAATGCGAAGACAGGAGTTGGATGAAGTTCGCAAAATGAGATTGGAGTTGCTGGGAAATTATGTAGAGTCCAGTCAACAAAAATTTGAAGAGCTAATGAGGGGGTGGTCACTTGCTAAGGAGAATGTGAGCAGCCCTGGGGAGCTACAGAAAGCTATGAACAGCCAGCAGCAAGCAGTACTAGCTCTATTAGCAGAGAAGAAGAAAATCATAAACGAGCTGCAATGGGACCTAATGGTTGCAGGCGATCACTTTGTCAAAGATTTGAGGAAGCAGGCAAAAGAGCGGGACTTGATGATGGGGAGAATGGAGGATCAGATCAAAACTATGATTAAAACTTACAGGAAGGAGCTGGCTGAAACTGAGAGCATAAATCACCAGGAAAATGAAGCCTTACTTATAAGAGATAAGTGTCACTGGGAACAATACCAGAAGGAAGTCTATGACACAGAGTTAGAGATGGTGATACAGAGAAGGGAGAAAGTTGCAGATTATGAAGCTAAAATACAGAGTCTGATATTGGAGAATATGAAAATGCAAGCCATGGATAAAATAGAGCAGGACGCCAAATTGCAAGTCATGGTGAGAGAGCATCAAAAAATCCGTGCTATTTACACAATGACATATCTAAAGAAGGTTCAAGAAAAGCATGATCTAGAATCACTTAAGAATACCAGGATACCTGGTCTGCAGGCAGAGACTGACCAGAAAAATCCAGTCCCCAAAAATATTAATCAGACTAAAAGGAAGATCCAGCATTTATCAAAAAACTTTAAGTACAATGTACATCAATATGAACATCTGCAGGGGAAGAGCAAAAACATTGCAGTCGCTGATGCAAAGACATTTGAGGAGATGGTTGAAACAGTTGAAGAAGAAGTGAAGCAATTAGTAGAGAGGGCTTTAGAAACTGACTCTCTCATCTCTAAGCAGTACCACAGCGTACTGGGAGAAAAACCTCCACTAGCCTTTACAGAACTCTGTGATGAGACTTTAACAAAAATTAAAGAACTGCTGATGGATGAAGTGGGCATCCTGGCAGAGGAAGATATGGAAGAGGATGAAAAGTGGAACTCTCTCCTTTCTACTTTTGGCATCAGTGAGAATGATTTGTCCAAACTGGCTAATTACATTGTAAAGTACAGCCAACAGGAGACACAGCAGACAGAAGACTGTATAGAGTCAAGTATATCCAGTGACCAGGCAGGAGCACTGGGAACCAGCTCTACATTTCATGTGACCGCTGACCTTATCCATCCCAACCATGTTCTGCCTGCTCTTAAAAGTTTCATCAAGCAAGATTCGAGGTTCACAGAGATCTTACGTCAACAAGCCCGGGACAAAGCCTATTGGGAAAGTTTGGGCAACATTATCCCTGAAGAAAAAGTCAAACTGTGGGAAGAAGTGGAGAGGACACTAATGCAGTACCTTGCAGTCCTCAAGGACATTGCTGACCTTGTCCCTGAGATGGACAGTCTTAGACAGCAGAACACAGAGATGCGGAGGCTGCTGCAAAAATCTCCCAAGCCACAAGTCAGCACAGAACTGGAGAAGCCTTAAAGTCAAATTAATCAATCTTGGTATTTCACTAAACAAGTTCACTGCCATTTGGTACATATTACTGAAGTGTAGGAATTGCATTACTATATATACAAGGTGGTTGCTCATTTAAGGCCCAGTTGGCTACTTACATCCTATCCGTATAGGGACACAGAAAAATACTGGAAAAACTAAACAGTGGACACCATTGACTGAAATAATCCAAGCACTGTAATCCTGCTGACCTTCAAGTATTTTTCCCACTCACCACTCTTTTACTCCACCCAGTCTGTTAGCCACACCCACCTCATCAGTCGACTCAGCTTACCTGTGTACTACTCTCCCAATCATCAAGCACCAGTATACAAACTTCTGCAGTTTCATGGCTCCTTGCCAGATTGTTCTTTGCTCTTCTCATGCCAGACTTGCCAGCCTTGTTTCTCCAGATTGATCTCCTGTTGCCAACCATGCCTGCTTCTGATTCTGCTTTCTCAGTCTATGTCCTGGTAAACCTACCTGCCTTCTGTCCCTTACTTTGCGTTTTGCCTTTTGGACTTGTTTTGCTAGCTTATGCGGTCATTTCAGCACAACGATGATACTGAACAGCTCCTCTGCCCTTGTACATGCATTGTTTTCACCTCTTAGGACTCTGACCAAGCACGGACCATAGTTCTGATTGCCTGTTGTGGAGAAAATAATTGACAATGCAGACAGATGTAGACAGAAGTATTTACAGCTTAACCGAGGCAAAAGCTTTATTTACAATTTACTAGAGAGACAAGAAAATCCTTCCTGGATCCAGTGAGTTCAATTCCTTGGTTTGTTCTCTGACCTTTGACCTTTTTTCTGTATTTTAAATGTAGACTCTTAAATATAAGATCACTCTCCTCAAAATCTGTTTTAATTAATTATCTAATCATTGATAATCATATTGATTTACTGTGTCTAACTGAAACATGGTTACACAAAGAAGAATATGTTAGTTTAAATGAGTCAACACCACCCACACATACTAACACCCATATTCCCAGAAGCTCAGGCCGAGGAGGAGGAGTCGCAGCCATTTTTAATACTAGTCTATTAATTAACCCCAAGCCCAAACTGGAATACTTATCCTTAGTATATTTAATCCTAGTTTAAAATCACACAAAACCGGTTCTGATAGTCACTGTTTATCGTCCACCTGCACCTTATACAGAGTTTCTGACAGAGTTTTCTGAATTCTTAACAGAGTTAGTGCTAAGGACAGATAAAATCATAATTGTGGGGGATTTCAACATCCATGTAGATGTTGAAAGTGATAGTCTTAATTCTGCATTTAATTCACTGTTCGACACACCAAGGACCATGCTGGAAATAAGTATGTTACTTTTGCATGTTATCCTTTGGATTCTGTATTTTATACGTTTATCCAGAAATAAATCATTTGGATTCGCTCAACATGTGAATAAACCCACCCACTGCCTTAGTCACACCCTTGATCTTGTACTAACTTATGGCATAGCTATAGAAAACTTAAATATTTCTCCCCAAAACCCCCTCTTAACTGACCATTATTTACTCACATTTAATTGCACAATAACTTTAACCTCACACATTAACATTAAGGAAAAAAACTACCACAACAGTTGCCTGCCTGATGATAACATTAATACCTTCAAAGAGACACTGCAGCCATTATTTAACTCTGTGCAATGTCTAAATCCACCTGAAGTTAACAGTTATGATTTTACACCCAGTTGCATTGACAATCTTGTTGATAATGCAGCAGCTTCACTGCGTACTACATTAGATAGTGCTGATTCATCAGCACTATCTAATCTATCTTTCTTTTTTCAGGGGGGCAACACTATCTAATGTCCCATACTCGTGTTCTTAAACAGGCTTACACAGATTAGAAAGAAAATGGCGTTCCACTAATCTAGAAGAATTTCATGTAGCCTGGAAAGATGGTCTTGTAGCTTTAAAAAAGCCCCTCATAAAGCTAGAGCAGAATATTATTCTTCTTTAATTGAAGAAAACAAGAATAATCCAAAGTTTGTGTTCAGCACTGTAGCCAGGCTGACACAGAGTCACTGCTCTACTGAGCCGTCTATTCCCTTAACACTGAGCAGTGACGACTTCATGAATTTCTTTGTGAATAAAATAATATCAAGAGAAAAAAAATTACCAGCTCCTCTCTCCTAGGTAAGGAAACACTTTTTAGCACAATAACCTTAGAACCACCAGATATACACTATAAAGAAATAGTGTGTTGTAGGATGTGTACATACTGCTATGTATCATGGGTGGTAACTAGTAAATTGATGTATACTACTTTAAATGTATTACAATAAGTGACAAGATGCTAAAAAAATTGAAGAATAAGTCTGTTATACAGCCTGTCACAGTGCAGGTCAGTGAGGTTTGGACTGACAGCAAAGTTTCATGCTTCATAGTCATGAACAAAGTTAACAAACACATCAGAGTCGATCAACACAGAACACATTTTAAAAAAAAACAGTCACAATAGTTGTGCAATTCAAACACAGTGCTCTTATTGTGAAAATCCCCAGGAATCCTAACAGTTGTGGTAAAGTAGCCGAAATATCCCTTTATATCATTTATGAAATGTTATCATTTAGGTGATTTGTTGTGAATTTGTATTTAATTCACAACAAATCACATATATATGTACATATATACATGTATATATACACATGTGTATATATATATTATATATATATGTACATATATATACATACATACACACCGTATATATGTCTAGTCTTTAAAATGGCATTTTTCATGGTACGATGTGACAGCTTGATATGCTAACATACAAGCACCCCATGCAAACTCTGGCTTGTCACAAAAAGACCTCTCATTTTGACATTTATCACAATTTCCAAAATTTATTGAACTTTTCTTTGCAGGTGAGCCATTCACAGTGCTACGTGGAAACTGGAAATTTCATTACTTAAAGTGTGGCTGTCCAAGTGCACAATCTGGCCTAATTTATCACTCCTGTACTGCAATTGGTCCTCAGTACTGTCTCAAACAGTTTCCACGTCTCACATCTCCGAAAATGTCAAAACAAAATTCAAAAAGGCTATATTTGGATGACCTGACCATGTATTGAAGAACATTAAAACTTAATAACATATATTAACAGCCTTGGCCTTACAGTGGAAAGTAAAACAGTTTTAGCCTTGCGGGATATTCGTGCTACATTCCCTGAAGGCAACATGATAGGGGAAGGTCTCAAGCTTTTTGGTTGAGCAGTCTGTCATGATTCCACACCCCTCTCAGTTGATGCCATGTCCTCTACGCTAGATTTGAGTCAAAAGTCTGAAACTGAAAAAGAAAGATCTGAAACTAAATTTTTTTTTTAACTGTAAAAAATAAGATCTGAATCTGAAAAAATAAAACATGCAACTGAAAGAAAAATATGAAAGTGAAAAATGAAAATAATTTATTCAAAAGAATTACCAGTACCAGAGTTGATCATAATCGTATTTAACCTGATAAAAACAAGTGTACATTTATTTTTATTTTGAATACGTTGGTGTATTTTTCAAAATTCAAGATCAAAACTTGAAATTTCAGTTTCAGTTCATGCTTTTGTTACATCAAGATTAGATTATTGTAACTCAGTACTATCTGGATGTTTGTTAAAACTCTTCAGTTAATTCAAAATGCTGCAGCATGAGTAGAATGGGAGGCAGAGCCTTAAGTTACCAGGCTCCTCTCCTGTCGAACCAGCTCCCAGTGTCGATTCAGGAGGTGGACACACTCTGTATTTAAAGTTAAACTTAAGACCTTCCTTTTTGATAAAGCTTAGCGTTAGAGCTGGCTCAGGGAAACCTGAACCATCTCTTAGTTATGCTGCTATAGACCTACACTGCTAGGGGATTTCCTGTGGTGCACTCACACTCACTCTCTCACACTCAGGGTATGAATATGACTTAATTATGTGTCATTAACCTTATTTTTTTTCCTCTCCCAAGTCTGTGTCTGTCCACTCTCTCTTTCCTCATCCAACAAGTTCCAATAATGCTGGTGTCATGATTATTACACTTTGATTAAAAGTTCATCAGTATAGTTTCTTATCAATAATCTCTGCTGCTGCTTGTATAAATGACACTGTGTTCTATAAACATGACATAACTGATTCTAAACTTAATACAACTGTTGTATATTTGCTCCTGGTCTCTCTCTTCTCTCTCTCCCTCACCTCCCTCTTTTTCTTTCTCTCCCCCCTTTCTGTCCCCCACCTCTCCTCTGTCCCCCATTTTCCTCTCACCTCTCATGCCCAGTGTTTGCTCATTGTGTGAACTGTTGGGTTTCTTTTCTCTCGGTAATATTGTGAAGGTTTTGGCCTTACTATGTACAGTGCCTTGAAATAAGAAAGAAAAGGGCAAAAAGTTGTTCAGCAGTTTCACCGAGTAGAGTGACATGGAGTTACCAGACTTGAGAAACATGATGCGCTGACAAGGAAGAACAGAAAGTCTGGGTATAAACTCCACCAGTTAGGAGACAGAACATGGCAGTATCCCCCTCCCAGGGAAAGCCACCTGGCGTTCTATCGGGTTTATCCGGGAACTTGCACAAAAAGTCCCTGAGCCAGGTCCAAAATCTGGACCCTGGAAACCCGGGATCTCTCCTCAGGCCATACCCCTCCCAATCTACCACATACTGATACCCCTTTCCTCACTGTCGGACATCAAGAATCTTGCGCAGTTAAAATTACCCTACTGTAGGATGCTGCCTGTGACCTAGTCGATTGGGGTTGTGTTTCTGGAGCCCGCACAGTGGTAATTTCGTCAGGCGCAACGCAGTACATAAATTTATATCTATATCGACAGTCCCGTCACATCTGGTGTCAGATCCAAGGTGATTGGCACACATAATATAATTTACTTAACGCAGTTGAAACTGTGATGCAAACTAATGAATTCACATCTCTCTCAGCCAACTACAAACAGCCTTGGCATCAGATAGTGAGTATATATTCGGCTTCCCTCATCTCATAAAATTCAGTGCATTCTATGTGGCAATGACAGCAGCAGAGCGCAGGGGAGAGGAGAGATCACCTGGCTGCATAACTCCTAATGTTATGTCCTAAACTGTCCTAAATGTTTCCGTTTACGTTTACTCAATCACATAAAAGATACATACAATTACTCATTAAACAAAATGGTGTTACATCAATTTTATTAATTTATTGAACTAATCTCCTTCTTCCTCTTCCTCATCGCGCAAAGGGATGTGTTCCCAGTTGGTATCCAGAAGTTAATTGGGTTAGCGGTTAATTGAACATATTCACGTCTTTTGTGTAATCCAGTCACATGCCAAAATGATCATCATTCAAAATGCCAAAATGATCATAATTCGAATGGGTAAGGCAAGATCATTTCACCTGCAAACAGTAGTGACAAGGGCCAGACCACGAGCTTTGCAATGCGTCCCTTATGCACAGATGCTTCTTGGGTTTAAATATAAATTACTAAATATGAGTGTCTTTTATTAGTGAAAAAATATGTTTACCTTACCTGTAATGCCAACCTCAATCCCACCCAAGCCCTCGATGCTTATAGCTGAGAAGGTGGAGGGCGCAATGTCCTCCGCCAAGCTCATGGCCACACTGTTGGAGGGGCCGCCCCCTGTGCTTTTGTTTGGCCCTTCTTTGGCGATCTTCGAACAGGAACAATTTCCTGAACCTGAATTTCCTGAAATTGAAATTTTAATCTCCTGAATTATAAAATATAATTACATTGGATTTTAGCAATTCACTTTAAAAAAGAGAAAATAAAATAAATAATAAATAATAATAATTAATTAAAAGAAAATTTGTTCACAAATCTTTTTTTTCTATGATTGTGAGAATTCTGCTGCTGCTCTGGGCCCTAGCAGGGTGATGTTTAATCACTGCCATGATGTCCTATGTTGACAAACATTTGAAGATTACTGTTTAAAAAGGTTAGAGGCCTTCGGAGAGATTTTTCAGATTTCTGGTTTTTAAAGGGTTGAGGCCTTCGAGGGTGACATCCCTTGTAAATTCTACTCCTGTAAAGATACTTTTATAGGCGTCGACCTGAAAGTATCGGTTCTGTAGCAGGGGGGAACTTTAAGGTGTTGGGAACCGTGCACGAAATGGGGGACAATAACAGTAAGGAAATGGTCCCAGAAGGACCTGTAGTGGATATCATGGTACACAAATATGGTCCAGACAGCATAGAATGCTTGTCAATCTTGACAAAAGAATTTGAGTTTCCACCAAATGGTTCACTGAGCATGTCAAAACTGTCACAGTTAAGAGAGAAACTAACGAAGGAAAGAGAAAGTGTTAAAAAAATGAAAAAAATGGAAAAGCATGAAAAATGTTTGAGAATGTGGGAAAAAGAGGCTAAGTTTAGAGAACGAAAGAAATTGCAAGGTGTAATGACGAATTTAAAGGTTAACTCAGATGAGAAGGGAAAGACTGAAAAATCAGTAAAAAAAAAAAAACAGCACACACACATCCTCTCTCTATCCTCCTCTTTCAGGGTTCGGCGGGCCACTCCTCAACGCCACTCCACCTCCTCCCTATGGGCCAATGAACAACGAGGAACCAGATGTCGACACCCAGGAGGAAGTCCTTGCTCTAGCCAAAGTCCAGGGCCATCTCCTACAGCTCCTGTTCCACTTCCGCCCACTTCGATGATGCTACTTCAGCCCCCAATGCATGCAATGGAACAAATGTCTCCATCTGGTGGACAAGTACAAAATTCCACCCCTCTCCGCAGATTTGTTCCAATTTATCCATCTAAAAGTCCAGTGGCTCAGCGCACCAGATCAAAGGACAGAGCTGGACAAATTCAAACAATGCCTATGATCAATGTTATGGCACCTGACGGAGAAGAAGGTCTGGTGTTTTGTCCATGGACTGATGCTGATATGACTGCTGCCCTTGAGCATCTGCCCAACCATGCAACATCAGGAAGAGCATTTGCTGATGCTCTCTGCATTTTTTTTGCAGTGAATTCAAACCTACACTGCATGAGATGTGACGACTCTTAATGAAAAAGATGGGCCAAACAGACTATGCTTAAATTAAAGCCCATCTGGAAGCCAAGAGAAGGATGGCATCTCCAATTTGGGACCATAATGACAACAACCAATACCGTGATGCAGTTGATAGACTCTTCAATGCCCTGATTGCAGCGTTTCCGGTCCGGGTTGACATGTCATAGATTTCCTGCTGCAAACAGAATCAACAAGAGTCTGTGCCTGACTATTACCACCAACTCGTCACCATCTTCAACCAACATGGTGGCATCAATGAGCCTGATGACCGAGGCCAGGTCGCAGGCCCATCCGACATGCAGGGTCTTCTCTAGTCATTCTCAGGACCCCTGTGTTGTTCACTGTGCCTGTATCAACTTCTTTCATAGACACCATAGATTTACCTGATCAAAATCTAGCTGCTAATGTAAAGGACATATTAGTGCATGAGTGAATAATATAAAATATTACCAAAAATACAGTCAGGAAAGTTAAATAAATTCATTGAATATGGAATAGTACATTAAATGAACTACAATGGGGGGTGCACTCTGCTCAACAGAACTACGGGTCCCACACTATCCCCTCCAAAATGAATGTCGTCCCGACATTATCAATTTCCCAAAGTCCTCAACTGTTGAGTTATAGTGGTAGGTCATATGGGAGCCATTCTCTTGGGATACTGTCTGTAGAACCACAGTCTTTGACATGACATGTATCTCCCTCTTCATGCCACATGTCAGCCACAGACATCACTGGCCAGGTATCTGAAGTGCTGCTCTGCTACTGAAGCAGATAGTGTACCTCAGACTGAAAGGTTTTAACCATTTTTCTGCCCCATAACCCATTACACAGACCCACATGTACTACTATATGCTTCACATATTTCACAGTCTTCTCCTATGTGTCTGCAGTCTGGATTCTGGTACTGTACTATTCTGCATGAAGTTAACATTAGCCTTTAGCTTCAAACACTATGTTGAATTCAAACTGTCACTATAATAAACATGTGACTCGGAACTTGGCTATTCCTTTTAGCTGCAACCTTCACTTATGTCTGTGTGTGACTGATGGTTGACCTAATGTGTTATATGTGAATGTCCTTGGTCTCCTTGGTAGAGCTGCCTGCGGCTCGGGACCCAATCGCGGCTGCTTCATCAGATGATGACATCTGCTCGGACCTGTCCTCTTCCGTTTCTCCATTCTCCACCTCTGGTTGCATGCTGTATCCTTCACACCTGTAGGACACTCATCTTCCTCGCCACGCTGCTCTGGCTCTGTGTCAGCTCTTTGTGGCTGAAATTCCTCTGCTTCCACTCTCAGCTGACTCCTGGACTGGTTTAATGGTTCTGCTGGCAGCGTGGTGATAAAGCTCCAGTTACTCTCATCCTCTGAACTACTGTCAGGATCTCTTTCTTTTTGCTCCTCTTCTCTGTGTTTGGCTTGTTTTTTTTCTTTTCCTTTTTCCGCTGCTCATCCTCTTCTTCCACTGGCAGGAAGTCACAGGGCAGCAACAGGTTCCTGTGCAGGACTTTTTCCTGTTACAACATTTCCAGTTACAACATAGACTTGCTCCTCCCAGTAAGATCTGAGGTCCCCCTCTGTCTCTGAAGTTCCGCACTAATACGCGACATCCTGGCTGTAGTTCCACACCATAGGTTTTATGGTCATAACATCGTCTTCGCTCTGGTTTGCTCCCTCTGCATCCTCTTTCTCCACTTACTGGCATACTCACTGTGTGAGGTGCTCTGATCATTTGGCGTCAGGCCAAACATAATGTCAACAGATAGCCGGGGGTTTCTGCCATAGAGGAGATAGTATGGGGCATATCCCGTTACAATATTCACCAGCGGGGCTCTGGTTGGCTTGTTTGGACACTTCCGTTTCAGACAGCTGCACGCCTTGGTCACATAATGGTTGACATCTCTCTGCAAATGAGGCCAATAGAATTGGTCACGGATCAAGCTGAGTGTCCGCTCCATTCCGAGGTGTCCCATCTCCTCATGTAGTTCCTTCCATGTAGTTCTTCATGGGATTCAAGTTGAAGTGCCTGTGTGACGGTTGTGATTACCTCTGGCTCCATCTCGCAGATATATTGCTCCATATCCAGTGGCATACGTGACAAGCCATTAGCATCACCATTTGCTTTTCCAGGCCGATACTTGATTGAGAAATTGAAGTCTGCTAGCTCAGCAATCCAGCGGTGCGTTGTGGCATTCAGCTTCGCTGTGGTCAAAACATAGGTTAAAGGGTTGTTGTCGGTGTAGACGGTGAATGAGGGTGCATAATACAAGTACTCCTTAAATCTTTCACAAATGGCCCACTTCATCGCTAGAAACTCTAGCTTTCCAGAATGGAGGTGGTAGCTGGTTTCTGGAGCAGTTAGTGTTCTGGACCAATAAACAATGACAACCAGCTTGTCTTGTTGTCTCTGGTACAGTACTGCACCAAGCCCTTCCTGAGAGGCATCACAATGCAGTACATATGGCTTCTCAAAGTGTGGATAACCTTTCTGGTGTTCTTCTGTCCAGGTGATTGGCTGGCTCGAGTGTGGCCGGTCCGACTTCTTGTGTTTGCCTTTGCTCTTATTTGCACTTGCTCCTTTAACCTTACTACCTGGAGTCTTCTCAGTTGACAGTAGATTGTACAATGGCTTTGCAATGCATGAGAAGTTTGCAATGTACGGTGGTAGTAGGATAGGAACCCTAGCATCTTTCTCAGGCTTCCCACAGTCTCAGGTTTGTGGTCTTTGAGCGCTTGGACTGGCACTAACTCAGCAGGATCCAAGCAGTAACCATCCTTGGACACAATCTTTCTCAGGCACCTCACTTTGTCTTTGAACACTTCACACTTTTTAGCTGTCAGCTTTACTCCATGTGCTTGATAACGACTTAGCATGTCTCTCATATCACGCAGATGGTCCTCAAAAGACTTGCTGTGGACAAGATTGTCATCCAGATATGGCTGTGAAGATTCATCTCTTAAACCTGTAAGACATTCTTCCATACTGCACTGAAACTCTGCTGGAGCTGAAGACAGGCCAAAGGGGATCCTTACCCACTCATATAAGCCCCACGGTGTTATGCAGGCGGTAAGTGGTCTGCTACTCTCCTCAAGGAAACCCTGATGGTACGCCTTGCCCTGGTCCAGCACCGAGAACCAGGCACTCCCACTCAGGCTGTTCAGCATGTTTTGCACTCGAGGGATGATGGTCAGGAATAGATTTTTGGTTCAACTCTCAATAATCCACACACAGGCGTAAACCCATCCTTCTTTCAGACACAGAGTATTGGTGAGGAATATGGGGACCTGGATTTTTTAATCCATCCTCTGTTCAGTAGGTCTTCCAAATATTCCTTAAGCTCCTTGTGAAGTGGTTTGGGCACTGAGGTGTAGATGCGCCTTACTGGAGTTGTGTCATGCAGTCAGATTTTTAACTGCTGAGATGGAATGCAACCCACATCATTCTCGTCTTTTGAAAATGCAGCACATTCTTCACGTGACATTTGTCTCACCTTTATCTGCTGGTCTGGAGTCAGATGGTCCACTGACACTGGAGGGTCCCACGAGTCAGGTTTGCATGTTTCTTGCTGTCTGTGTTTCTCTTTTTGATTTTCAGGTGTCTTGTCTGCACTGACTATGCTTTCAGTAGCACTGGCTGTGCTCTCATTGGAACTGGCTACTGGTCATACATCGACTGGGTAAATAGCCTTAACCTACTGTAGCTGTCCCAGCACAGTGCGAGGGGTCAGGGTAATGTCATGGTTGTTGTCATTGGTGACAGGGATAGCCAACCTAGACCAGCTTCCTTTCTGCAAGCAGATTACAGTTTCTGTGATGTTCACGCCCTCTGGCCATTTTGGGATCTCAGCTGGTTCACATAGGACATCCTGTTTTGTGGAGAGTGGACCTGTCCTCACAGTACATTTAACTTCCCTAGTTTGGCCAGCTGGAATCACTGTCTTTAGTCTTCCAACTTTCACCACACCCTCCCTGTCATCCTGATCACAGCTCTTCACGATGTGGATCAACACATTTGCTTTTTTACAGTCAATGGAAAAGGCTTCTCCTACCACAGCAGGCGTAACTTCGGGATGCTGCTCCATTCCATTCATGACCAGCTGCTCAATCACGTTGTAGCTGATGATCGGTGGCTCTGCCACTTCTGGCTCATTAGAGATTAACACAGGTACCAGTAGCTCTGGCTGTGGGTGCTTACTTGATCCCAGCTTGAACTTTAGCTCAATACAGCCAGCAAATGGTGTTAGTGTCTGATTTGCTGCTTTGCTGAGAGTCTCATCTTCCCCTAGAAGTTCATCCATGCTCCGTAACTGTATGTGTGGGAGGCAGGACTTTCTCCAGTTCTCATTTATGATTGTTACCTGTGAGCCTGTATCCCACAGCGCTCGTGTTGGTACTCCTTCAAAGAAACAATTGACCATGCACTTCTTTCCAATGAGGGTTTTCGGCTTGGCTTGGCTTGGCGATGTAATGAGAGGTGGCTGGTGTAGGTGTAACCCACAGTCCGTTCAGCTTTTCCATTTTTCTTTAACTCCGCCTCTAACTGCCTGATTCTGTCACAGAAGCTCATGCACCTTGTTGTCTGGTTCAGGTTGGCTTGGAGTTAACATTTTTGGTGGAGTGACTGTTTGAATTGTCACTTTCTTGCCATCAGATTTGCCTGTCTGCCTTGTTTGTCCTCTACAGCCCCTGGAGAAGTGCCCTGATTGTCACACTGGTCACCTGTTCCCTCCTCCTGACAGGGTTTACATCCTCTCCAAACGTTTGGTCTGACTTGCCGGTTTGTTATGCTTTTCCGTATTTCAGCCATTTCTTCTCTCAGTTGTCTGACTGTTTCATAGAGCTCTGAATCTTTTGAGTTGGTGACTGCTGGTGTTTTTTGGCTCTTAGGCTTCACAACTACAGCTGACTGCTCTTGGATCACAACTCTAGCTTCAGCTGCATCTTGAGATGGCTGACTAAACTTTTCTGTCTGTAGTTCAGTTACTTTTAGAGCCTTGTTGCTTGTATATTAGGGTTAGGGGTTAGAATTAGGCTTGGACTGTCTTTCTAATTCAACACTAGCAGCTTCATTCATTCTGTCGATGAGTACTTCATCTGTCACTCTCTGATCATCAAGATAAGGCTTTAGCTAAAACTTGATGTGGTCACTTAACAGTCCAGTACTCACTGACCTCAAGAATTTCTTCTGGATGAGCTCAGCACTGTAGTGTTCATCTGATTCCACTTCTCTTGAAGGAAGTAACAGCCTTTCCTTTAACTTGATGGCTCTGAAGAGGAAGTTCTGCAGAGACTCACGATTATCTTGTGTAATGTTTATTAGTCTGTGGTACAAGTCTGTGGAACTGTCCTCTTTGAAATGTCCCTTTAATATGGCTTTCAACTGGGGAAGGGTAAGGCCACTCTTTATCTCAAGCATATCACGAATACTCAAACCTGGACTGATTGACTTGATCACAGCCTCCATGACTTCAGCCTCACTGTGTCCTTTACTCAGGTCTCTGTCGATCTGATGCATCAGGTTTGTGTCTGACAGTCTGTCCTTCTGCCCCTTTTCCCCAATCTGACCATATATCTTGAATTCTCTCCTTATTGTCACTTCAGGGAGTCTATTCAAAGCTGTGGGCAACACGTTTTGAGGAGCTGAAGCTTTACTTGCGGATGCACTGCACACTCTTTCACTCAGCCTCCTAACATGCTGGAGAGCTTGACTGTTGAGCTGAAGCTGTCTGTATTTTTCTGCTAAGCTCATTTCTTCATCTGTTTCCTGGATAATCTGTATTGCATAAGTTTAAAACAAAACTGTTACTTTGGTTCGTTTGTCTGCACGTGATGCTGCACTGTTTTTATTTTCATCTGACATGCAGGGTCTTCTCTAGTCATTCTCAGGACCCCTGTGTTGTTCACTGTGCCTGTATCAACTTCATTCATAGACACCATATATTTACCTGATCAAAATCTAGCTGCTAATGTAAAGGACATATTAGTGCATGAGTGAATAATATAAAATATTACCAAAAATACAGTCAGGAAACAAGTTAATTAAATTCAGTGAATATGGAATAGTACATTAAATGAACTACAATGGGGGGTGCACTTTGCTCAACAGAACTACAGGTCCCACAGATAACAGCCGATTCCAGAGCGACTGAAGGGGAGGTAGTGGACCGTGCGAGGGGGAGAGGGCCACCCAGCCCGAACAGCTCCCACAAAAGGGAAGTGACACACACACAGCACATGCAGTGAAGAAAAGCTTGCTACTAACCCGCTGATATCACTGACCTCTACACAATTGAATGATGTAATCAGAACCATCAAACACATACAACAACAGACTAAGGCACCCACCAGCACCTACCTAAAATATCAATCTGCTAACTTTTTAAATCTTCCAGAGTTAACTTTACAAATTAATGATGTTCATGTTAACTTCTTAGTTGACTCTGGTGCCACCCATTCTGTTATCAGGAAGGGCGACCTGCCTGATGTAAAAACCAGTGGAAGATTTATCTATTCCTTTGCAGCTGCAGGTGTCTCAGTCAAAGAACTTTTTACCAAGCCTCTCAAGGTTGTACACACAGATGAACACGATTCATCTGCCACTATTTTGAAACATTCCTTTCTCTGGTCGCCATTCTGTCCTATCAATCTGTTAGGGAGAGATTTAATGCTAGCTTTAGGCATTTGTCTAATTTCAACCCCTGATGGGTTATAGGTTGTGAGGAATTCTTATTTTTACAACATAATGTGTAAACTCTACACCCCCTCATTGTATTTGTATCAGTGGTCTCTTCAGGATGACATAACCTCTTTGCTATCTGAAAAAGAGAGATCCCTGATGCTACCCACACATGAATTTATGAGCTCACATCATTTACACTGCACTGCTTATGTTTCACATGATTCAGATGAACTTTTTGAACAGTTCTTTACTAAATTTCATGACACACTTCATCTTTCTACAATATTTTGGAATGATTTTGGATGTTTGCGTGCACTTTCTATAGATTTAACTCCGATCAAACATTGTTCAACAGTGCCTACAAGTGCCAAAAACAGATCAAACAAGTGCCTAATTAATTTCCTTATGTCTCTCTAGCCAAACCACATTACAGATGAGGGAGAGACATTGGGCCATTCGTTAAAGAATGCCATGCCATGACTGACTGAACAATGACCTCTGACCCTGACGTGTGGTTTTCTTCCACTGCGCAAGCATGCTTTACCCCTTTTCCACTCAGTGTTATCACACTGCGTTCTTTTCATTTGGTAAATGAACAATCATTTTCAAACTTAACAATAACTAAGGTCTCACTCACAGCAACAGAGAAATCTCCTTATTTGGCAGAAATTCCTGATTGCTTATGGGCAAAACACAAATATGATGTTGGCCTGCTCAGAAATTGTGAACCTGTTATGATAACACCTAAATCTGATTACAGACCTAAGAAATATCAGTACCCACTCAAACAAGAAGCCAAAACATCTTGCTGCAGTAGGTCACAAAGCAGAACAGAATCTTCAGAATCTTCTAGCTAACACACACATCCTGTTTTGTCCTTGCCACTCTCAGACACCTTGTGACAGCTCATAATTCATGATATATGGTATCATGATTGGGCAACTAAAAGTACATTTTTACAGTTATTGGGAACTGAGAGCGACGACAGCAACATATATATATATATATATATTTGTTCTTCCTTGTTCGGGGTCCGTTCGCCCTGACTGCCAGAGAGGGAGACACGATCCCATTGAGATGACTTGTCTGTCGGACCACAGAGATCTCTGTAAGTGTGTACACAAATAAAAGACTCCTGTTTGACTTCCCTCCAAGTTGGTGTTCCTAGTTTTTGTTGACTAATTGTGTTTTTCCCAAACATGCACACCGGGTTGTTGGATCCCGTGATCCGGTTGGACTGGAAAGTCCAACAGGTTCCAAAAACAAGTTACCTTTTTAGGACACATCATCTCTGATCAGGGCAAAACCATATCTCCTAAACGCATAGAAGCTCTCGTAAAACTTCCAAAACCTGTAACAAAAAAACACATGATGTCTTTTCTTTGAATGTGCTCTTATTGCAGAAACTTCATTCCAAATTATGCAACACTTGAGGCTCCACTGAGTGCACTCATTCAAGGCAGAGGCCTGGCCGCACATGATCGTGTACAGTGGACCCCTGAGGCAGAAAAAGCATTTGTGAAACTTAAACAGGCACTCCAATCTCCGCCTACTCTGGGTCTTCCTGATCCTGATAAACATTTCGCACAAACTGTTGACGAACGTGATGGATGCATGATGTCTGTTCTGTTGCAGAAACATGGCAATAAACTCCGCCCTGTTGGTTACTTTTCTGCGAAACTAAACTAAAACTGCAGGTCTCCCTCGCTGCCTTCGCGCAGTTACTGCAGCAGAGAAAGCTCTCGTGTCCCGTGATCCTACCACAGGATCCAACAAAGTTGGGTTTGCTGTGGTCTCTGACAATGATGTGCTGTGTTCTGGACCTCTTCCATGTCACCTCTCTGCCCAAGCTGCTGAACTGATTGCACTCACTGAAGCATGTAACCTGGCTTCTGGTAAATCTGTTACCATTTACACCGATTCAAGGTACACTTTTGGTGTTCTACATAACTTTGGTGCATTATGGCAACATCGCAAATTTATAAACCTATTTTACATCACACTCTTGTTGCTGACATTTTGCATGCCATACTTCTCCCAACATCAATTGCCTGAGGTAAATGTGCTGCCCACACCAATGCTTCTGATCCTGTTTCTCGAGGTAATGCTCGTGCTGATTCTGCAGTTAAATCTGCTGCTCAGCAACCATTAACATCTTCATTTCCTAAATTGACTACACCTGTTTCAATTCCTGCCACTCTCACAGCTTTTCAGTAATTGTATCACATTCATTTTTAACCATGGAACGTACACGTCCATGGCATCCTTTCCGATATCCAGGCTTATGTGGCCTACGAGGTCCAACGCGTAGTATCATGCTGATATCCATTATTGTTGTTATCACTGTCATTTGGCTGACTGTTCCCTTTAAGAATGTGACAATTTCAGTTGTAAATTCAACTTCTAGCATCTCACACTTACACATTGTTCTGTAAAACCATTTAACCTTGACCCAATGGCTCAGAAGTGGCTGCAAAACAATTTGTGGTACCAATTAGCTAACTACACCGCACACACAATTACACAATCATCCTGTGTAGTGTGTTTGTCCTCTAAGCCTGTCAGATATTATACAGGTTTGCCATATGAAGAGAATTCGTTAACTGACTGCAGCTCCTTGTGGCATGTTCTGTATTACCATAATTCCTCATCTACTTCGTGTCCATTCACCTTTAATCCATTTTCTAATCGCTCCCATGAAACTATTCAGCTTGTTTCTTATACTTTGGACCAAGCCTTATACTTAGAATTTGTTTTGTGTAAGACTCACATCCGTCTAGCTGTAGGTAGCGATTAGTATGCTGTATATATGTACGGTGCGTTCGCTGCATCTTATAAATTTAGACTTAGCAACATTCCTTATCCATCCACCCCCCCCAATGGCCCCAGGTGCTGTAATCACTTGCTACAGGCTCACTCGCACCGGTCCCCATGTGAAAAATATGGGTGACTTCTCAGGCTACTGTAATTACACTGTAGAGGTTCCTTCTGAAACTGACTGGCATATGTCCAAAGGCATACGCAATTCATAATCAGACACGCCCACTGCCTGATATCTATTGGATTTGTGGTGACGGTAAACTGCGTCAAACATTACCACAAGGCTGGTCTGGTCTATGCGCACATGTTAAACTTGTCTCTGACATCAGACTGGCTGATCCTGTTGAATCACACACATCTCGCACCAAAAGATCTGTTCCAGGTAGTTTTGATGACAAGGTGTACATAGACTCAATTAGCATTCCTAGAGGGGTCCCAGATGAATTTAAAGCTTATAATCAAATTGCTGCTGGATTTGAATCCTTCCTTTGCTTTTGGTGTACGGTGAATAAGAATGTAGATTGGATTACTTACCTATTTTATAATCAACAACATTTAATCAATTACATTCATGATGCTCTCACTGGCCCTGCTGAACAACTTTCTGCTTCATCTCTCATGCCATGACAAAATAGAATGGCTCTCGACAAAATATTGGCCGACAAAGGAGGAGGTTTTTTTTGGTGACTCATGTTGTACTTTCATCCCCAACAACACCGCCCCTGAAGGTTCTGTCACTCGTGGAAGGCCTCCGTAGTCTTAGGGAAGAATTGGCTGAAAACTCTGGCGTTGACACTTCCATGTGCGGATGGTTTGATTCAGTTTTTGGTAAATGGAAAGCCCTAATGCTCTCTCCTCACAGGTGTCATCATCAGTGGTACTGTTCTGGCCCTGTGTGGTTGTTGCATTATTTCATGTGTTTGGGAACTGATTGTGCGTGCTATTGACAAATCCGTCTCTCACCAAATGATACAGTATTCTTCTCTCCCTACCTCTGCACACCGTGACTTTCCTCCTCTTGACTGGATTGATGATTTTGATAAGCACAGCTCTGACTCTGTCTCTGACTCTGTTCCTTGCCCAGTTTAAATGAAAAAGTAAAAACTCCTTCCTTACTTTTTACATTTCAAATTGTAAATATCGTAATTTTTCATACTATAGCTTAGTTATTTGTGTTAGGTGTCTGTGTCACACAAACAGCATCTGCATCCTTTTCTCTCCATCCTTTTATGATGATGTATTTTAAACTAATGATGGTGTAATGCATCTGATATCCTTCAGGATGGTTCTGACTTTAGTATTAGTGTTTTACTTAGTAGTTTGTTTTAAACTTTGATTTTTTTTTAACTTTCATTATCCCTTGAGTGGTTTTGAATCAGTATTTTGGATTTGGTTATTGTTTTGATTTGAATTAATGAATTAGTTTGAATTAGTTTAGTTTAGTTTAGTTTTGATCTGTGTAAGTGATTATGGTTTTTGCTTGTTTGTTTTCCATTGGGATTTTCCTTCTGGTTGATCTTTCGATCAAAAAGGGGGAAAAATGTAATGGAAAATCCATATATCTAATACAAAGTCATAACATCAACCATGTTTTTAATATATCTGCTTCATTACATCTTCTACTGAGGAGGCCTGCTCTGTCAGCAGTGCCAGTCTCCACCAGTCTCCACTTTCTCCAAAGGAATGCGTAATGCCTCCCGCACTTTCACCGTTCGACCCTCCATTTGATTTATTTTGGTTTTAACTACTTCTGCCTTTTATGAACGTATAGCCTCCACATGTGTAACCATTTTATGGAGCTGTGACTCACTCCACCTTTTTGAACTCCTTTGCAGACCACCTTGTGCTATGTAGAATAAAACACAAAAGATTAAAACACAAAAGACAACTGGTGGACTCTCAAAATTTCTTTATTTCTATCTCACCCGGGAACACACAAAATTTCCACAGCAGGCACCCTTCTAAAGCTTGTGAGACCAAATCGGGCAATGAGGGCAATCCCTACTAACAGCATTAATGTTAGTTTAGAAAACATTCCCTCAAGGTTAGACAGAAGCCTAATGTTCCCTAAATGTTGAGGGGACCAAAAACTGAAACATTCTCCTGTGGTTACAACATGGTATTCACACAACCTACCTGTTTGATTATATTTTAGTATTTTTGTTTGCAACTAAAATAGAACATTCTGATAGTTGTTCAGAGATTTGGAATGTATTTATTCCAAATCTGTATATATTTACATGGTACATTCATATGATGCAGTCCATCAGGTGCTGTCATTCCATCTTGCAAATCTTATAGGCTTCTTCCTGGGAAGCATCCAAAGCGTGCTGATCATTATGGCTGAGAAAACATTGTTACCTCAGAATCCTGTCACGATTTGTTAGAATCGTAAAAAAAATCCAAACCAAGACAGGACCCCAAAAAGGCAGGGATAAGAAAACTAAAAAGCTTTACGGAAATTTATTTACAAAAACAAACAAAAGGTAATCAATCCATGAATTATTTGCCGGTCGGCTGGCAAGGTGGAGCACAGGATTCGGGGGTCTAGAAAAATGGGAAAAAGAGACAACTGATTAGTTAACAACCACAAACCTCCAGACAACCCCAGCCATGGTGGGCCACCAGAACCTCTGCCTCACAAACTGAAGAGTCCTAGAAGCCCCTAGATGGCAGGCCAGCTTGGATGTGTGCCTCCACTTCAGAACCTGGGACCGAACTGAGGTGGGAACAAAGAGACACTTGTGAGGTCCAGAGCCATAGTCCGGTTTGGTCTCCTGGGACTCACGGACAGTCCTCTTAATGTCCCAGAAAGTGGCACTGACGACACAGGAAGAGGGAAGGATGGGGACAGGATTGAGGTTGGAGTTGACCAGGTCATACAGGGCAATGGACTTGGTATTCTGAGACCCAGGTCTGTAAGTTAATACAAAGTTAAAGTGTCCCAGAAACAGAGACTTAAGTCTCTGAGCATTAAGTCATTTGACTGCATGAAGGTAAGACAAGTTCTTAAGGTCAGAAAGTGGCGAAGCCCAAGAATTGTTGTAACTGTTTATGGGAGGAGGGGGTAGGCAAGTTAACCACAGCCTTGATCTTCTTGGGGTCAGGTTTGAGCTGCCCACCAGCTAAGATAAAACCTAGAAAAGAAACAGAGTTAACAAAAAATTCACACTTCTCAGATTTTACGTATAACTTATTTTGAAGTAGATGCTGTAAAAATATTCTTTAGTGCTGAGTGCGTTCTTCTGGATTAGCTGAGAAAATGAGGATATCGTCAAGGTAGACAAAACAAACTGATTTAACATGTCCCTCAGCACAACATTGATAAGGGCCTGAAACACAGCAGTGCTAGTTAAACCAAATGGCATTACAAGGTATTTGAAATGTCCCAGGGGTGTATTGAATGCAGTCTTCCACTTGCCCCCCTCACAAATGCGGATAAGATGGTAAGCGTGGCAAAGATCCAGTTTAGTGAAGATGGTAACTTTGCTTAAGGGTTCAAAAGATGAGTCAATGAGTGGCAGGGGGTACTTGTTCTTAATACTATCGTGATAGTCAATGCATGGTCTGAGTGTCTTGTCCTTCTTAGGCACAATAAGAAACCTGCCCCAAGAGGACAGGGGGTCTGATTAATCCTGAGGCTAGCGACTCCAAGGTGTAAGGTGTAACCTTGGTGTAACCTAAGCCGGGTGAGTCCCAACACCACATGATAGGAAGGTGAGGAGATGACAAATAGTGTGAGTAACTTATGGTGGTTGCTGGACAAGTTCAAGGAAACGGGGACGGTTTGGTGAGTGATTGTGACTGGTGAACTGTCGTCGATGGTGCAAATGGGTCTGGGGAGGAAGTCATGGGTAAGTCTGTTTAACAAGGTCTGCGTCTTATGAAATTGTCATCTGAACCTGAGTCAATGAGTACCTGAAGTGAGTGTGTGGAGCCCTGGTGAGTGAGTGTAGCTCACTCACCAGGGTGTCTGACATGTCCTGGTTTTCCACAGTAAATGCATAGTCTGTGTCGGAGTTGTCTCTGTTGTTCGTCTGGGGTGAGTCCGGTGGTTCCAAGTTGCATGGGATGAATATGTGGAGGCAGGAGTCCAAGGGTCCAGGACGAGCTGGTCTCAGGAGGAAGACGAGAGGGCTGGAGACCTGAATTGAGATGACTATTGTCTATTTTTATGCCAAGTTTATAAGAGCCTCAAAGGACCTGGGTGCATCCTTATAGTGGCTAGTTTGATTTTTAACTCATTATTTAGCCCCCTTAGAAAATCTGATTTAAGTGAGACAGCAGCAGCTTGAGCATCAAAGGCTTGAGGGAAGGATGCGGTTTCCGATGGGTCCATTCTTCTGGTCAGCGCATACTGTATTGATCAGTGATGGTAACATACACTGAACCCAAAAAAAAAAAAAAACAGAAACAAAGATGGTACTGAAAAGTCTAAGGCAATTTATTCACAAACAAAAAGGGTTAACTAGATTCTGTCCAAAAGGTATCCATAAACAAGGAGTTGTTGACAAGGAGCTGAGACTGGCCAGCTGGCATGGCGGAGCTCAGGAACAACTAGAAAAAGGGAGGAGAAAGTGATCCACAAAAACAAATGAGAAAAACTGTCTAAGAGAACTACATTGAGTGAGAGCATGGCGACTATTACCGTCTGTCGAACTATTTATGCAGCAGAAAGTCACAGTATTTGAAGGCAGGGGCTGATGAGTTGAGGAGGACCAGGTGATCAGGTAATGGGAAGTAGCCGTGGAGATTAGAGGCTCCGTCTAGCCAACCAGCCAGCCTCCTAGTGAACAACCAAAAACACCGACTCAGAAAAGGGCAGGCAAAGTAATAATAAAACTAAACATAAAAGACTCAAACCTGCCCCAAGAGACCCTGGCATGACAGAGCCGTTCAAATCGCAGCTCTAAAGTAAAGAGACTTATGGACATGCCTATGGAAGGCAGTTAAATACCATAGGTTACTTGACAGAGACAATGCAATTAACATAATAAAGCTCCAGCACGCTATATACAAAAAAATGTAAATAACTATATTCATCTACAGTACAACTAATTTTGTATATTTTAGCTGTAGTTTTACTTAGAACTGTTAAAGCAGTGCCAGCTGCAGTGTTAGCATAGGTCGACCTGTTAGCATTTCATCTAGTGTTAAAAATACTGTAAGTATTCACTTCAAATTCAATTAAATATTCAATTTATAAAAAATTATGCCAACTGCTCTTGTTTCTCAACTGTTTCTGCTCCTAGGTCTCCAGATTGTGTTACTTCAATGTAATGTCAAAACTGGATTGAAAAATCACTCTCAGCATATATTGCTTTGCAAAAACACAACTAAATTGAAGGGCTATTGAATTTCTGTTGCTTTTTTGGTGAATCCCTGTGTCCTTCCCGCATGCATAAATCAAAAAAGTGTCAAAACAAACCCTTGAATTGAAGTGAATTGAATCCTCCCCAGCAACAGCTCTTCCTACTCTGGCAGTCAGTCTCAGTCTCAACTGCTAGTTCTGTTGTTGGCTGTAAAAATCCACAGTAGACAATTTTTAAGCTGCTGATCTTGCTAAACGGCTTCTTGGAGACTCAGCACAAAACTTAACCTGAAGGACGGAGCAGTGTCAACTATCTGTGTAAACCTTTTTTTTCAGCAATGCTTAACTAAAAGGGCTTAAGGAAAGTTTTTTGTTGCTGCCTCACTTCGACCACAAACTGCATGAATTGTGTCAACTGTTGCATAAACTGACAAAACAGCCCACTTTCAGCCTCTCAAAAGTTCCCTTGTTTCCATGATGGGTCCTTGGCTGATCCTTGGCTGGAACTTGGTTGGTTGCCAATAAGTCCACACTGAACCAGCATGGGTAATATGTATGATCCACTACCTCTGTTTTTGTGGTTCGTAATTTTATTGTTTTTGACCATTGTCACTCCTCAAATCAAGTCTCTACCAATGTATGATCGTCAAACTGTCTTGGATCTTTAACTTTCCGCCACGGATCTGGTCACATCTGATAACGCTGGACATAAAACTTTGCTCCCACTCCTTTTATGGATCCTGGCTCACCTGTACCAGCCCTCAGATCCACCATCCCAGCGTAAGCGTCACCGTCGTCGCAGTAAGCGTAGCAGGTGGCTAGTGAAGCTGAAGGTCTGCCTGGCACTCTCTTCCGCTGCTTCCAGAATTAATCGTGGATTACTTCTTCACCTCACTTTGTCCTGGGATTCCCTGGATCCCATTGATGCCTGTCTGATACCGGTGAGTGGTTTGGATGAGGTATTCCGCCACCCCTGCTTTCCCCGACTCCACCGGCATTGGGGTGAATCTCCACATCCTGAGGCCAGGATTGGCCTGGTAAACAGTAGATTGCTAGCAAACAAAACTTTTTTCCCCAGGGATTTCTTCATCTCCCATGATCTGGATTTCCTCAACGGCTAAGTGTTGGTGAGTCTAGAGCTCTTTCCAAACTTTTACTGGCTGGTTGTGGTTACTTTAACTCCCCACGAACATCGGGCTGAGGAGGAGGTACAGCGGTTGTTTATAAAAATTACTGTAAATGTAAGCATTTTTTACTTCTCCAGCTTTGAAATTACTAAATTTGAGATGGGTCTCTCTGATCCGGTGTTGTGTGCTGTCATCTACAGATCTCCAAGATATAATAAGGACTTTTTTAAATGACATCTGATTTTTTGGCTGGAATAACTATGATCGGGTTTTTATTATCAGTGATTTTAATATCCATGTGTGCTGCCCTGATAAGCCACTGGCGAAAGATTTTTTAAGGCCTTATTGACTCTTTCAGTTTGGTTCAGTCTGTGTCTGGTCGCACACACAATCATGGACACACTTTGGATCTTGTTCTCTCACTTGGCCTGCCTGTGTTAAACCTGGATATCTGACAATGTGCTTTCTGATCACAAGGCTGTATTTATTTTAGGTTAAGTTATCCTGCACAACATTTAAAACTCACGCTCCTGTCCAACAATGTCAGATTCTTAACCCTTTGACTGCTGCCGAGTTCTCTGCTGCTTTTAGCCAGTTCTGTGTCCCTCTGGTCTCAATTCTCTCTGATACTGAAGAGCTCAGTGCCTGGTTCCACTCGTCCTGCCAAATCATTTTGGACTCAGTTGCTCCATTAAAAACCAAGCAGCCTAAAGCTAAACCTGAGCCGCGGTTTAATGACAGAACTCGTGCTGTCAGATGGGTGTGCCGCAAGTAGAAAAAGGACAAACTGCAGGTGTCATTTCAAATTCTGAAGGACTGCTGGCACAATTACCACAACACTATCAAAGAGGCTAAAAGGGAATACCTATCCAACATTATCCTGTCCAACCGCCATAATCCACATGTATTATTTAAAACAATTGAATATGTTCCTAATGTCCCACAGGCTGTCTGTTTGGAATCCTCCCCTGAATTGTGCAAAAACTTTTTTATTGAAAAGCTTTCTACCGCTAAGGTGCTTGTTTTGCTGCCTGATTTTGATCCTGCAGTCTATGTCCCTTGTTCTGCTGTCTTCGATCACTTTGAGCTTGTGAGTCTGTCAATGTTAAAGGATGTGGTTGGCCATATCAAACCTTCTGGCTCCCCTCATGATGCAATTTCTCCTCAATTATTTAAACATGTTTTCCCTTTCATAGGTCAGTCAGTTTATGCCATTATTAACAGCAGTCTATCTTCTGTTGTGGTGCCTGCAAATTTTAAATATGTGGTAGTGCAACCTCTGATTAAGAAACCAGGTCTTGATCAATCTGTGTTTTAGACCCATTATCTCTAAAATTTTGGAGAAAATTGTTTATAGTCAGCTGAAGTCTTTTTTGGACGTGCATGATATCTTGGAGGTTTTTCAGTCCGGTTTCAAAACCCTTCATAGCACAGAATCAGCTTTATTAAAGGTCTTTAATGACATTTTACTTGCTTCTGATTCTGATGATTATGAACAATGTACAGCTTGCTGGTTCTGAATCCTCCTCTGCTCCCCTGTCATTCGGGGTTCCGCTGGGGTCAATTTTAGGACCCCTGCTTTTTCTACTGTATTTACTTCCTTTGGGGTCCATTCTTAGGAAACATGGTATCTCCTTCCACTGTTATGCTGATGACAGTCAGATTTATGTTCCCCTAAAGCACAAGGACGCCTACTCGATCAATTCACTTCTTGTATGTTTTAAGGAGATTAAAGCTTGGTTGGCCCAGAACTTTTTAAAGTTCAATGAAAGGAAGATGTGTCAGGGTCTGGCTTCCCGCCCTGTATTTAGTTTTCCTGTTCTTTATTTTGGTCACTGCATTCATTTCCTGTTTAGTCTGTCTTTTTTCAGGAGGCTTGACTGGTCGGCTGGGAGGAGCCTTGTTCTGCGCACCTGCACCTCATCTCCTGATTACTCCCTTCTCCTTTATAATCCCTGGATTTGGCAAGGGCAGGTGTCAGCGCGTCTTGTCCAGTACAGTGGTAACTCGTATGATTCTACCTCGTCAAGATCACTCCTGTCAGTTAGAATGTTTTTTCTCCCTTTCTTCTAGTTTCGTGATTACTGATTTTTTCCTTTCCCTTTTCCTCCTAGAGACACTTTCCGGAGATCACAGCCCAGCAAGCCAGCTCGAGCCTCCTCGCCTTTAGTTTTCCCCTTGGCTTGATTTTTGTTTTTTTGTGAATAAACCCTGTATATACATGTTATTTTGCCCGGACAATCCACTCCTTTTGGGTCCAAGCTTACTCGATTAACATATCATCACAAGATGGAAGTGATGGTGTTTGGACAAAATAGCTCTTGTGAGTCAACTCCTCTTGACCTGGGCCCACTGGTCCTACATTTTAAGCCTTAAATCACAAATCTGGGCTTCAAGATGACAGCGATGGACTTCGGGTGGTGCCATGTGGTAGGAGGTAGCAAGAAAATTAGCTCTTGAAAAAAACAATTAAAAATAGCTCTTTAAGACTACTTTTGGAGCAGAAAGCCAAGTAAACTCAAACATTTGATAAAGAAAATAAATTAGGAAAGATGGACAAAAAAGGTAGGCTTAACAAAAAGAACAAACAAATACTGGATGTACCGAGACCACATTGGGAACTGCACACGGCTGAGACGAGCACACAGAAGCGGCTAATGGCAACAAAAAAGCCCTGGCTAGGCTTGAGACTAACATGAAGGAATTTGTGGAAAGAACAACCTCGTTAGAGCAACAGGTGGAACATGTAGAAGGGAGACTGGGAGACACAGAGGACAAGACGATGCGGCTGGTAAGAGGGAGACGCAATAATATACGAATATGTCACATATAATTCAAGGCTGGACCCAGAAGCAGGCACGATGAGGCCAAAAACGTTTGAACAGAGTTTATTATAAAGACAATAGTAATAGTAATAATAATTACTGAAATAATACTAATAAGAAATGTAGAGGAAACAAAGGACAGAGGGGGGCACTCACAGTCAGAGCAAAGAGGGAATAGAAATCAGTAGTGACTGTGAGGATGTGTAGTGTGGGTTACCAGTCTGTGAGTGTTTGTCCGGGACTGGAGGAGAGCAGGAGGGGCAGGTGCAGGTAAGGGAGTCCATAGGAGGAGGAGGTGAGCTGAGGAGCAATGATCCGTGTGGCAGGTGAGTGTGGCGTGCTGTGTGTCCCCTGAAGAAGGCTTGAGGGTGGCGGAGATGCGCGACAGGAAACCAGGAAGTAGCAGCCCGTCGGCTAGACGACAGAGATGGAAGCAAGGGAGCGACGACAACCAAGGCAACGTAGGAAACCAGAAACTGGGCTTGACTTAACGAGGATATCAAACTCTGGGAAGAAACAACCACTGGAGAGAGAAGTGGTGCGGTCAGGAGGGTCCCACTGGAAAGAGACGATCTGGCACTGAGACAGCTGTGGAGCTGGTTTATAAGCTGTAATCCTAAACAACCGCAGCTGAGCTCAGTGCCAGGTGCAGCAGGTCAGTAATCAGTGGCTGGGGCGGAGCGGAGTGCAGGTATGACACGAATACATGGTATCCCGGAGGGCTCTGAGAAAAACGACATGATAAGATTTGTAACTGACTTAATTCACTCATCACTGCAGATTCCAGATAACACAGACATCTGCATTGAAAGATTGCACCACTCGTTAATCACCAAACTGAAAGGAAATGATGCCCCCCAGCGAGCAATCATTGTTCGCTTCTTGGACGCGCGGGTGAAAGAGCAGGTAATACAGCAAGCATGGAAACAAAAGAACACGTATGAGGTACAAATTATCTACTTTAATCAAGACATACGACTGAGATACAAAGGAAGAGGAAACAGGTACGGGACATCATAAAAAACTTAAAGAGGAGAACGTGAAGGCACAGCCTCTATATCTTGCACAGTTAAAAGTGTTTCTGGACTCTGGACCACAGCGACAGGACAGAGGAGGAAGAAGAGGCAGCCACACATCACAGAGGCAGACTTACAAGCAATCACCCAGTGAACTCATTAATATGATAATTATGGTAAGGACCAGAGAAAGAATATAAACACATAAATACATACAAGTCCTGAAGCATATTTAAATATCTGCCTGATATAATGCACACTGAATATTTACAGAGCTAGTTAAAGGTATTACTACCTAGATAAATCAACATAAATGTTGGTTTATCTTGGTTGCTCTAACATAGCTTGGCTGAAAGGACAGCCTAACAAGGAAAAATCTGACCATCAGTTGATATTAAGTTACTCTGTGCATGACTGTAAGTATGACCACAGTGCATAAGTTAAGTAACTGTTTTGTTACGTGCCCATGCATGTCAGTTAAATTGGCGATGCTAATTTCTGTTAGCTTGTTAATGGCGATTCCCATTATGTGTTAGCATAGTGTTAATTGTCTAATGACAGTCTAAATTCATTTTGTATGTGGTCATAGTGTTAAGGAAATAAATTCACTGAAACAGCTTGTACTGTCCGATAAAATGAATTAGACTAAGAGATTCTGCATGTTTAAGTTAAAACAAATGGGACTTTGCAGTCTATATAAAATCAGTTTAGGCTACCTATGTTTTGTAGCCTACATTAGGGCTGTATTTAATTTAGGCTAATAGGCAGTGTTGCAAGAAAAATAGAATAATGGTTAATTCAAAGAATTGATTTCTAATTTACAGAAGTGAGGGAGAACATAATCATGTCAAGGAGGTGTAAGGTTAAGGAGGAATGGAAGATAAATACTGAGTTCAGGGACTGGATAGGACATGTGGCAGATGATGAACAGCGAGCATACTGCAAGATATGCAAGAAAGCATTTGATGTAGGCAACGTGGGCATTGCTGGTGTTTAAAGCCATGCCAAAGGACAGGGACACAAGAGAGCCATGTCAAGTCGAGGCAGTGGTCCGGGCATGACTGCTTTCATCAATCAACCTCCCAGCCCCCAAAATTCTGAAGCTAGCATACAGGCAGCAGAATCAGTGAGTCATGGAAGCAGCAAATTCCAGCCATCAACTTCTGTAACTCCACCTCAAGCTATACCGACAATTGGAGCTCATTTCTCAAGTGAAGCTGTTTTAGAAGCAGAGATCCGTTGGGTGATTAAATTGGTCCTTTCCAAATATTCTTTCAGTTCCTGCTCGGAATTATTTCAGCTGATGTTCCAGATAGTGAAATCACCAAAAAATTCACATGTGGTCCAACGAAAGAAGCGTATCTGATATGTTTTGGCCTTGCACCATATTTCAGAGACAAGCTAGTTAAAGACATCAGAAAGTCCAACTGTTATACAATTTCATTTGATGAATGCCTCAACAAAACAACACAGACTGAGCAGATGGATGTGCTTGTGCGGTACTGGAGTGAAGATGAAGAAAAGGTAGCTGTACATTATCTAGACTCACAGTTTCTAGGGCACACACAGTCAGAGAAGCTTTTTGAGAACATCAAGGTGTCCCTGTCTCCACTTGATCCAAACAAGCTCCTTCAAATTTCTATGGATGGACCAAATGTCAACAAAAAACCGGGCAAAGGAGGCCGCAGACATTAGAGGCATGATGATCTAGGAGCCTGTGGTCTTCATACAGTCCATGGAAGCTACCAGCAAGGTGAGAAAGAAAGTGGATGGAAGATTGGTGATAAGCTAAGAGCCCTTTGGCAGCTTTTCCATGACACACCAGCCAGACGGGATGACTTTATTGAAATTACCAAAACATCAACATTCCCTCTAAAGTTCTGTGCTCACAAGTGGGTGGAGGACTTGGCAGTGGCAGAGAGAGCCCTCAAGATTTGGCCACATGTACACTTTATTAACAATTGCAAGACGCTCCCAAGGAGTAAAGTTCCAATGTCAACATCATTTACAGTGGTGAGAGAGGCTGTTGGTGACCCACTTTTTGAGGCAAAACTACAGTTTTTTGCCTATGTGGCAAGGCAGCAGAAACCCTTTCTTGAGGCTTTCCAGACTGAAAGACCTTCAGGCCCTTCTGGAGTTTGATGTCATGCTTTATAAAGAGGGAAGTGCTAGAAAACACCAAAACACCTGTCCAGATGCTTAAAATTGATGTACTGGACAGAACACTACATGTGCCATTGAAAGAAGTGGATCTGGGCTTTGCCACCAAACAAGCTCTTGAGAAAACATCAGAGAAGCTGTTTAAAAAACCGCTGCCAGTTCAACAGCTCCAGAGAATGTGTAGCCTTCCTGTCTGCAACCACAAAGAAAATACTGGACATATGCCCTCTGAATTATGCAGTAGTAAGGCACATGACATGCCTAGATCCAGTAACTATGATCAGTGACGAAAGGAGTGCCATCTCCATGTTTGAGAAGCTCTTACAGCTGCTTCTTAATGCCAAATGGTGTCAGGGTCCGGTTCCTCACTTCTTCCTGTCTCTTATTTTGAAATGTGTGTTGTTTCCTGTGCAACCTCTCCTTTGTTTTGTATTTTCAGGAGGCTTGATTGTGCAGCCGAGTGGAGTCTCCTCCCTCTCACATCTGCTCCTGATTCCCTTGATTTGGTCCTTACCTTTATATGCCTGGAGTTTCCAGCAGCTGGTGTCAGCGCGTCACACAGTCAATGCGGTACAATCTGCTACAACTAGACTTAGAGACTTACACAAAACCTTGCCTTTTGTTCTCCTTCTTAATCTGCGTTGTTTCCCTCTTCCAGCCCGTTGGGAGACGTCCACCCTGCCTGCCATTCCAGCCTCCTTGCCTTTTGTTCAGCCCTTGTTTTGGTCAAGTTTTTTCAGTCTTTGTATTTTTGGTTAATAAATCTCACGTATTTATCTTAAGTGATCTGTCCTCCGCCTCTTTAGTTCGGTCCATACATGTCCTAGCTCAAATCATAACAAAATGGTATACAGCTGAGGATTGTGAGCAAATCCTGAGTGAGTACAAAATGTTCCTCACTGAAATGGTGAAGCATCATAAGGAAGAATTTCAAGGGTATAGAAGTACCTCCTGTCGGCTGGACACATTCATGGGAAGATTTTCTAGTGGTAAAGCAGAGTACGCAGTTCTGTGAAGATCAATGAAATTCCTGTTCACATTGTCACATGGGCAAGCAGCGGTTGAAAGAGGGTACTCGGTGAATAAGAACATGCTGGTCGCAAATCTGAAAGAAAGGACTCTGATATATCTGCGCCTAATCCAAGATTCTTTGACTGATGGCTCATTTGATGAAGTCTTGTGAAAGCCCCTCTTGCAGCATTGCAGAAATGCCATGATGCAATATGTCCAATACATTGATGATGAAAAAAAGGAAACTGAAAATGACAGGCAAAGAGAAGAGTTCCAGTCAGAAATTACAAAAGTGGCAGCTAAGAGACAGTAAATAACCAGCATTGAGGCAATGCAAGAAGAAGCCGATACAATGGCAGAGAAGGCTGAGAGAAAACAGGACTTTACACACAAAATCTAATGCTTATCGTAAAAGTGTAGCTCAAAAAAAGAAAGAGGTCATTGGTCTTGATGCAGTTTTGTCAGACCTCAAGGAACATCTTCAGAGGTGTAGGTAGAGCAACACCAGTATTGCTCTTGAACTTAGGCCTACACCAGATGCCTTTTTCATAGGTTACAGTGACATAGGTTCATAGGTTATTGTTTTTCAGTATACTGGAGTTCAGGCTGTAATACTATTTTTCTATTTAAGTTTTCAGCTCAGAAATTGATGGCAAGGCTATCATAGTTTACAGTGGGTATATTTAGCTACTTTCCCCAAAAAGTTCTTTATTATTGAGCCATGCAAATTCTACAGCTGCTGTACAAGGCACTTTATTCACAGTAAAGCTACCAGTCAAAAGTTAATCCTTCCTGACTTTCTATTTTGTTGTGTGCCAATTATTGCATATATTACTCTGTGTACACAAAGGTATACACATGATTTAGTCAATAATTTGTCTTCAATATGTTTTATTTAATATAATGTATACATAATGGCCTACTACAATGACATAAATGTGATGCATATCAGTGATGGGTGTCTTATAGGTCATTTCATGCTGTGATCAACAACTATACTGAATATTTTGGAATTGCTCAGTATATGCCAGTGTTTGGATACTTTTCCACAATCAAAGAGGCATTTATTTCTTTAAAAGAAATTTCTTTTAAAGTTTAAATAGCATTCAACAATAGACGTCAAACAACTCCATTATACAGTCTGCATTTATTGATGTTGTCTTTATTTAATTTAGCATATCAGAGACCCTGCAGAGTCCCTGCTGAAAATGATACCTTAAAAAGAGTGGGAACCCTGGGTTATGGAGAGTGAAATTAATGCTCAGTTAGAGCAAGCAGCAACTTTACATAACTCCTTTGAAGTTGCAGGTGCACTTAGTGCTATTTCCCCCAGAGAGAAATAGCCACATCTCTCTAATTATGGGACTGTTGGGAGTCACACTTCATGATGTGGCAGGAGATGCTTCATGATGATATTTTTCACTGTGTAATTTTGTACACAGTTGTTTTGTTTAATAAGAGGTGTGGAAATTAAGCAAAGAGAAATAAAAGCTGACACTAAAAGTTATAAAAATGGGGACATTTAAAGAAAAATGGGACCATTTTAAAGCAGAAATGGCTGACCCAAACAAGAAAATATGGCCACACTTAAGTGCTGAAAGCATTAAGATATTTGAAAAACATGAAAGAGGCAAAGCATATTGGCCACAGAACTCCTCAGTTACACAAGTTTGCAGCATCTTCCAATTACAAATACAGAAAACTGAGGCTAAATTGACAGTCTGTCGCACCAAACTTGATGAGGTACTCATCAAACCCCCATATAAAAGGCTGGAAAAAGCTGGTCCACTTTGCAAGAAGGTAGAAAGCTTAGAGGATAAATTATCACTGTTGAAGTTGAAGTTAATAACCAAAGCCATGTGTAAAATGGAAGAACAAGACCAGCGCCAGAGCGCAGAAACAGGAAATACTCCTTCAGAGTCAAAAGGAGAAATGAGAAAAGAAAAAGAGAAACAATTTACTGCCCTGCCCCATTCTCCTCCCCCATATACTACGCCCCTATATCCTGTTTTGTCATTCACAGGGCAGATTGACATAGATGAGGACATAAAACTGTGGCTCATGAAGAGCAGTCAGATGATGATGGTGATGATGAAAGTGAAAGTGAAAAAAGTGTTAAAGTAGTAATTGAAGGAAAGATGACTAAAATGAAGACACAGAAACCTGAAAATGACAAAGGCTTTTTCAACATAGGTAAAAAGGGGACTCACCGCATGACCACACACTCTAAATCACAACTTACTACCTGTAACGATGATGAAAGAAGTGAGGGATATCTTTTGGCAGCACTACTAACAACTGCTTATGGACAAACACAATATGTGCCATTTTCTGTGGCTGACGTGGGCACTATGGCCGCTAAAATGCCTCCTATAATTAGTGGAGGAGGTCCATGGTGTGCTAAATTCACTCAATTGACTAGGGGCTGACCTTAGCATTAGGAGACTATAGGGCACTTGCTACAGCTGCTGGTGTGCCAATAGCCGCTCTTAGAGACATAGAAGAAGCTGCTCAAACCACTTCTCTCCTACACAGTACTCCTTTCAGACAGTGCAGTAACCTGCTGTTTGATGCTGTTCGCAGACAATTTCCTACTAATTGGACTTCTGCCCAAGTTACCAAGTTCATCCCCCTAGCTGGTGAAGCTGGCACTGCATTCATGCTACGTGCAGGTCAAGAATGGGAAACACAGACTGGCTGTAATCCTGACCAACCCCCAGAGATGGGTCCTGGTGGCATTTTTTTCCACAAAGCAGTACTAGCTGGTTTACCTGGACCAGTTAAAGATAAATTGGAAGATGATCCTGAAATATTAACTAAACCTTACAATAGTTTCTCTGTTGTGGTGGCACATGGGGTAGACAGACACAATGCCAAAAATGCTCAAAAGCAACAACAATCAGATAACACCAAAACAGCTCTGCTTTCTCTACAGCTAAAAAGCGCCCAGGCACAGTCACAGTCTAAATCAGATAGCAAACTATCACCTAAATTTGATGACACTAATAATCCTCCTGTTACTGCAACATCACACCCCGCTCTTGACAGTCAACCAACTCCCATGATGTTCCAAAACCCGCATATGTTCTGTGGGTTTTCAAACCCAAGAGGGCGTGGTAGAGGACATGGAGGTTTTGGTCAAGGAAGACAGTTGGTTAAGCTATGGCAAGGGTGTTTCAACTGTGGTGGCATGGATCACTGGGCCAGAACCTGCCCCTACTTTCCACAGGGCAATCCACAAGCCCAAGGTGGACCTCAGTACCTGCCTCACTTTAAGCCACCACAGCCCCCATGGCTGCCTCAACAACCTATGACACCGCTACAACAGCTGCCTCAACCGCAGCAACCTCCTCAGTTTGCACAGAGCGGTGTAGTCCAGGCTCCAAACCTGACTATGGCACCTGCTTTTCCTCCCCAACAATAGGGGGGCCCTACCCTCGCGGCAGAACCATGGCTACCGTGCAGAGTGGAAAATGTACCATTTGTTGGACACTGGAGCTACGTGCTCCACTTTGCCTGTAAAGAATTTTCCCATGTCTGGACGCAACATGACTGTGCTGGGGGTTTCAGGGAAAACTGAGAATCTGCCTATATCTAGTCCTATGATGGTGCAATGTGGAAAACAAACTTTCACTCATGACTTTTTGCTTACTGATGCGTCCTACTCCATTGTGTGGACGTGGCATGTTGGTCGAAATTAATGCCATAATTCATTGCTCTCCTGATGGCATTGCTGTTACCTTCCCTGATGGTTCAACTGTACAGACTTGTTCAGCATCTACTATCACTTCTTTGATGCCACTGACTGTACTGCCCCCTGAAAATGAGTGGGCTGACATTTATTGGCTGTTGTTGGACCCTGAAACATCAGACTGTCAAGGACTGTTGCATCATTTTGCTGAATGGAAACCATGGATCTACACTCTTGACTCTTACCATCCTCCTCCCGACCCTCCTCACGTCACTCTGTACTACACCCATGACCAAGATCTTGCGTATGATGCGGACTGGGCTCAGAACTCTCATACTATTGTTCAGACCATCAATTCTACTGACATCATTATTGGGCATGAGGGAGTTGCTGCTTTAGTACAACTCTCTGACAGTCAACAGCGGTGGTACAAAATGTCTACTGATGCTGTTCCACACTGCTCACTTGCAGTAAATGCAACAGGTGAGGCAAATAATCTGGGCCCAATGTGTAAGACTGCAGTCTCCTACAGCGATTGGGTGCCTACGCAGATTCTTAGGGTACATTTCTCTCCATCTACCAAACTGTGCAAAATCATGACTCACAGCGTTAATACAGGACAATCACAACATGAACAATTGACTCGTTATCATGGACAAGAACGCACTGACCACTCGGGCTCTGCTACAATGCTTGCTGAAGTGCCCTCTACAGTGTGGGCACAGTCCAAACATGATGTTGGTTTTGATTCTGTGGCTGACCCTGTTCGACTTTCATTCAATACTGATGTCATTTGCAAACCTCAATATCCATTGAAGCCAGAAGCTGTTACCGGAATTAAGTCTCTTGGCCTCTGGTGTCTTGATACCCACTGTGTCACCTTGTAACACTCCTCTGTTACCAGTGAAGAAACCCGATGGCTCCTACAGAATGGTCCATGACCTACGAGCCGTCAATAGAGCCTGCACTGACATGGGGCCTGATAACAGAGTAAGAACTGGTTGCAATAGACGCCTTTTCCGGCTGGATAGAGGCTACACCTGCTAAGAAAGAGGACTCTGTAACTGTTACAGAGTTTCTCATAAACAAATGGATCCCACGTCATGGGTTCTCAAAAGTAATCAGCTCAGATAATGGTTCTCACTTTAAAAATTCAGACTTGAGAAAGGTAGAGACACACTTTGGTATCAAGCACAAATTCGTCACCGTATACCACCCCCAGAGTCAGGGACTAGTTGAACGGGCTAATGGGGTGCTAAAGATCAAAGATCAAAGCTTTTGTGGGTGGACGCACTCCCGATAGTTTTGCATGATGTCAGAAACACCAAAATCAGGAGCAGGTGGTTACACTCCATTTGAGTTAAAGTATGGGCGTACATGGCAGCCCCCGGCTGGAGGGCTGACCCCGGAACTGGATGAATGGATAAAGGGGTTCACACCAGACTACTGGTGCGCGTTAACTAACTCCTTAGCTCAGATTCGATCTTTCAGGTCCAGTAACACTGTCCCTGAGTCTACAGATGACCCACCTGTAGATACACCCGGCTGGGTGTACAAAAAGCGCCAGAAGCGCACCTGGACGGAACCCAGGTGGATTGGCCCATGTAAGGTTGTTCAATCTACATCTCACACTGTGAAGGTCGAGAACCGCAACGTCTGGTACCATCTCCACCGCTGTGCCAAGGCTGAGGAACCAGACCAGGAAATTGTGGTCCCGACGGACGCCTGGACCTCTGACGAAGAAGGTGGTGAATCTTGAGGTGCAAAAAGGGATTTCAGGGCACATTACACCCCTGAGGTCTGAAGAGAGACACTGTTAGCTCCAGGTGTGTGGGCATCAAGTGCTAGAAACCTCTGAACCCACACTCTGATTCTCTCACGGACGAGAACAGATGTCACATATAGACATATAAAAGGTCACCAGAAGACGTCTCTACAATTGCTATAGTGGGACACGGTGCAAGACCGACCCCACACCCATGAACTGTGTTTTAAAGGTCCTATAAAAATTATGTTTTAAGATTGAGTTTTGTACCCTGTTAAGTGCTGACTATATTGTTAATTGAAGTTTCTGTTTTTATTGATTAACCATTGTTTCTTTTCTACAGGTGTTTATTACATGACATTGTAAGTTTGTTGACACACAGTTTTGGCGATTAAGGGTTTTAATGGTCAGTCGTGCTTGATAAATGAGCAGATAAGGTGTTGGCAATGGACAGACGACCATGGAACCTCCTTCGCCCATACTGTGGTATGAGAAGAACATTGTGCTGTCATTGTTGTTTTTACTCTTGATGTGTGGCAAAACAGTTTTGCCAAAAGAGGGACTGTTACAATTACTTGACTTTACTACTGCTAAAAAACACACTGTTGAATTACTGTGTCCATCACTGTTTCTGTGCACTGTTAAAACTGTTACAATAACTGTGAAACATTGTACTGCACACACATTCTGTTTCAGCACACATTCTGTTTCAAGGACACAGAAGAAGGGAATCTTTTAATTGATACACACTGTCTTGCTCTCATCACTCCCGCACATTCTGTGATAACTACCCACACATCCTGTGATAACTACAACCCAACTTTATTATAACAACTCCATATATGGGCGGTCGGGAGTGGCGATGGAAACACATATATTCCTTTACTGTTCTTTGTTTGGGGTCTGTTTGCCCTGACTGCTAGAGACGAAGACACGATCCCATTGAGGTGACCTCTCTGTCGGACCACAGAGATCTCTGTAAGTTTTGTGCACGAATAAATTGTATCTGTTTTTCATTCCATTGTTGTGCCTTGGATTCTCTAGTATTAACCAGAGGTTTTTCCTGTTTATCTCTGATCACGCACCAACGGGTGGTTGGGCCCGCAGGTCCTGAAGGACTCCAAAATCCAACACATTGCTTTATCCAAAATGTCATGATTGTTTAGCAGCATCTGCAACATTTTTAGTATGGGGACATACACAACTGTCTGCTTATCATATTTTAGGAGAAACTCAACAGGCATCACCATGGAGAATTCATTTAAAATGTACAATGTTCGCTTGCTAGCAGTTGACAGAGATCCTCCAGTAGAAATGCATTGCAGGAATATGTTATTCTCTGTGACTACTCTCATTATCTCACTCACTAAAACATCATCAACATTTCCACAATGCTTATTTAGTATTCCGCGGATTGAGGAATGCAACAATCGTTGTGACAGCAGATAGATTTGGTTGATCTGATCTATAACCTCTTGCAGTGCACTTTCAGAAACATTAAGTATGTATGACGATTTTAGAAAGAGAGCAGCCACATTATGTTCCAATTGCTTCTGCACATCTTCTACATCTTCATTAAAGTCAGTAACCTCTAACTCAGCATCATCAGCTTCAGGGACATTAGCCTCAGGTTGAACATTCACAGGAGGGGTTTTTTTAAGTACATTTTTTAGAATTCCAGGTTTTAATGTCTTCTCAACGTCCGTCTGATGCTCTTTGCATTTGTGTGCACTAAAAGTGGAATAGACATTGCTCTGAAAATTACAACCTTGAAATGGGCAACCTTTTGCTTCAGCTTCAAATGTCTTCTTAAATGAGTACTTGCTGCTAGGAGCCTGGATAGAGCAAACCAGTTCAACCAATTTTTTAACAGGTTTAGCTCACCTCCTGCCACCCGTCCAACCCTCCCAGCCCCCCACACACCCACACTGTCCCAAATGGCTCAACCTACACACCCCACCCCCGAGCCTTCTCCTGTACTGCACCCCTCCATCTGCCCCACCTCTTCCTCCTCCTCCACTGAAGACATCTGCATCAACTCCCGCCCAACAGTGACTACAGGCCAGGTAAAGAGACAGCTGGAAAGACTACACCAGCAAAAGGCTGCAGGCCCTGACGGCAACACACACAGGATCCTGAAGACCTGTGCCAGCCAGCTGTCTCCTGTACTGGGACATCTGTACAACCTGAGCCTGAGTCAGGAGAAAGTCCCGATGCTGTGGAAGACATCCTGCTTGGTTCCAGTCCCCAAGAAGTTGAGGCCATCTGACCCGGCAGACTACAGACCAGTCGCCCTCACATCTCATGTGATGAAGGTCCTGGAGAGACTGGTCTTAGCCCAGCTGAGGCCACAGGTGAGGATGTTCCTGGACCCTTTGCAGTTTGCCTACCAGCCCCATTTAGGTGTCGATGATGCTGTCATCTACCTGCTGCAACGAGCCCATATGCATCTGGATGGTGGAAGAGGCACTGTGAGGATCACATTCTTTGATTTCTCCAGTGCTTTCAACACCATTCAACCTCTGCTACTGGGTGAGAAGCTGCGGGTGATGAGTGTCGACGACACAATGATCTCCTGGATCACTGACTACTTGACAGGCAGGCCACAGTTTGTCCATCTTGGCAGTGTCCTGTCTGATGTGGTGGTCAGTGATACAGGAGCTCCACAGGGAACTGTACTTTCACCCTTCCTCTTCACCTTATACACCACTGACTTCCAGTACAACTCTGAGTCATGTCAGCTGCAGAAGTTCTCTGATGACTCAGCTGTTGTTGGGTGTATAAGAGAGGCAGATGAGGGTGAGTACAGGACGCTGGTGGAAAGATTTGTAGAGTGGTCCGAACAGAATCACCTGAGGCTGAATGTCAGCAAGACCAGGGAGATGGTGATCAACTTCATGAGGAAGAAGATGCCTTCACAGCCGATACGGATCGGGGGGAGATGGTGGAGGAGGTGGAGGACTACAAATACCTGAGAATGATGATCGACAAAAGACTGGACTGGAAATCTAACACCGAGGCTGTGTACAAGAAGGGGATGAGCAGACTCTATTTCCTGAGGAAGCTGAGATCCTTCAATGTGTGCAGCAAGATGTTGGAGATCTTTTACCAGTCTGTTGTTGCCAGTGCCATTTTCTTTGCTGCTGTTTGTTGGGGCAGCAGCATGACTTGACAAAATCATCAAGAAGGCTGGCTCTGTACTTGGTCTCAGGCTGGAAAATTTTGAGACCGTGGTGGAGAGGAGAACTCTGAATAAACTGTTATCCATTATGGCCAACGATCAGCACTCTCTCCATCACACAGTAGACAGACAGCGGAGTACCTTCTCTCACAGGCTGCTCCTGCTCCGCTGTCGAAGGGACAGATACAGGAAATATTTCCTGCCGCATGCCATAACACTTTACAATAACAGCTGAAACTCTGGTCATAACATACAGTCACTATGCACTTTATATGTTTACTGCACCTTATACTTTACTCTGCACTACTGTCAATACTGCTATTGGTACACTTAATATTGTATTTTATTTTTTGTATTACTATCTTATCTTAATATGTCCTGATTGTTTTTTATCCCATTGTGTTGTTACTGGCACTGTGTGTAATGCTGCTGCTACACTGCAATTTCCCAGCCCGGGATTAATAAAGTCTATCTATCTATCTATCTATCTATCTATCTATCTATCTATCTATCTATCTATCTATCTATCTATCTATCTATCTATCTATATCTATCTATCTATCTATCTATCTATCTATCTATCTATCTATCTATCTATCTATCTATCTATCTTGATCTGGTCTACGAAATTAGAGCCCATAAACACTGGCTTTGTGACAAATGTTCACCTCTGGAGTCTACCAGCTAAAGATGAGTCTGATAGTCACTAGAAGGATAAGTGTCATGTTAGCATAACATAGCATAATATTAGTATTAGCAATTGGCAGCATCTATTATTTACTTAATTTCCTTTTAACGTGATTGTGAGTTTGACTGTGTGCTAGGCATAAGATGGTTGAATCCTAAAGCTTATTTATTTGTTCTTGCCTCAAACATATATATTTAATTAATGTTCTAATAATTTCCACCAGGCTGTATACCAAGAGGTGGAACGCTGCCCTTACATTATCAATGACATCATTGTGACATAATCAATTATGACATAATTCCTTTGAACAACATGATTCTGAAGTATGAGTTTCACGTTCCACAGTTTCACGTTTCACAGTTTGAAGGCTTTGAGAGAGTTAAGGATGGGATAAGGGATAGTAAAGGCATTTCTGCTGATGTGACTGATGCTATCTGCTATTAAACACCACCAACAACCTCAAGAGCTAAGTGGACATCTAAAATATTGGAAGATTCTCTTTTATGTGGGCTGCATAACACAATGCCTCCAAAAAAGAAAGCTGTTGATAAAAAGCCTGCAGAGGCAGACCTGGGGGGGCTCATAGAAGAGGTTAAGCACCTTCGTAAGGAGCTGGATAAGGAGAGGAAAGATAAAAACTACTTTCAGCTGGAGAGGGACAGGATCCACACCACCTTGGAGGTCACAGAAAGAGAGCTACAAATGATTAGGCTTGAACTGAAAAATTTAGACATAGAGATAGAAGAGGATGAACAGTGGCACCAAGCAGAGATTGAGCTGTATAAGAAGAAGCAAACGTACCTCCTACATATACAACGAAAGACAATATCTAAGGTAAAATCAAAATTTTCCATCTCCACTGCCCAGCGTTGGGAAGAGCAAAAACAACATGAGACTGAGCTCAAAAACACAATACATTCTACCATGAAAAATGTGAAAATGGATTATGAACATATTGTCAAGGAGCTTGAACTGAAACATGAGGAGGAAAAAATTCAAACAAGGAACAAATATGAGAAGCAACGTGCAGAAATTAGGGCCACCAATGAGAAAAGGTTACAGCTGAAAGAGTTGGAGGAAACACGGAAGAAGGAGCTCAGTGAGATAAAAGATCAGTGGAAGAGGCACATTGCTACTCTCATAGAGGACCACAACAACACTCTCAGAGCTTTAAGGGAGTGCACTACAGATGTACAGCCCACTGTTGATAATTGTGAATCACTTAAGACAGCTATTGACAAAATGAATATGTCACTAAAGCAGAAAAACAATGTGAAAAAAATTCTTTTGGAAGATAACAAATATCTTGCCGAGCGTCTCCTGAAGGTCAACAAGGACATTGGTCAAAAAGAGCTAAAGGTCAACATAATGAAAAGTATTCATTCTACCATCTATCAAAACTTTAAAGAAAAGCAGCTGAATGCTCGCAAAAAAGATTATGAAGCTCTGCAACAGAAATTCAGGAAGCTTCAGCTGGAAAGAAACCAGCTCTGCAAGTCATTGTCTCAGGAAATTACAGAAATGAAGCATATAGTTTGTCTGAAGAGCATGCAGCTGGAGACAGAGCTGAAAGCCACTGAATATTGCCTGGAGACGCAAACTTGTGCTGACAAATAACACCATTATCTTCAACTTCAGACTAATTTAAGGTTTTGTGATATTTAGGAGCTTGGTCACTGAAGGCTCTACCTCATATTCTACTCTTATGGACTCTGGGAACTACAAGTAAGCCTGCGTTTTGGGACCAATGTCATCTGTTGGGCTGATGAGGTGAAACTAGATCTTAAAGATTTGATGGTGCCTGATCATTAAGCGCTTTGTACGTGAGGAGGAGGACTTTAAATTCAATTCTAAACTGTACAGGGAGCCAGTATAGAGAAACTAATACTGGAGTGAAGTGGTCTCTCGTACTAGTTCCTGTCAGAACTCATCCTGCAGCATTTTGAATTAACTGGAGGGTTTTAATAGACCAACTGGAACATCCAGATAGTAATGAGTTACAATAATGCAATCTTGATGAAGGCTCTTTTGGAAATTTGTGTAATATGTGAATCAAATTATATATCCTGGTCAAAAATTACACCAAGGTTCCTTACAGTGGAACTGGACGCCATGGTGATGTCATCTAAAGTGACAATATGGTAGCAAGTTTGTCTCTAAGGTGTTTACGGCCGAGTATAATAACCTCAGTTTTGTCTGAGTTTAGAAGTAGGAAGTTACAGGTCATCCAGGACTTAATGTCTTTAAGACATTCCTGGAGTTGAACAACCTAATTTATTTCTTCCAGCCTCATTGATAAATAAAGTTGTGTGTCATCTGCATAACAATGAAAGTGTATGTTGTTCTTTAATGTTTCCTAAAGGAAGCATATTTTAGGTAAAAGGTATAAGCCCAAGCACTGAGCATTGTGGCACTCCATAATTAACTTTTGTCTGCAATGAGTCATTAACATGAACAAACTGGAATCTATCAGGAAAGTATGATTGAAACCAGCAGAGGGCAGTACCTGAGATCCCCAAAGTCTGCTCCAGTCTCTGCAGTAGAATTTTATGATCAGTGGTGTCAAAAGCAGCACTAAGATCTAACAGGACAAGTATAGAGACCAGACCATTATCTGAGGCCAAGAGGAGGTCATTGGTAATTTTAACTAGGGCTGTTTCTGTGCTATGGTGTAATCTAAATCCTGATTGGAAATCTTCAAACAGCCTGTTACTATGCAGATATTCACATAGAGTATTTTAGAAACAAAGGGAAGATTTGATATGGGTCGATAATTGGTTAAAACATCTGGGTCATGGTAGCTTTTTTTGAGAAGGGGCTTAATAACTGCAACTTCAAAAGCTTGGGCTACATATCCAGTTAATAAGGAAAGATTAATTTGATTTAATATGGAGTGGTTAATTAATGGAAGAAAATTTTTAAACAGTTTGGTAGGAATGGGATCTAACTGACAGGTTGACGGTTTTGATGAGGATACTAGTGATGTTAACTCTGGGGGATCTATAGGGAAGAAACTGTGTAACTCTATATCTGGTGATTCTAAGTTTCTTGTGCTAAAAAGTGTCTCATTACTACTAGGAGAGAGGAGGTGGACATTTTTTTCTTATTGATGTTATTTTATTCACAAAGAAATTCATGTAGTCGTCACTGCTCAGGGTTAGGGGAATAGACGGCTTAGTAGAGCAGTGACTCTGTGTTGGTTGTCTTGGTTACAGTGCTGAACAGAAACTTGGGATTATTCTTGTTCTCTTCAACTAAAGAAGAATAATAGGCTGTTCTAGCCTAATAAAGGGCTTTTTATAAGCTAGAAAACCATCTTTCCAGGCTACATGAAATTCTTCTAGATTAGTGGAACGCCATTTTCTTTCTAATCTAAGTAAGCCTGTTTAGAACACAAGTATGGGAATTAAAACAGTGTTTTCTTTTTTCAAAGGGGCAACACTAGCTAATGTAGTGGACAGTGAAGGTGCTGCATTATCAACAAGATTATCAATGAAAGTGGGTGTAAAATCAAAACTAAATATTAAAGGAGACATTCACTGGAAAATCAAATTTCTGATGTTTTTTGGTGTTTCCCCATGTCTCTCCCATATCTAAACATCACTTTTGAGAAAAAAGGGCTTCTCTGTTTACCTGTGCTCAAGCAAGCAGTTTTGAAAGGTCGAGTTTAGTTATGTAACTAGCACATTTGACGTGCACTGAACCCTCCCCCAACAGCTACACACAGTAGCTGTCTACTTCAACCTGAAGAATCTGAATCGCTTGTGAAATGTGTGTATTTTCCTGTCGGCTCGCAAGTCTCGGGTTAGCACGTATGCTAAATACTGACTGTGTGTGCTCGCGTCTGTGCTTTCCGTTTGTCTCGGCTCACTGTTTTAAAAGCAAACTGCTGCATGAGCTGTGAGAAACCGTGTGGATAGGGAACAACTTACACTAAAATGGTTTATTTTACATGTAAATTAAACCACACAGACACTTAAACTGACACTCGGTTCAGGGGGGGACACTGCGCAGCAGTTGGTCTGCTCATAGCTGGCCAATCAGAAGCGAGTGGGAATGCGCTTGGTAGCTGGCCAATTGCAAGAGACTCAGTGTTCTGGGGGGCGGGCATTAGGCATTAGAGTGCCTGTTCAGATGCTGTCAGAGATTAGTAATAAACTGGCTTAATCTGAAGAGACTATGAGGTTTTTGACCATAAATATTATTTAGTTTATCTAAGTAGACATCAGTAATCTAAATTTTTGGTTCAAAAAGACTATTCTATGTCACCTTTAATATTATTATCAGAAAAGACACCTGTAGTGGTATTTTTTCTTAATGTTATTGTAGTTAATTATTGTGCAATTAAATGTGAGTAAATAATGGTCAGTTAACCTCTTAACTTTAAGTTAATATTTAAGTTTTCTATATCTATGTCATAAGTTAGTACAAGATCAAGGGTGTGACTAAGGCAGTGGGTGGGTTTATTCACATGTTGAGTGAAACCAATTGATTCTAACAGTGAATTAAATGCAGGACTGTCACTTTCAACATCACTTGTAACATCTAAATGAATGTTGAATTTCCCCACAATTATGATTTCATCTGTCAGCACTAACTCAGATAAGAATTCAGAGAACTCTGTCAGAAACTCTGAATAAGGTGCAGGTGGATGATAGAGTGACTATCACAACTGGTTTCTGTCATTTTAAAGTATGTTCTTTATGTAAACATGTTTCAGTTAGAGTAAATCAATATGATTATCAATGATTAGATCATTAATTAAAACTGATTTTGAGGAAAGTGATCTTATATTTAATAGTACACATTTACAAGTGGGATTGTAGGATTCTGTTTTATTATTAGTATTGATTTTTATTAGATTGGACTGTCAAACACCTCTTCTGTTTATTGCTGATTTATTTAATTTACTCTGTCGGGGGACAAGCAGTCTCTACAGGGTTTTGAGGAGGTGACTGCTCAAAAAGAAGCACAAAGAACCATGTAAGACTTCAACTCCATCTCCTGGTCTCACCTCTGGACTGTCATGGTGTTGGAGTTCTAATAAAATTTGACATATTTCTAGATAAAAGAGCGACTCCATCCAAAGTGGGATGGTCTTCATCTCTTCTCATGAGACCAGGGTTTCCCCATAAAGTTTACCAGTTATAAAACTATAGTTGTTTTTTTGTACACCATCTTGACAGCCAAGAAATTGAATGATGACATGTGGCTGTACATGTTATCACTTGTCTCATTAGGAAGAGGTCCAGAGAAAATTACGGTGTCTGACATCGACTTAACGTATGTGCACAAAGATTTAACATTAATCTTTGTGACCTTCAGTTGGTGTAACTGGGTGTCATTACTGCTGACATGAATAATAACTTTAATGAATTTATGATTGCCTCTAGCCAGCAGTTTTAGATAACACTCAGTGTCACCTGCTCTGGCCATGGGAAAACACTCGACTATGGTCACTGGTGTCACTACTTTCATGAGTAATGAATGAAAATGAATAAAAACAACAAAATCAATGAAAACACAAAAACAAATGATAAATATTTTCAAATAAGACATTCCCAAAAGTTTTAATAAGAAAAAGAAATGTAAACAAAGTATGATGAGTGTCTGAATGTAGAATTTTTTTTTACAGCGCCAGGGTAAAAAAGCCTAGTTCTTTCACTTACTAGATGGATTTTTTTTTTTTTTTTGCAGGAATTATGGTTAAAAACGCTTCTTCACATTTGATCTGATGGTTACTATTGCAACCATGGTAGTATGTTTAAAAAGTATGTTTTTTTTCATCTCCTTTGGAGGGCCAAAGGTGTGATAAACTGTGCAGTTTATCATACCTTTGTGTTTGTTACTCCTTAAGTAACAAACATTGCTTCATTTACATGAAGCCTTGAGGGTGTGGTCTACATTTACTATACACTGACATAAATTATTGGTGGCCTCTCTGTAGGGCCTTGCAATGGCTATTGTGGTCACTCCACAACCCGACATACAGCACTAGTCTTCATTTATTATTGTTATTATTTATGCTGATAAACATTAGGGAAAGGGCAATACTTTGAATTGAATTAAAAAAAATGTGATCACATTTGTGCCTTCTTTAGTCGTTTAGTTTTGTTTCAGTTTGAGTGTGTATTAAACTTGTAGATTTAAATACACTCATCTGTAGCTATGAGGCTTCTTTTTCCTCTTGGTCATGAGGCTGTAGCAGTTGAGCAAAACCAGTAGATCCTCCTGAAGTTTTACTGGTGCTGTGGTCATTATTATCTTCCTCAGAGTTTCTGGATTATTGAATTTCACTGTTTGTATTTCATCTGGCTTGTCCTTCAGGATTCCATATGTATTGACAACAAATTCAGTGAATGCAGGGTGAAGTGTGGTTTTGTATCCCAATTGTTTGAACTGATCCATGAGGTCAGTATACCTCTGAGTGAGATACAACCGATAGCCTTCATCCACCTTCCCTGACAGTGGATGTGTGCTAACATCTATGATCTTGTTAGGTATGTTAGATATTGTGAAACCATAAAACCTCTTTCGACCCTGGAAAACATGTGACAGAATGCTTCTATCCAGTTGGTGGGCAATCTCTCCCATTATCCTTTCTTTGACATCATGAGGATATTCAGCTGGGCAGTCTAGCTCACCTGTGTCAATGCAGATTGAATTTTGAATAAAAGACCTGAAGTCAGTAGGGGATGAGGTTCGGTGTACATGTTTGCTTTGGTGCAAACCTTTTCTGAACTGTCTCTCATCACAAGTGGTCTGGTATACATTGGGAGGGTTTCCTCCTGATGACTCCGCCAGAATGTTATTGAAGCTGTGAATCCAGCTTGTCAGGTTGCTGACCATCAACTTCATCTGCTCGTTTTCATGTTCAAGTTGCTCATTTTTTGACACCATGCCAGCAATGGCTTGGTCTGAGTCCATTGTCAGGCTTCCAGTTCACGAGCCACAGTGAAAAGTCAACTTTTGTGCAAACTTCTTTTTCATTGATGTTTTATTTCAGTTAGCATCCATAATAATATTGCATCACTGCCTTCTTCTCTGTCCGTTGTCTCCTTCCTCACTACTTGTTTGGGTGGTTTGTAGTGGTGTTTCTCCAAATTTCTGCCCTCCAAAATCCTCAGTGTGAAAGCTTTCTTTAATGCTGTTGCACTTAAAAGGATCAAAGACTTTAAAGAAAGATGTATCCAGAAGATAGAAGTGATGGGGCATTGTGAATTCCAAGTTACACAGTGGAAATCACCAAACTGTGATTTTATACTTCAAATTGTGGAGGCCAGCATTGCACCTCAGTGTAAAATCTGCCAGAATATTTTGGAAGAATCACTGGATTCATACACAAAAATATAGGCTGCTTTGACTCAGCACGACTACTAAGTGTTGCACCGGTGATCTTAGAGTTGCACCGGTGATCTACATGAATGCACATACACTTCTGCAAAGAATATACATCTCATAGGCTGCCTTGTGTAGCTGAAGACTCTTCAGTCAAGCATCAGGACGGATTCTTTACACATACACTCTTCGTTTCCTGTGAAGTGAGGTGGAAACCTAACGGTGTCAACACAAACCCCACTCTCACTAGCACCATTTTACATTGCCAAAACCTGGAGCCTGAATGGACGCTCACTGATCTTGACCAAGTTCCTATTTCTGAAATACATTGTTACACCACTGGATGCTTTAAAAACAACAGTTTTTTCTTGTAGTGTACTGCTTATCCTCTGTATTACTTTGTATTACATTGACCATACCTCGCAGAGCTGCTTCATCCGTACACTACTGTCTGGCCTTTGAGGTCAGCTGATCAGCTGCTCCTACAGATACCTAAGTCTAAACAGAAGCTCAGAGGGGACAGAGCTTTTTCTGTTGCTGCACCTAGATTGTGGAACAATCTTCCTTTACATATTAGACAGGCCCCTTCTCTGTCTGTATTTAAAAAGCATCTTAAGACCCATTTTTACTCTTTGGCTTTCAACCCAGTATGAGACATTGATTGTACAAGTTGTTTGTATGGTTGTACATATTATGTATATGTATGCAGTGTGCGTGTATGTATGTATACTTGCATGTTTGTGTGCATGTATATGTGCGTACATAGTCCATTTCACCTGTTGAATGGATGTACTGTATATGTGTGTACATATTTACACTCTACAGTGTTTTACTGTTTTGTCTATCTTTTAGTATTTTTCCGTAGTTTATTTATCTCTAATGTATAGCACTTTGCTTCAGCTGTTGTTGTTTTTAAAGTGCTTTAAAAATAAAGTTGGATTGGATTGGATTGGATCATATTTGTACTGTTTCGCTTCAAGTAATTGTATCACATTGATTTTTAACCATGGAATGTACACGTCCATGGCATCCTTTTTGACACCCAGGCTTATGTAGCCTACGAGGTACAATGTTTTGTATCATGATAATATCCATTATTGTTGTTGTCCCTGTTATTTGTCTGACTGTTCCCTTTAAGAATGCAATAATTTCAGCTGTAAACTCAACTTCTAGCATCTCATGCACAACTGGACCTTACTCACCCGTTGCTCAACTGACTCCATGGAACCCCACCAATGACTATGTACCTGCACACACACACACACGTACACGTTGTAAAACCATTTAACCTTGACCCATTGGCTCAGAAGTGGCTGCAAAACAATTTGTGGTACCAATTGGCTAACTACACCGCACGCACAATTACGCAGTAATCCTGTGTAGTGTGTTTGTCCTCTAATTCTGTCAAATATTATACAGGTTTGCCATATGAAGGGAATCTGTTAACTGACTGCACCTCCTCGTGGCATGTTCTGCACTACCATAACTCGTCATTTACCTACCATAATTCCTCATCTACTTCACCTCCATTCGCCTTTACTCCTATTTCTAATCGTTCACATGAAACTATTCATCTTGTATGTTATACTTTGGACCAAACCTCGTACTTAGAATCAGTTTTGATTCAAATGTCATGAGCCTGCTCCATTTCCCCTCTCCCTTCCCTGCTGTGTCTACGCAATCAACACACCTGTGCTGGTGCGCACCTGCCAGCAATCTACTAATCAGCGCTTCCCTCTTTAAGCACCTGACTTCCTGGGATTCATCGCTAGTTCGTTGTCTGCTATCTCAGTGAAACTGGAAAATTCCACCACCAATGCCTTTCGCTTTCACTGGGTATTATCACTGCCGTTCCATCCTGCTTGGGTTGCACTGCTCTGATTGTCACCGCCACCGATTGCCAGCTTCACTGTTCCTGTACTGTTTGGATTGTATTCACCACCGCTGGAGCAGTTACCCTCCCCTGCACTGCCTGGACTTTGTCTCCCTCACCTGCATGGACCCTGACGCCACCTCCTCCCCTGGCATTATTACCTGTTGTAGTTGTAATTAAAACTTTAAAACTCTTCGAGTCTCCCGACCCTGCCTGCATCTGGGTTCAGCTCACCTTGTGATTGTGATAGTATGAAGTGGCCATAAAAGAACATGGACCAGCAGGCACGGATCCTGTTCGCCAGGCACTGGCTTCTCAAGGCAAGCTCCTAGGACAACATGACGACAGTCTAAAACACATCATGGAGTCCGTCCACGCCCTACACCAGACTGTCTCCCAGCTTGGCGTTCAGATTCATCAAATCTCTTCAACCCTCTCTGCCTCTTCGTCCCCTCCGACCACCACAACTCTCAGCCAGCCAGCTGCTACCGCTTCTAGTCCAACCCCTTCCTACGCTCGACAGGTATGCTGGGGAGATGGGGGCTTGTGGTCGGTTTTTGCTTCAATGCTCATTAATTTTTTGTTCACAACCCCTAATTTACGCCGCAGATCAAACCCGAATTGCTTATATGATCAGCCTTTTAACCAAAGACTGGAATGGGCCACTGCCCTTTGGGAAATAAATTCTCTCATTTGCCAGTCTTATGATTTGTTCACTTCGGAGTTCAGAAAAGTTTTTGATCATCTTGTTAAAGGCAAGATTGCTTTAGCCCAACTTATATCGATTCGTCAGGGGGCTCGATCTGTAGCACAATATGCGCTGGCCTTCCGCATTCTAGCCGCTGAAAGTGGGTGGGATGATCTAGCTCTGCAGGGGGTGTTTACTCAAGATGTTAATGCTTTAGACGGTCACCTCTTGTCCCGCGTCACCCACCAAACCATTCCGCTCACTTTAATACTATCAGGTAATCATCATGAAATTATCTGCTTCTTCGTTATCTATTCTCCCGCCACCCCCTGGTTTTAGGTTATCCCTGGTTAAGCTATCACAACCCCCATTTTGATTGGACTAATGGCTCCATCTCTAGTTGGAGTCTCCACTGTCACTCACATTGTCTTAAATCCACTCACACCTCTCCTTCCACCTCCCTCTCTGCACCCCCTGAACCCCCAGATCTCTCCTCCGTTCCCAAAGAGTACCAAGACATTGGTGAAGTATTCAGTAAAAATAAAGCCCCATTACCTTCCAGTCGCCTCTATAATCTCTCGCGTCCCGAATATGAGGCAATGAAAACTTACATAAATGATTCCCTTGCTTCTGGCCTTATTCACCCCTCCTCGTCTCCTGTAGGGGCAGGGTTTTTCTTCGTTAAAAAAAAGATCGGTCCCTCCATCTGTGTATCGATTTCAGTGGCCTTAATAACATCACCATTAAAAATAAATATCCACTCCGTTTAATCGATCCCGCTTTTGAACCACTTAATCAGGCCACCATATTCACCAAACTCGACCTTCGCAACGCTTACCATCTCATCCGCATCAGGGAGGTAGACAAGTAGAAAACTGCGTTCAAAACGCCTATAGGGCACTTCGAATACCTGGTAATGCCTTTTGGTCTTACGAATGATCCCCGCAGTTTTCCAAGGACTAGTCAATGATATTCTTCTTGATATGCTGAATAATTTCATTTTCATCTATCTTGACAACATTCTGATATTTTCCCAGACTCTTGAATAGCACCGTCTTCATGTTTGCACAGTACTACAGGGCCTCTTAGAAAATCGCCTGTTTGTCAAGGCCGAGAAGTGTGAATTTCACCTTCCGTCAGTCAGCTTCCTGGGTTTTATTATAGAATATGAATTAGAAGAAGATGATCAGCGGTAAAGGTGATGTGTCAGGTGTCATAAGCAGTCTTGAACAGGTGAGTCTTCAGTTTGTTCGTAAAGGTAAGTAAGGTATCGGCTTTACGGATGGCCGGGGGGAGGGAATCCCAGGGGGTGGGGGCGGCGGTGGCGAAGGCTCTGTCTCCGATTTTTCGGTATTTGGTAGTGGTAATGGGAGTGAGGAGGTTAGCATCTGTAGAGCGTAGTCGACGGATGGGGGAGTGGTGATGGAGGAGATCAGTCAGGTACGGGGGAGCAAGGTTGTTGAGGGCTTTGTAGGTGATGAGGAGGATCTTGAAGTGTATGCGTTGTTTTATGGGGAGCCAGTGGAGTTGACGGAGGACAGGGGTGATATGTTCTCTGGAGGGGGAGCGGGTGAGAAGCCGGGCAGCAGAATTTTGAACATATTGTAGTTTTTGAAGAATAGAGGAGGGGAGGCCATACAGGATGCTATTGCAGTAGTCGAGTCTGGAGGTGATAAAGGCATGGATTAATGTCTCTGCAGCAGTGGTGGAAAGAGTGGGTCGCAGGCGTGCAATGTTTCGTAGGTGGAAAAAGGATGTTTTGGTTACGTGGTTGATGTGTGATTTGAAGGAGAGTGCAGGGTCCATGTAGATTCCAAGGTTTCTGACGATGGGGGAGGGAGTGACGGAGTGGCCATCGATGCAGAGTGAGAAGTTCTGACAAGTAGGGAGGATGGAGTTTAGGGCAAAGATGATGATCTCAGTTTTATTGCTATTTAGTTTGAGGAAATTGTGGTTCATCCAGGTTTTAAAGTCTGTGAGGCAGCGGGTGAGGGTGGAGAGGATGTTAGGGGAGATGTTTTGGTGGTGATGTAGAGTTGGGTATCGTCGGCATAGCAGTGGAGTTGAATTCCATGGCTGCGGATGATGTGTCCGAGTGGAAGCATGTACAGAATGAAGAGAATGGGATCCAGGACTGAACCTTGAGGGACACCATGTGCGACAGGGGTGGTGTGGGATTTATGATGGTTGATGCTGATGTAGTGGAATCTATCAGATAGGTAAGGATGACTGCCGACGTCCGTGCTTTCGTTAATGCCTGCTCCGTCTGCGCCCGTAGTAAGGCGTCTCACCAACCTCCCGCTGGCCTCACATGGCTGTGGACTTTGTCACCGGCCTTCCTCCCTCAGAAGGTAATCATGTCATTCTCACCATTGTAGACCAATTTTCCAAAGCTGTTCATTTCGTCGCCTTGCCTAAATTACCCTCTGCCCTAGAAACTGTGGACCTTCTGGTGTATCACATTTTCAGAATCCCACGTCTGTCTCTGACCGAGGTCCACAGTTCGCTTCCCAGATCTGGAAGGCTTTTTGTCAGGCAGTGGGCGCCAACCCTAGTCTCTCTTCAGGATACCTTAGTCCAATGGCCAGACGGAGCGGGCTAATCAAGATCTGGAGGCATCGCTCAGATGCATCACTTTCCGTAACCCGTCCTCCTGGTCGTCACAGCTGGCCTGGGTGGAATATGCCCACAACTCCCTCACCTCATCCGCCACAGGTATGACTCCCTTTATGGCCAGCTGTGGCTTCCAACCCCCCTTATTTCCTTCACAGGAGGAGGAGTTAGCGGTTCTGTCAGTCCAGCATCACCTCCAGCGTTGCCGCCGGGTCTGGAGGGAGGCCCGTGCCGCTTTTCTCCACACCGCCGCCAGAAACCAGCGCATCGCAGATCGCTACCGCTCCCCGGCCCCCATCTACATTCCCGGACAGAGGGTCTGGCTTTCCTCACGGGACCTCCCTCTTCAAGTTGAATCACGGAAGCAGGCTTCCCGCTACATCGGACCCTTTGAGATTTACCTCATCATTAACCCCACCGCGGTAAGGCTCAAACTCCCCTCTTCACTCAAGATCCACCCCACGTTTCTTGTATCACTCCTCAAGCCAGTCTCTTCCAGGCCCTTGCTCTTCAAGTCCCCCAACCCTGCCTGTATCTGGGTTCAGCTCACCTTGTGATTGTGACATCTAAGTCACATCTGTCTAGCTGTAGGTAGCGATTGGTATGCTGCATATATGTACGGTGCATTTGCTACATCTCACAAATTTAGATTCTGCAACATTCCTTATCCATCCACCCCCCGATGGCCCCAGGTGCTGCAATTACTTGCTACAGACTCATTCGCACCGGTCCCCATGTGAAAAATGTGGGTCACATTTGTCTTTCCTAACTGCTGCAATTCATAATCAGACACCCCCACTGCCTGACATCTATTGGATTTGTGGTGACTGCATCAGACATTATCTGGTCTGGTCTATGCACACTTGTCTCTGACATTAGACTGGCTGTTCCTGTTGAATTACACACATTTCGCACCAAAAGATCTGTTCCAGGTAGTTTTGATGACAAGGTGTACATAGACTCCATTCCTAGAGGTGTCCCAGACGTAATCAAATTACTGCTGGATTTGAATCTTTCGTTTGCTTTTGGTGTATGGTGAATAAGAATGTAGATTGGATTGGATTAATTACCTATTTTATAACCAACAACGTTTCATCAGTTACACTCATGATGCTCTCACTGCCCTTGCTGAACAACTTTCTGCTTCATCTCTCATGCCATGACAAAATAGAATGGCTCTTGACATGATACTGGCTGAGAAAGGAGGAGTTTGTGTTTTATTTGGTGACTCATGTTGCACTTTCATCCCCAGCAACGCTGCCCCGATGGTTATGTCAATCGTGCCTTGGAGGACCTCCGTAGCCTTAGGAAAGAATTGGCTGAAAACTCTGGTGCTGACACTTCCATGTGGGGATGGTTTGATTCAGTTTTTGATAAATGGAAAGCCCTAATGCTCTCTCCTCACAAGTGTCATCATTGGTGTTGCTGTTCTGGCCCTGTGTGGTTGTTGCATTGTTCCATGTGTTTGGGGACTGATTGTGCGTGCTGTTGACAAATCTGTCTCCCACTTAACGTTACAGTACATTACACTGCTCTCCCTACCTCTGCACACCCTGACTTTCCTCCTCCTGACTGGACTGATGATTTTTACAAGCACAGCCCTGACTCTGTTCTTTGCCCTGTTTAAATGACAAAGTAAAAACTCCCTCTCCATTTTTTTAGATTTCAAAATGTAAATACTGTCATTTTTCAAACTACAGCTTAGCTATTTGTGTTAGGTGTCTGTTCCACAAAAACAGCATCTGCATTCTTTTCTCTCCATCCTTTTATGATGATGTATTTTAAACCAGTGATGGTGTAATACATTTTAAGTCCATCAGGTTCTAGGTATAGTATTGGTGTTATATGGTGATTATGTTTTCTGTTTGTTGACCTGTTTGTTTCCATTGGAATTTTCCTTATAGTTGATCTTACGATCAAAAAGGATGAGATGTAATGAAAAATCCTATATTAACCGTGTTTTCAATATATCTGTATTAACTCTTTATATGTTTGGCTTTTGAAAATGCCCTGTATAGCTCATGTACAGAGACGCACATTCACATGGTCTGCAACTCTTCATCTCACAACTAGACCGTTGTTTCGTTATAGTGCGACCTTGGACAATTGCGGCCTCCCTACAAAACTTCTCTGTTTCCCATAACTTTGCCTCCTCCCTGTGCAGTCTTTTTGTCTATAAGAAGCTGTGATTCACTCGACCATTTTGAACTCCTTCGCAGACCACTTTGTGCTCTGTAAACCTGTTCCTTCTGCAGAATAGAACACCAAAGACTACTGGTGGACTCTCAAAATTTCTTTATTTCTGTCTCACCCGGGGACACACGAAATTTTGGAAGGTCAAGATATTTATTTACAAAAACAAAAACTAAACAATGAGCACAGGGTGTACTAACAAAAGGTGAGGAGACTGGCTGGCTGCTGGACGGGAGACCTCCGCATGGGGACACTAGGGAAAAAGGGAGATGAGGAGTTACAAAAAGCAGGAAGTAAAAAGTGGATCAGGTCTTCCTGATCCTGATAATCATCACAACAAACACTGAATTTCACACACAAAAAAATCCAGGCTGCATTGACTCAGCACAACTGCTAAATGTGGGTGGATACCGTTTAGATTAGCACCGGTGATATACATGAATGCACATACACTTCTGCAAAGAATACACACCTCACAGGCTGCCTTGTGTAGCTGAAGACTCTCCAATCAAACACCAGGACGGATTCTTCACACACACACACACAAACACATTTCATTCCCTGTGAAGTGAGGTGGAAACCTAACAGTGTCAATGCAAACCTTACTTTCACTAGCTTCATTTTACACTGCTGTAACCGGGAGCCTTGAAAATGAACTCTCACTAGTCTTGACCAAGTATCTATTTCTAATGGACGAGCACTGATATACCACTGTGAACTGGATGCTCTAAAAACAAAACAGTTTTTCTTGTTCTTTGTTAATCCTCTGTATTACTTTGATTATATTCCTACTGTATCGTTTCAAGTAGTTGTATTACATATATTCTCCAATTTTAAAACTGTAATTAATGTCATTTTTCAAACTATAGCTTAGCTATTTGTGTTAGGTGTCTGTGCCACAAAAACAGTATCTGTATCCTTTTCTCTCCATCCTTTTATGAGGTAGTATTTTAGTGTAATGGTTCTCAGTATAATATTGGTGTTATATTCAATAGTTTGATTTAGACTTTTAGACTTTTTTTTTTTTTTTTTTGATTTTTGTTATCCCTTGAGTGGTTTTGAATCAGTATTTTGAATTTCTTAGTCACTGACTTCTTTTGAATCGGTGTTTTGATTTTGATTGGTGATTATGTTTTATGTGTGTTGACCTTTTTGTTTCCATTGGAATTTTCCTTCTAGCTGATCTTATGATCAAAAAGGCGAAAATGTAATGGAGAATCCTATATCTTACCGTATATATCTGTATCAACATTTCTACATGTATGGCTTTTGCACCTGTTCTGCATAGCTGATGTGCAGAAACTCACATACACATGATTATTAATGATAAGATCCTCATCCTTACTTTTTTCACCCCATAAAGATCTTTTTCTGGGTTAAGACCTGGTTTTAGGCTTAGGGTAACAATTGGGTTTATGTTGGGGTTAGGGTTAGCCATCTAGTTGTAATAGTTAAGGTTAGGGTAAGGGCATGTATTATGTCTATGAGGGTCCTCACTTTGATAGAAGTGCAAAAGTGTGTGTGTGAGTGCGAAAGTGAGAATGGTTAAGCAAAGGAAAGAAGGAAGTAGGCAAAGAAGAAAGGAAGTGACACGGTTGGTAACCGGTGACACCACTCCCACTTCTGGAGCCAAAATGGTGGCCCTTGGGGGGGGAGAAGCAGGCACAGTAGCAGTGACTGTAGAGCCATACTTTCACCACAAGATGGTGCCAAAAACTAAGTAGTAGAATGCCGCAGATCTCAGACTGAAAACCATGTGCAGCAATGAGGCTGTAGGCATGTGTGGCTGGTGCAAGATGGCGTCTGTGAGTGAAGTCTCACAAAAGAATAAATGAGAGAGAGGGAGAGAAACTTATGAATGGTGTGTGTACAAGGAGGAAGCATAGCGTCGAGTATGATTGAACAAAGGATGCAAGGTGCTGGAAGTGAGGTGTCCCGTTCGTCTTTGCGTCCGGTCCAATTATGTGGAGCGTTGATGGACTGTTGTGCGGCTCTTAGTGGGATAACAGTGGCGGATCCTTGGCTTCGTCACGGAGGGCGGCAGCTCAAGTGTCAACATTAATTAGATTCCTTCTCTCCATTCCAAATGCAGAAAACGAGTGCGTAGTTAGACGCAAATAAGTTTCTGGCCTGACCAGCACAATCTCTTTGGGGATTGAGTGTCTTCAGTATGATGCTGAATGATGAGAGCGTTGGTGCAGCTCTGACAGCAGGGACTGTACAAGGAGAAGTGAGCTGATTTCTCCTCCTCCGTTACCTGTGTGAGCTGGAAAGGAGCAGCAGCGATCACAGTCAGTTACAGTTTCCATGGAGGGCCGATGAAAGGATCCTGGAGACGGCTTCCATACGGCCACCAAAGCCAAGAGGTGAAGGCAGGGAAGAGAGAGCAAGGGAAGGCACCAAAGAGATCGGCAATAAGGTCGGGGAGTCAGATATAGAGAAGCAGAATCAAAGGGGACCAGCCAGTGAGATTGTAAGATTCCACCTTGTCCTTACTTTACACCTCTTTTATGACCTGCTGTTTATGATGCAAAGGAATGTCTTTGTAAGGACTTTAGTTTTTTCATATAGGCTGCGCTCATGGCAGATAATGGAGAATAAAGGCCCCACAACATATATATATGTGTATGTTTGTGTGTGTGTGTATAATATATATATATATTTATACACACATATACGTATATATATATATATATATATATATACGAATATATATATATATATATATATATATATATATATAGAGAGAGAGAGAGAGAGAGAGAGAGCTTGCATTTGTGTACCAGGGTCCCTGATGAACTTTTAATCAAAGCATAATAATGACAGCAGTATTATTTTTAGTGGTAATAATTATGGATCTGGATCCTGCAGCCTGCAAAATGAGGACAGAGGGAGAGAGAGGATGGAAGGAGGGCAGACACAGACTTGGGAGAGAAAAAATATAAGGTTAATGACATATAATTAAGTCACATTCATACCCTGAGTGTGAGAGAGTGAGTGTGAAAGAGTGAGTGTGAGTGCACCACAGGAAATCCCCCAGCAGTCTAGGTCTATAGCAGCATAACTAAGAGATGGTTCAGGTTTCCCTGAGCCAGCTCTAACTATAAGCTTTATCAAAAAGGAAGGTTTTAAGTTTAACTTTAAATACAGAGACAGTGTCCGCCTCCCGAACCGACATTGGCAGTTGGTTCCACAGGAGAGGAGCCTGGTAACTAAAGGCTCTGTCTCCCATTCTACTTTTATGGACTCTGGGAACTACAAGTAAACCTGCGTTTTGGGACCGAAGTGACTGCTGATAAGGTGAAATTAGATCTTTAAGATATGATCATTAAGTGCTTTGTACGTGAGGAGGAGGATTTTAAATTGAATTCTAAACTGTACAGGGAGCCAGTGTAGAGAAGCTAACATGTGGGTGATGTGGTCTCTCTTACTAGTTCCTGTTAGAACTCGTGCTGCAGCATTTTGAATTAAGTGAAGAGTTTTAAACGACCTAACAGAACATCCGGATAGTAGTGAGTTACAGTAATCTAATCTTGATGTAACAAAAGCATGAACTAGTTTTTCAGCATCCTTTAAGGATAAAATGTTTCTAATTTTCATAATGTTCCACAGGTGGAAGAAGGCTGTTTTGGAAATTTGTTTAATATGTGAGTCAAATGATATATCCTGGTCAAAAATAACTCCAAGGTTCCTTACATTGGAACTAGACGCCATGGTGATGTCATCTAAAGTGACAATATGGTCAGAAAGTTTGTCTCTAAGGTGTTTAGGGCCGGGTATGATAACCTCAGTTTTGTCTGAGTTTAGAAGTAGGAAGTTACAGGTCATCCAGGACTTAATGTCTTTAAGACATTCCTGGAGTTGAACAACCTGATTTATTTCTTCTGGCCTCATTGATAAATAAAGTTGTGTATCATCTGCATAACAATGAAAATGTATGTTGTGCTTTCTAATAATGTTCCCCAAAGGAAGCATATATAAGGTAAAAAGTATAAGCCCAAGAACTGAGCCTTGTGTGTTATATCCTTGGATGGTTAATAATGCACGCACACTTTGAACGGTTAACGGACTTTACTAAACGTCTGCAACAGCACTCACATACAGGAAGCATGGGGCAGGAAGTAGCAGAAGGAAAAACAGGGCGGGGTACACCTCTAAACAATCCTGGGGGTTCCTGGTTAATTAATAAAGGTTCCGGGGTGCAGTTTCCCACATAACACATAGCTTCAGTCTGTAACATTGTGGAACTCCATAATTAACTTTTGTCTGCAATAAGTCATTGTCATTAACATATACAAACTGAAATCTATCAGATAAGTATGATTGAAACCAGCAGAGGGCAGTACCTGAGATCCCCAAAGTCTGCTCCAGTCTCTGCAGTAGAATTTTATGATCAATGGTGTCAAATGCAGCACTAAGATCTAACAGGACAAGTATAGAGACCAGACCATTATCTGAGGCCAAGAGGAGGTCATTGGTAACTTTAACTGGGGCTGTTTCTGTGCTATGGTGTAATCTAAATCCTGATTGGAAATCTTTAAACAGCCTGTTATTATGCAGATATTCACATAACTGATTCGCAACTGCCTTTTCTAGTATTTTAGAAATGAAAGGAAGATTTGATATTGGGTGAAAATTGACTAAAACATCTGGGTCGAGGGTAGCTTTTTAAGAAGGGGCTTAATAACTGCAACTTTAAAAGCTTGGGGTACATATCCAGTTAATAAGGAAAGATTAATTTGATTTAATATGGAGTGATTAATTAGTGGAATAACTATTATAACAGTTTGGTGGGGATGGGATCTAACTGACAGGTTGACGGTTTTGATGAGGATACTAGTGATGTTAATTCTGGGAGATCTATGGGGAGAAACTGTGTAACTGTATGTCTGGTGCTTCAAGGGTTATTGTGCTAGAACTTGTCCCATTACCACTAGGAGAGAGGAGGTGGTCAATTTTTTCACAAATGTTATTTTGTTCACAAAGAAATTTATGAAGTTGTCACTGCTCAGTGTCAGTGTAAGTGCTCAGGCCCTAATAATAATAATAATAAATGGAACAATTTTAATAGGGTCCTCTGCACCTTGTGTGCTTGGACCCTAATAGCTCCTTGAGTTTCAATAGGGTCCTTCTGCACCTTGTATGCTCAAAGCCTAATAAGAACAATATTCCTTGAGTTTCAATTGGGTCCTACTTTGTTCTCGGACCCTCATAAGATTAATAATTCCTTCAGCTTTAATAGGGTCCTTCTGTACCTTGTGTGCTCAGACCCTAATAAAAATAACTAGTACCGAGTTCAGGCCAACTTGGCCCCGTCTACCTCCACTTTTGATACTGGTTATTTTCAGCACTCCCCCACGTGGGGGAGGTGCAGACCCATTGCATCAGAGCAGGTCCATGGTCTACCATTCATGCCAATCGGTCAATGTCTGTAGTGAGAAATCGTAATGTTCCCCAACATTACCACCCCCATCTCGTACACCATGTGACATTAACAAAAGCTTTCAATAACTTTTAATCGTCAACCTAAGTTCGTTCAAATACCACAGGTACTGTTGGGTTTAGACCACAGGCCATTGCTGACCTTTTTGATTGTCCCAGCTTGATATACACGTACCAACTTTCGTTAATCGATGTTAATCGTGGCCACAGTTGAGCTAATAGTTCAGGGTGGGTCTGCAGTCTCACATGTGAAGTTTTATACGCTTATACACATCTTATACACTGTTCAGCGTTAAGAAAAAATAACTTTAGATCCTCAACTTGTCTACAGTGACCTCACCAAGTTTGATGATGATTGCATTAAAGCTCTAGCTTCAGGACAAGATGTCTGTGTAGATTCTCATTCATCCAGGTCATATGGTAGTCAAAGGAGTTAAGTTGTAAGCAACTGGACTTCTTTTTGGAGTTTGAAGACGTTTCACCTTTCATCCAAAAGGCTTCTTCAGTTCTGGCCTGATGATGGGAGGAGCCATATCTCTGGATTACTGGAGGTGGAGCTGTAGACCACACCCCTCATTCCATGACAAAGGGTCACATGAGTCACCCGTCAAGGTGTGAATTGGAGTGAGAGTCGTTGACACCTGATCCAGAGAATGAGACTGCTCTGATGGCGAAGAGCAGTTAAACTTCCTGGGATGAGATATAGAGATATAGCTCCTGGTTTCCCATGATCAGGCCAGAACTGAAGAAGCCTTTCGGATGAAAGGTGAAACGTCTTCAAGCTCCAAAAAGAAGTCCAGTTGCTTACAACTTAACTCCTTTGACAGCTCTAGGACAAGATTTTTCAAATACCAGAGGAGCGAAGTAGCACAAATCTGGACTTTCAAACCAAAAAAAACGTGATTCATTTCGGGGGAAGTTTGTTTTTTAACGGTGAAACAGTGCTGGAATTCAAAATGGCCAACTTCACGGTGGGTGAAGTTAATGTTTGTAGAAGTGTTCAGGGTCAGTCTATATATCAATATATGCTGAAGTTATAAGGCACTTCCTGTTTCCAGTTCTGGTTTGCATGCCAATTTTCGTCTATTTTCACTAACGTTTATAGGGTTAAAATTGAGATTGTTACGGAAGGAAAATAATAATTCCAAGAATAGTAATAGGTCCTCGCACCACTGTGTGAGTGCTCGAGCCCTAATAACTCCTTGAGTTTCAATAGGCACTTAACTAGCATGCAAGTGATTCTGAACGGGTCCTCGCTTGTTTAAAATGGCCGACTTCCATATGGTGTCTCTAATGATGTGTGGAGAAACCAAATCAGAGTGGGTGTGGAGAAACCAAATCAGAGTGGGTCTGAGCCAATCAGTTAATGTACAGTAACGTTAGGGTGCACTTCCTGTTTAAATTGGCAGACTTCCTGTTGAGTCAAGGTCATGTACGTAAAAATGTTCAGGGCAGTTCACTTGTCTTTTATATATATGAGGTTTCGTTCAGATAGGTCAATGTACAGCAAAGTTACAGTTGACTTCCTGTTTTTGATGTTCCACTTCCTCTTGGGAGGCCATCCATTGCAGATGTGTTTAGGACGTGTCCCTGGTGTCACATATGAAGTTTAAGGTGATATAACAATCCCTGTTAGAGCTGGGTAAAAGATGTATCTAAAAGCACTGATAAAGTAGTAAAAAAGAGAAAGACAGGTTTTTCTAAAATTTATTACATTACATATTACATTACCTCATTATAACAATTAAGTGACTATTGGTAATTGACTCATTCAGCTAATGATTAAGGAATGATATTTGCAAGCCTTGTAACTTTGTTCTACAGGCAGCTTGGGTCAGGAGGGGCATTTACATTCATTTGCATCACAATTTTTTTTAGTTTGCAGAAAATTTGGCAGATTGTGAATGGCAAAAAAAGAATGCATTTCATTTTTTTCCTAGTCCTTCCTAGGTTTACTAACAAGACAATAGTGAGTGAGAAGCCATTTTTTAAGTAGACGTTTTATAAAGCTTTGAGTGTGTTGAACATTAATGTTTTTTTTTTGTTTTTATAGTTTCTTGACAGACCGTGTTGTGCCAAACATCCAGTGATTATGTTTCTGCATATGCCAAGATTCTACTCCTGGAGTGCTGAACGGACTGACTTCACTTTATTCCGTAGCTCAGTGAGGACTACTATCTTCTGGTCAAGGATCTGCTCCAGTTGAGAGGCATAAGACTCCATATTATAATCCACCTCCTCTGTCAACTTCAGCAACTCTTTTTCATCCTCTATCCACCGCAGCGACTCCTGGAAAACTGTACGGTGGTCCTCTAAAACCTGCTCCATCTCCTCCAAATGAGACACAGCCTCATGGAAGGTAAACATTTGGGGAGATGTTTCCTCCTCATTCTGCTCACAAAACAGTTTAAAGTTGTCTCCCTCTGGCAAGATTTTCAGGCAACCCTTGTCAAGAAGATCCAGCTGATTGACAGCTTGGATATTCGTCATTTGGTTTGGATCCACTGTCAGCTCCTTCACCCTGTTTGCATAATGTAGTGTATTCAGTGTGGTCTCGCAGGATGTTATACCAGGAGAGATTGTTGCAATCATGCATGTACGAGAATTTTCTCCAATGAAAGAGTCTCGCAGCACCTGGGTCAGCTTACTGGCTCTAAATGGAATGTGGTGCTTGTTACGGCCAAGTGCCCTGATACACTCCTTTAGTGCCAAAAGGCTTTTGTTGATCTCAGCTCCCTCCAGACGTGTCTGTCGGTCTGCACTCGATGCATCAGCTCCTCTTTCATTTCCTGCAAGGTCAACTAGGGAGAACTTTCCATGCAACTCCCCTTTCCTCCGAAGAATGATCTGGAATATAGCATGGCTACGAGATGAGAGAGAATTGGCTGATGTCTTGCCCGATGTTCTGTGGCTGTTGCCCTCTTCTATAAGTTTAAGAACATCCTCTGTGCACTTAGCCTCCTTCTCCTGAAGACCCACTATTTGAACTTGCTTTTTCGTGCCCTCCAGCACCCTCAACTCAGTTCTACGATTCAGCAGGTCAAACACCTTTCCAATATAGATTTCAAAAAAGGTAGCATATACTTGGAGATCTAATGTCTTGTAGCTGGGTTTCTCCAACATGAGAAATACATCCTGAGCAGAGAGCGCATATATTCCTTTAGAGCAGACTTGGTTTTTTCCATTGAAATCTCCACCCATTGTATGTGTTTTTCCACTGCCTGTCTGCCCGTAGGCAAAGCAGGTGGCCATTCCTTTCTCGAAAATGGTCTCCACTAAAGGTCTGGCAGTGAACATGTAGACCATCTCATTGGTAGTGCTGTCATCAAAGGCATAGTCGAAGCAGAAGGTATGGTTCTCCAGGTAGCGGCTTTGGTCCACCTTTTGTTTAGGTTCATGAACCAACACTACATCCTTAGTGGGGATTGTGATCACATCCAAATCTTTCATGGCCAACTCCTTCTTATTAAGTGGACGTTTCCTCACACATACACATATTCTGTGCGCTTCAATCAATTCTGATGTGGTCAGTGGATGGAAGTCTATACTGGCTCGAAAATCTCGAATCATGCACATGATCTCATAGTTAGGAATGGTGGCATCCATCTCTTGTGCCCTCTTCTCCCTGAGCTCTTGTTGTTGAAGTCGCCGCCGTTCTCTTCCCTCCTGTATTAACTCTACCTCCTTCACGCAATTTGACTTCATGTTACAGAGGAATTACTGGTTCTACCACTTCAGAAAAATGTGGAAAGAGATGTAAGTTCTACTTGTAGAGTTGCATTAGAACAATCGCCAATTTATTACTTCTTTGTCTTTTCCCCGCTATTCTCCTCCTTGATCTGAATTTTAAAGCTGTAAAAAGCCACCTTTTATCGTTGGCAGTTTAAAGTGATCAAAGTCACAGATGACATCATAGGTGACACTGTATCGTCTCTTCTAATAATTTCTGGCAGTGAAAGTGGATCTATCCCTGCATAAATATAGCCAAAATGTAACAGGTATACAAATTCAAAAATATTGGTCATCTGGAAAGGGCTCAGAGTGGAGCCCCAGCTCCTCCGCATCGAGAGGAGCCAGATCACGTGGCTCGAGCGTGTGGTTAGGATGCTTCCTGGATAATTCCCTGGTCACAGGAGGCCTTGGGCAAGACCCAGGACTCACTGAAGAGACTACAGTATGTCTCTGGGATGGCCTGGGAACGTCTCGGGTTCCCCCAGAAGAGCTAGAAGAAGTGGCTGGGGAGAGGGAAGTTTTGGCTTCTCTGCTTAAGCTGCTGCCTCTGTGACCCAACTTCGGATAAGCGGCAGAAGATGATGGATGGATAAATCTCAGTTGGACGTTTTTGTTCAACTCACCTCCTCACTTATTCTGTTCTCTTGGTCCCTGTCCGTTGATTCTGGCTTCGACCAACTCAAGCGCCTCTTCACATTAACTGTGGTCCTCTCTCTAGATAGATAGATAGAACTTTATTAATCCCTTTCGGGAAATTATGGCTCCAGCAGCAGTACAGCACCAAAAACAGCAGGGACACCACAAGGACATACATGTACAGGACACAAACATATATTTCTATTATTAGATTTATAAATACTAAGGTATAGCTCTATGGTATGTATATATACATATAAGCATATATGAGGACAGCTATGTAAGTGAATAATTTAAATATATAACAGTTTAAATATAATATGTAAATATATAAATATAATATATAAATAAATAAATAAATACATAATAATATATTATATATACATACAATATACACAATATGCAATATACAATATATAGTAATAGTGTATGAAGTGTAATATAGTAGCTTCATAATGTGCATAGTGGTAGAAGAGAGAGTAAATATTGCACACATTATTGTTGTTATTGTGATTATTGCACAGACTCCCTTCCCCGCCGGTCTTTGCTCCCTCTCCTCCCTCCCAGCGAGGAGTTGAACAGTTTAATTGCCCAGTGGACAAAGGAGTTTTTCAGTCTGTCAGTCCTGCTCTTCTGTGATGCAGGGGGTCAACGACGGCGATGATGGTGATGAGAGGCAGGTAGGAGGTGGAGTTGGTACCGGCGTGGGAGAGAGGGGCAAGGGGACTGTGGTGGTGCTGGTTACTGAGGGAGGGAGGGGAGGAGGCTGCAGTGAGGGTGTTGGTGGACAGGGGGTGGAGAGGTTGAAGCGATTGAAGAAGTTGTTCAAACGGTTTGCCCTCTCCACACCCCCTACCACTGTGCTGCTCTTCGATTTATGGCCTGTGATGGTTCTCACACCATCCCAGACCTCAAGCTGTTCTGTAGCAGCTTCTCCTCCACCTTTCTCCTGTATGTGTCCTTTGCCTCCCTCAGGCAGCATTTCACCTCCCTCTGTGCTGCTTTCATCTCCTCCTTGTTCTTATTCCTGAAGGCCTCCTTCTTCCTGTTGAGGACAGCTTTGACTTCCTGTGTTACCCATGGTTTATTATTAGGGTAACACCATACAGTCTTTGCAGGGGCAACCACATCCACACAGAAGTTGAGATAATTCGTTAGACAGTGGGTCATCCCCTCAGTGTCCTCATCATCTGGACTCACCAGCACATCCCAGTCTGTGGTGTCAAGGCAGTCCTTTAAGCTCCTGCTCTGCTTCCGGAGTCCATCTCCTGATGGAGCGTTCGATGATTGGCTGCCTTTGGACCAGAGGGGTGTACTGTGGCTGAATGTAAACCAGGTTGTGGTCAGACTTGCCCAGGGGGGGCAGGGCAGTGACTCTGTATGCCTCTTTGACATTAGCATACAGAAGATCAATTGTCCTGTTTATCCTCGTGGGGCAATCCACAACTTGGTGAAAGTCAGCCAGTGTAGAGTCCAGCGTGACATGATTAAAGTCACCAGATATCAGGGTAAAAGGCTCAGGATGTTGTGTCTGCAGCCCTGCTGTGATGGTGTGAAATTTCTCACAGGCAGTGGCTGCAACAGCTCTCGGAGGGATGTAAACACAGAGGGAGATCACGTGACTGAACTCCCTTGGCAGATAGTATGGCTGGAGGCTAACGGCTAAAAGCTCTAAGTCTGGGCAACATGAAACTTTCTTGACAGAGACATGTCCGGGGTTACAACAACGGTTGTTAATGAGTCCCCCACCTTTGCTTTTCCCGCATGCCTTAGTGTCCCTGTCAGCTCTCACAGCTGTGAATCCTCGCAGGTCCATGTTAGCATCGGGTACGCTGTCGGTTAGCCACGTCTCCGTAAAGGCTGCACTCCCGGTATATGCTGGTTGTTCAGAGCGGACAGCTCGTCCATCTTATTGGGAAGAGAGTTCACGTTACCCATGATAACGGAGGGAATCGATGATTTAAAACGCCTCAGATTATCCACTTTCCTAGCCTTTAGCTTAGCGCCGGCTCTGCATCCTCTGTCCCTCCTCTTCAGCTCCGCCGGTACATCATGTCGGCATCCTTGGTTACCACTGGCTCTGAGAGCCAGCAGCTGTTCTCTCGAATAAACGAGAGAACGAAGTCCAGTTTGCGGTTTTAGATTAATGGTATCCATAGGATACAACGCGGTCTTTGTATTCCGTGAAAGGAGTAAAGAAAATAAGTATAAAACTATACATAAACAAAGTAAAACAAAGTCGGTGCTGCAGGGCGACTAGAAGGCTGCTGGCATCACCGTCAGCGCCATCTTGTACTATGATTCTTCACAGTTGTTTGTTGTGGAGGTGGATGCCTCCAACTCTCGACTTGGAGCTGTGCTTCCCAGTGGACTCCCTCTGACCAGAAACTCGAGAGGAATTATGATGTAGGGTATCGGGAGCTGTTAGCAGTGGTCTCGGCACTGCAGGAGTGGACACACTGGTTGGAGGGCACCACCCTGCCTTTCATCGTATGGACTGATTACAAAAATCTTGCCCCTGCTCTGCCTTACGCCTCAAACCACAGCAGGCCAGATGGGCCCTTTTCCTGGGCCACTTTGATTTTACCCTCACCTGCCGTCCGGGGTCAGGTAATATAAAACCTGATGCGTTCTTGCATCAGACGCAGGGACATACACATGATTATCAATGGCGCCACCGGGCCCCCCTATAAATTTACTGGCCACCCCACTGGCCAGTATAGATTGTAGTAGCGTCAGTTATGCATTCATCCCAAATGCACAGCCAGCCAAGGAAGCTGCTCTTGACCTTCCCTTACTCACAGCAGCCCCCCTCCCTCCGGCCGCTGTTGCGCGCTCCGACAGCAACGGCTCAGCGTATGCGTGTGACCGCCGCTTGTACCTACACAGGTAAATGACCTCAAAAGGAGTTAAGAGAGAAGACGGAGAAGACTACCAGTAAGTAAATCAGTAAAAATAAGTCAAAATATTCTTTAGTAAAAGAAGAGGGAGTATGCGTCGTAACGTGTGCTTTTTAAGTGCTAAATAGTGCTGTTACAGCACATGTTAACAGCAGCTTTTTGATGGGTTTTTGACATGTATAACTGATTTACGTAGCTAACGTTAGCTGCTGCTTGTGTATGTTGTCAGTCATTTTCAGACAATGAAGAGAAAGTCCACAGACATCTCTTCTTATTTTAAGAAGAATATTAGAACAGGAGAGAAAGAGATGACAGGGGAGCAACAGAGGCGTAGTGAGAAGGAGAAGGAGGAGGAGGAGGACGGAGTAGAGGAAAAGACAGGATACACAGCCAGCATCAATAACAGAGCCAGAAGTCAGGCAGGACTCCTGCCTTATATATTCATTACACAATAAAACATAATTTTACAGTTTACAGTTTAATAATATCCTGAAATTACGGCTTTTAGTTTTGGTGTGCCACCTCAAGATTTTAAGTGTCCCCATTTGACCACCCCTATGAAAAATTTCTGGAGGCGCCACTGATGATTATAGAGGGACAGGGGCTCAAAGTAAAAAAAGAGCAGTACATTTTTTCAGACCTTAATAACACAATATGTAGATTAATGTAAAATTAATAAACAAAGTACTTATAAAAAGCCAACTACTTAGTTGTGTATCCTGTGTAGCTGTGAATGATATGCAATTGCCATTTCTTTTGTGTCAACAAATTATTGTCAACATGAGTTTTTTCACATGATAATTCTGTGGTTTGGAAGACATGCAATTCAGCTGCAATTCTAAAAAAGCAATAAAACTGTCATGGTCCTGCTCTACCTTTCCTCTCCTTCCCCTTCTCCGCGGTGATTCATCATTCCACTCACCTGCGCTGGAGCGCACCTGCGGGTGGTTTCGTCATCAGGCTCCTTCCTATTTATACTCCTGGTTTCAGGTGACTCATCGCCAGTTCGTTGTCTACACTTCGTATGGTAACTTGTATCGTCTTGGCCTCAGTTCTAGTTTTGTCTCTTTCGCCTGCTTTGGACTAATTGGCCCCTGTTTTGCCTGTGTCGTTCGTCACTGCTTGGATTCACTGTCTGCAGTTTGCTGTTTGCCACGCTGCTGCACTGATTGGGACCGAGCTCACTGCCGCAGGAGCGGTTACCACTCTGTGTACTGCCTGCACTGCACCCTCCTTCCACGGACAAGCACTGGCACCGCCTCCCCCCCTCTTCCCGAGGAATCCCTTATCCCAACCCAGCACATTCTGTGTAACAGGGCCACCTGTGTAAACACCCAGGTTAATAGTAAGCCTAAAGGCATAGCTAATCTTTAACCTTCAGGGTCAAACAGATATCACTCATGTCCCTGAACTCGAGACTCGAGACTATTTAACCAAACCCCGAAAAATAACATATGTGAAACTATAGGCTTTTATTCACAGTATTATTATGACTGAAATGTGCGCTGGTGAGGACAATGAAATTTGGAAGAAATTTGTGATGTGTTCTATTAGTTTTAGTGCACTATTATATGAATCCCCTGCTCCCCTGCCCCAGTAGTAGGGAACCCCACCCCACCCCCTTCTTCATCAACCTCTGTGAGACTCTCTCAGCAGCAGCAGACACACCTTGATAAAACAAAACCGAGGGCACACCCCAACAATGACATGACTGACTTGACGTGTAAATGAGCAACACAAAAACTGGAGGAAATTAATGAAAACAAACAAATGAAAAAAATAATAATAGAATTTTTGTGAGTGTTCATGCCAGCCCTCCATGAGTGCCGCTCTGGGCGGCTACCCATACTGCCCATATGAGAAACCGCCACTGGATACATCAATGGTTTCGTCAACAAGTATGGAATAGATTTTTGCTTCCTCTCCTCCCCTGTCTCTTTGACACTATCTAAATGTAGCTTGAGTACACTATTGCATTGGCTGAACATTTTCACAAGTTCAAGGAAATTGCCCTGATTTGAGCTTGCAGCAGACTTGTCATCACCCCTGAGAGCCTTTCCCTGTCGTGCAAGATATGAAATGATGTCAATAAATCTGGTCAAAATTTTTCAGTTTCTTTGTTTCTCTCACTCTCTTATTGCCTTGCCATGAATATCTAAAACATCAACAGCTGCTTTTAAAGCACTCGTTTTGAAAGTGTTTGAAAGAGTTTTTTCAAGCACTTTTCTCCTGTTGTTTAACCTGGCCACTCACCAAGACTTGCTGTACTTTTCTTCATTAAGAAAAAGCAGACAGCTAAAGCAATACATAGTGTCCTTGTCTGGCGAATATAACTAGGGTCTAGTGTTGTACCAATTTCTTTGAAATGATCCTCTGCTGGGGGAAACAACGTGATTGGTTATTAATTTGAATATTAATAAATTGTTAATTATGAAATAATTCACTAATTTATTAATAAATCAAATTAAATTCGAATCGGGACACCACTCCTCTCAATCTGAGTAGAATAATCAGTTTGAATCAACTGCTAATTCATAAATTCCTAAAAACACTCTCAAATTAATAATCAGGTTATCAATACTTGGAATATCAAAACCTTAATGAAATGGAAGGTGTGAATATGTACACTGGCCTTTGCAATTATCACCACCACAGTCAAGCAAGCACAAAAGACATGGAATATATCTGTGAATATTCTCAGTCAGACACAATGCCTCTTACTGTGAGCTGTCTTCTTTGGGGCGAGGTGTAGGAGTTCCGGTCCGATCAGTCACCATTTCCTGTTGGCCTTCTGATTGTCTACTGGTAGTCATAAGTAGTACTTAAGATGCACATTTTTTCACGGGCATGCGCAATGCGCGTGCATGTTACGCACACACCGTTTTTTGACATATCATAAATCATAACTAGGGTTTGTGTGTGTGTGTGTGTGTGTGTGTGTGTGTGTGTGTGTGTGAGAGAGGGTCATAAAGGGGGTCATAAAATGGTATCTGCATACCTGACGGTCAAGAGGTGTGACATGTGTTTATCAGCCCAATGGAGAAGAATCATTAGTTTATCCTGTTTTTAAATTTGAGTAGGTATCATGAATCCATTAAAAGAGGATGTGTGTGTGTGAGTGTGTATGCGTGGGGTGTGTGTGTGTGTGTGTGAGAAAGGGGCCATAAAATGGGATCTGCTTACCTGACGGTCAAGAGTGAGAAAGGATGAATCCATTAAAAGAGGATGTGTGTGTGTGGGTGTGTGTGTGTGTGTGTGGGAAAGGCGTCATAAAATGGGGTCTGCTTACCTGAAGGTCAAGAGGTGTGACATGTGTTTATCAGCCGAATAGAGAAGAATCATTAGTTTATCCTGTTTTTAAATTTGAGGAGGTATCATGAATCCATTAAAAGAGGATGTGTGTGTGTGAGTGTGTATGCGTGGGTGTGTGTGTGTGTGTGTGTGTGAGAAAGGGGTCATAAAGGGGGCCATAAAAAAATGGGATCTGCATACCTGACGGTCAAGAGGTGTGACATGTGTT